>CM067372.1:79991295-80487186 GCA_034401795.1 Chaetoderma sp. LZ-2023a
CCACTCAACCTTCCAAAACGAAGGCAGTAGCAGAATGACAGACCCCCACTTCAGTAACGGATACGAGAAGTTTCATCGGTCTCTGCCAGTATTATCGCTGATACATCCATCACTTTAGTGAGATTGCATCCCTGTTATTCCAGATCACCGAGAAAGATCGACCATTCGAGTGGACGAGTGAGTGTGAAGGTTCCTTCAGGGCATTGATGGAACATTTGACAACCGCACCAATTCTTGCTCATCCTAACCCTAATCTCAATTTCATCTTAGACATTGATGCATCTGCTTATGCAATAGGTGCGGTTCTATCTCAGGTCACAGAAGATGGAATGGAGCAGGTTCTGGGTTGTGGTTCATGTACTCTAAACAAAACAGAGACACATTACGCGACCACGAAGAGAGAATTATTAGATGCGGTGTATTTTGCCAAATACTACAAACACTTTCTCTGCGGCCACTAATTTACACTCATGCCTCACTACAATGGCTCTGAAACTAAAAAATCTGAAGGGCCAGGTAGCGTGGTGGCAGGAATCCTTACAGGCCTTCAACTTCAATGTTGTTCATAGACCCGGCAAGCTGCATGGAAATGCTGATGCCTTGAGCAGAATCGGGCTCGAGGATGAAGATGAAGTGGCCAGCACCGTGACACATGCAACACAGCCTTCTCCCATGTTCCCCGAATTGCAGTGCGCAGAGTGAGATCCAGAGACAGTCGCTCATGAACAGGCAACCGACGTGCAAACACGACAAATATATGCATGGATCCAGGAGGGGGTACATCCTCCTAAGGAATCTATCAGCTAAATATTATTATCAGAGGTTTGAGGAGTGCCATATCCATAAGAGCATCCTTTACATTAACAACTGGATAGTAATTCCTGAGCACTATAAAGTCATCATCCTAGAACAACTACATGGCCGCGCTGGACATTTAGCCATCGAAAGAAGAGCGGAACGTATCAAACAAAGATTCCACTGGATTGGGATACACGATAGTGTAAAGGCATGGGTCACCAAAAGTGTCCCGTGTCACAGACATGTTGTTGGCCAGCACCACACTGCACCACTTTAGATTAAAATTGTTGGTGCACCGTGGGAGCGAGTGGCTATTGATGTGCTCGGACCCTTGGATATGATGGCTGAAGGAAACAAATACATCCTCATATTACAAGACTATTTTACGAAGTGTGTAGAAGCATTCGTTTTACCGGACCAAGAGGCATCCACAGTAGTGGAGGTCCTGTCTAGCAATCTGTTCTGCCACTTCGGCATGCCCTATGAATTGCACTCTGACCAAGGAAGTAATTTTGAGAACCGGCTGATCTCCGAGCTCTGAAAATTGTTTCATATAGTCAAAACACGTACAACACCATATCATCCATGTAGTGATGGGATGGTAAAGAGGTTCAACATAACTTTCATGGTGATGTTGATTAAGGAAACACACCTTGATTGTCGTGATTGGGATCTACGACTCCCATACATGCTCATGGCATACCACACTTCGATACATTCCAGCACGGGTTATACCCCTGCTCAGTTCATGTTAGGCCGTGAATTAGCCTTACCCTTGGATCTGGCCATGCCAAGAATTCCAGGGGAGAAAAATTCACCCTCTCTTTACATAGAGCTCATGCGGCAGAGGATAAAACAAGCCCATGAGTTAGTAAGAGAATCTCTATCCACTGCACACTGGCGTCAGAAAACATGGCAGGAACGGTGAGTGCATGGAGACCCATATGAGGTGGGGGAAATGGTTTGGGTTCATGATACGCGACGTTCTGCAAACATGCCAAGTAAACTGGGTTACCAGAGGAAAGGCCCCTATGTGGTAGTCAGTAAGAAGTCAGACATAACCAACCGGATCCGCACCTCGGATGGCCTGACCTCAGTCATCCACTTCAATCGACTTAAACCTTGTGTTAGTGATGACCCAGTGCGCGAGCTCTGGCTGGTCAATTTACATAGCACTGGTACCCAGATAGATGTCTCTACGGAAACATGTATTCCCGCTGTTTCTCTCGAGCACCGCGGTGCCAGTTCAGCCCCTCTCCTACCAGGCCAGGAGTCCAGTGAACATATAACTAAAGCTGAGGACGATGGCGAGCTACATACTCGCCCTCTCCCTCCTCAGAGCGGGTCTACACGATCTGGGAAGTCGTATCTGAAGACTTTTCTGTTTGTGCTGTCCAAGGGAAAGGATGGAAAAGTTGTTCTTCCGACCTCTTCCCATTCTTACCTACTTCATGCTGTTACCACAATTATAGAGTTTCCACAAGCGGAGGCTGAGGCTATCCTGGGCCATGCCTCCTGTGGGATGTAACATATAATAAATAGCATGGAAGTGAAGAAGTTAGATGAGACCTTGTGCTGTTCTCAACAGCAGGAAAACCGCCCAACTTAGTGCACTCCCCCTCCAAGCCATCAAATCGCCAGACCAACCCCACTCCAAGTTGCACCCCATCCATTAGCAACACCTCCCCTACTCCAACTGGCATCGCTCATCTCTGCCCCGAGTTCGGACCTCACATGTCCCATTCTTTTCACACTCCACTCATCGTCTGCTGACTGTCAATCTTCAGATATGAGAGTCTGCTGTTTCAGAGGAGGCAGCATCCCACACAACAGCCACTTCCCTTTCAGCTGGTGGTGGGTAGGGAAGCCGTCCGTTCAGTAGACTCTCGGCTTGAATATTCCCGGTACTTAAAAACTATGACAGAGTACAACCGTCATGTAACGGGAGATGTCATCCCCACCCAAAGGGCAACCCTGGCCACAACCTCACTACCAGGCCCCCACCCCCACTGACCAGTCAGAACATCACACCAAGACACAGAAAGCCAGGAGCACCTGGAAAACACTTGCCCTCAAGGCTGGATACGTCAATTGTGCAATGTGCGAATACTGCATAGACATCCTGTTATAGGAGATATAATGGAGACATTCTACATCTCATTCCAACGAGCAACATAGGTGTTACTAACTATGTACGTTACCAACAGTGTAGCAGCATGCACCTGACTTTTGTAACAGAAAATGTTAGAGACACATTTTCCGCAACTTTCCCTACAGCATGCTCAACACACACCACAACCCTACTTTTCCGCAAAGCAACAGACTCGGCAATCCCCAGCTTGGAAACCTGGATGTGCCCACCGCACACTACGCCAGAATCACACAGCACCCCCGACTTCCCTACAACAGGACACTACCATCATCAGACCAAGGCAACATTTCCCCCGCAAGCAACACTCCCACCCTCTCCACCACCCCCCCCCCCCCAACCCCCCCCCCCCCCCACCCCGCGGTGTACGGAAAACTGATCATACGGTGAGGAGGGCGACATCGCAGCCATCAACAGCACATGCCACAAGGACACACCCACCTCTTGGAAGCGACATACGAAACAGCTAAAAATAAACATCTCATTCACACTTAATAACAGATTTCTTTATTGAGAGAGTTGGATGACCGCAGTCTGTCGTCGGTAGCTAGTACGAGATAGGCACAGAACATGAAATTTGACAACGGTCTGATTCAAGTTACGACAGCGCCCGTTTTGGTCATCCTGACTCTAAGTACCTCTGTCCCGCCTGTTAAAAGGCTCGGTCATTACAGAGAGAATACATTCAATGTCCGATAAAGATGTCACCACAATCACTGCAGTGCCCCTATACCCTCTCCTCTCCCCCCCCCCCCCCTAACTGCAATAAAACTTTTGACACTTCATGACAGGGCAACATTCATCCGCAGATAAACAGCCACACGTATGAATCAATTTCACCAACATGACAAAGGCACAGATACTGTACTGTTGTACTGTAATAATTAAGTTTGGTCTTGGTGTGGTGAGAGTAGTCCTACCCACAGAGGAGGATGCTTGGCAGTCTGCCCACCAGGGAAATACAGTCAAGCTTGGCGGGGTCAGTAGACTTGGCGTCCGCAAGCATGGATCTGTTTAAACCAAGCAATAGATTACAGTCAACTATACTGTCCTAATTACATACACTGACATTTTATACATTCACTACACCACCCACCCACCCAGCACTGGCAATTCACCGATCCTATAGACATATAATTTATATCAACTATATATATACGCGATAGCCAGACAGATGGGCGGGTGGATGGGCAAACAGATGGACAGATGGATCCGATGGACAGACTGGGGTGATTTCAATATCCCCGCTGGCAGGGGCGGATTATCCACGAGGCTAACGAGGCATTAGCCTAAGGCCTCGCACTTGAAGGGGGCCTCGCACTTGAAAAAAACCCAAACAAATTTCTGTTTTCTTTTTCTTTAGGCAAGCTCCATAACGCAACGAAGAGACACTCGGTCAATATCTCCAAAATAGAGTATTGCCGTATCATGGCCTTATGTCAGTGACCTATGTTATTCTGTTTATAGTCTCGTTTTATTGTTTAAATATCGATTGTAACAATGCTTGAGCGGCCGAGCCGAGTTACCCGAGTAGACTAAACAAACGCGATGATCACGTGATGGCGTGACGCACACGTGGAAAGTAATTTTTGTTGCCTCAGCGAGTCAGTGGAAGCACTGTTAAACGGTTTTTGATCGGGAATCAGTAGGCCTACATTCATTCAGGCATTCATTGATTCTCATAGTCATGCTGTGGATAGACGAGTTTTTTCGTAAAATTTAAAGAAAGGCAAGGTAGGAAGAAACATTGTTACAATGTTACGGACTAAATAAATTAAAGTTACGTTGTCACGGTTGGCTATATGAATATTCTTTACAAATTGTAAATTGTATATTACACCCTTGCATCTATCGGGTCAATAATATATACCTTAATATACCCAAAAATGTCCGTTTGGATAAAACGTATAATGTTAACCCTTTCGCCGAATAAGCTATGAAAACCGAAATTAATTATTATGTACGAAACATTACATATTCCACAGGCCTTTGAATTTTTGTCTATCCATTCCTGATTCCTCTACCATGGCACATATTCCCCTTACTATATATAATATACACAAGGTATGAAACCTTCATCTGTGGGCACCATTGTCAGAAAGCTGATTGGTTGGTTTGTTGTCAAAATCCGCTGACATCACGGTTCTGACTACAAACCAACCAATCAGCTTTCTGACAATGGTGCCCACGGATGAAGGTTTCACACCTTGTGTATATTATATATAGTAGGGGGGTATATGGTAGAGGGATGGATGGACGAAAATTCAAAGGCCTGTGCATATTCTATTGAATATTTTGGAAATAATTTGACTGAAAGCTGTTGGTGGCGTATGGGAAATGTTGTCTGCAAAAAACTCGGCAGTCAATGTGTCAAAAACTTCATTTTGTCTGCTATAAAGCCTATAATAATTAACTAAAATGATGCCAAATATACGTCAGATTGCACCACAGAGCGTCTAGATTTACAATTTTTTCGCGCGAGCCCCCCCCCCCCCCGCATGGTCTTGTGCCTAGGGCCTCGCATAACCTTAATCCGCCACTGCCCGCTGGGTTTTTTTCAAAACGCGTGGGGATAAACATGATCACTTCTTCGCTCAGCCATCTTACCCTGCCCGCGAACTCCTACCCTTAAATAGTCTTGCGTAACTTTAGTAGGCCATATAGCAACCACGTGTTAGACATTCATATCACTTTATCCAACTCTATCCAATGTATATATATTAGGATATTAACTTTGAAGGATTAAATTTGACGCTAAATAAACATTATATGCGCACCTTGTTTTCACGGAACACTTTTATAAGGTCTGACAAGTCCAAACCACGCAAAATCTCATCCATCTCCTCCATCATATAAAATACAATAAGATGTTACTTTTTATGGCCTCGTTTTAAAGTGTTATGTCACTGTCTCGTTTTAAAGTGTCACGTGACTCACGTCACAGCATCGCGTCAGACATCGCATCGCATCTCGCATCGGGACAGAAATCGCATCGCATCGCACATCGCATCGTGAAAGATATCACATTGGGCATTGCATCAGACATCACGCATCGCGTCGTACATCGCGCCAGACAGCGTACATCGCATCGTGCATCGCGTCAGACATCATACATCGCATCGTGCATCACGTCAGACATCGTGCATCGCGTCCGACATCGTAGCATCGCATCGTGCATCTCGTCAGGCATCGCTACATCGCATCGCCATTTCTACAAGGTGGTGATGCGATGGCGCTTCTAAGCCATCATAAAATTGTGATTAAGAACATAACTGTTCTACCGGGTATACAAATCATTAGCTCGCGGGCTGGCAAGGCGGCATCAAAACTTGGTCAATATAACACCTCAGAGAATTTCAAATATTCTCTTACCAACACATTTCGGCCAAGAATCAACACGAGCAGGAATATAACACCTTACGCAGAAGGAGGCACTATTAAAATCACGCTCATAACGAGGGACGTTCTAAGGAACAGGGTAATGAAACGGCCATATGCTTCAATTTTTTTGCATCAAATATGACTAATCAGCAACAGCAATTCTCGACATGTAAACAAGGCCACCTAAGTTTCCGATCAACCACGTGCTTTCGAAACAAGAATCACGTGATCATCACTACTGTTTTCCGGTATATTAGATAAAAGACTATAAACAAGAGATTCGCCCTCCCACGTGCTACCACGACATGATGGAGGAGGCGAGAGGTGATGAGTCGGGGTCAAAATTGCTGACGTAATCACTCTCTCCTACATCCCATAGGGCATTCCAGCTGGAAATTTGAACAGGCGAGTTTATAAGCATCTAACTTGAAAACCGCAGCACACTAATTAAAAGATGAGCATCCACAGGAACAAGTAGTTCCGGATTTTAATGTTGATCGGAGACCTGATTTCCTGTGGAATGGAGATGAAAGCGGCTATCTTACCTTATATATATATATATATATATATATATATATATATATATATATATATATATATATATATATATATATATATATATATATATATATATATATATATATATACACCTGTGCAAAAGTTAAGCACCAGCAAAAACAATAGAACGTAGAAACATGATGGTACAACTAGGCTGCTATACTTGTTGTCCCCGCGTTAGCTGACATAATTCCAAGTACGAAATGCACATGCATGCATGACTTCACGCCGCTTGATGTCCGTGCGTGGCGGGAAACAGCACACGTGTTCAGTTATGTAAAAGTCCAGTTTGAGGTGTAGAACATTACATACAGATTTAGGCGACAAGATTAGGAATTTTGTGTTCATGACCGTGGTGTATTTGTACAGAGAGAATTAGCTCTTGATTGTGAACCGCTATGGCAAGACGAAGGTTAAGTGATCGTGTGAAATGGCAAATCATAGGCATGCATACCACTGGTATGTCATGCAGAGAGATTGGCAGACAGCTGAACATTAACCATACTGTAATCAGTCGTTTGATTGCAAAACATGGGCAAACTAACGAGGTGAAGGACAGGCCTAGATCTGGAAGACCGAAGAAGACTACTGCCCGTGATGATCGAGCCCTAGTACGCCTTGTTAGGAGATCTCCATTCACCAACAGCAGAGTGCTCAGCCAGCAATGGGAAACGCGCAATAGAGTGTCAATGTCTACCGTCAAAAGGAGACTGTATGCTGCTGGCATGAAAGCTAGGAGACCTGTCAGACGTCCTCTCCTCACTGCACACCACAAAGAGGAGCGTCTGAGGTGGTGCAACGAAAGAAGACACTGGAACATGAGATCCTGGAGACGGGTACACTGGTCCGATGAAAGTCGGTTCCTGCTTCATGCCACAGATGGTCGAACTCGTGTATGGAGGTCCAGACGCACGGCGTACGACCAACGTAACATCATGGAAGAAGTTCCATTTGGTGGAGGTTCCGTTATGATATGGGGGTGCATCTCATTTGATTGTAAGCTGGATCTGTTGACTGTACCTGGAACACTAAATGGACAAAGATATTAAGATTCCATACTGGATAGAGTTGTGGTCCCTCATTTTGTAAATCATGCACCTGGAACCCACCCTATATTCATGGATGACAACGCCCGACCACATCGTGCTAGAGCTGTGCATGAATACCTCCGCCAGAATGCCATCGAAACCCTACCATGGCCAGCAAGGAGCCCTGACATGAACCCTATTGAGCATATCTGGGACATTCTGGGAAACATGGTGAGAAGGAGGAATCCTCCTGTGCAGAACCTACAGGAATTAACAGACGCACTCCATCTTGAATGGCAACGAATACCACAATGGCGTATCAGTAGGTTGGTGACCAGCATGAGACGTCGTGTCCAGGCCGTCATCCAGGCACAAGGTGGATATACCCGGTATTAATAATGACAGTCTCAAACTCGTGCACAGATGTTAAACTTCGTTTTCAGACACCATTAATGACAATCTAGCCACGTGTGTCAACTGTAGGGCAATAGTTGTCAGTTGTGTCAACGTAACCATATTCAGGCCTCGTTTTCAAGTTCAAACAAAAACATACAGTGTTTCCCCACCATCATAATCAGCATTCCTCTAGTTGCATTATTATCTCTTGCACTAAGATGGATGGGTACATAAATGTTTTTGCTATTGCTTTCTTCATAGCACATGAATATACCCTCGCATGTGCGTAAAAATAGGGTGGTGCTTAACTTTTGCACAGGTGTATATATATATATATATATATATATATATATATATATATATATATATATATATATATATATATACAGAACCAAAAAAGTTTTGCAACACTGAGAATATTACTGTATAAATGTTATTTAGCAAAAACAATAAATTGATTCAAATATGTTATTATTGGTCATTTTCCAATTTGAACAACAGTCTCTTGTTACTGTAATGCTAGCATCGCGCCTTTAACACGACATCATTCAATGGAAGGGTCCAATTTAAATAATGACACTGAGCTGTCAATACCGGTTGTGACCTCCACGCACACCGCCTTCTCATGCTTCGAATTAAGCACTTGATGTCACGAAGAGGAATCGCATCCCATTCCTGGAGCAGTGCAGCTTCCAGCTCCCGCATGTTGTGAAGATGTGGATGGTTCTCACACACACCATACTGCCAAGAACGTCCCACACGTGTTCGATAGGAGACAGGTCCAGTGATCGCGCTGGCCAGTCCAACACCTCAAGGAAATCACTGGTGACCATAGCTGAATGAGGACGGGCGTTGTCTTGATGGAGCATAAAGTCTGCATGATGCTGCATAAAAGGGATGACAACAGGGGCGACAACCTCTTCACAGTAACGTTGAGCCGTTAAATTTCCGCGAATCACAATAAGATGTGTTTTGCCATCTTCATGGATTCCAGCCCACACCATGACACTGCCACCACCGAATCTATCGTGCTGAATGATGTTGGCTGCATCATACCGTTCTCCTAAACGTCGCCAAATCCGTTGCCTACCATTCCGCCACATCCACACAAAACCTCGACTCATCACTGAACAAAACGTGGCTCCATTGTTGAGCACGCCACCGCTGATTAATTCTTGCCCATGCAAACCGATTCTCGATGTGACACTCTGTAAGCGGAACAGCAACAAGTGGACGACGGGCATGCAGTCCAGCATCATGGAGTCTGGTTCGCACAGTTTGTGCATGCACTGTAGTGCCGGTAGCAGTGTGCAAATTACGGGACAGCAGCGGCGCAGTCTCAAACCTGTGACATCGTGGTGACGTCACTAAGTAGCGGTCTTCTCGTGGTGTTGTTGCTCTCGGTCTGCCAGATCGTGGTCGGTCATTAACATGTCCAGTTTTCTGCTC
Source organism: Chaetoderma sp. LZ-2023a (assembly GCA_034401795.1). Taxonomy (NCBI): domain Eukaryota; kingdom Metazoa; phylum Mollusca; class Caudofoveata; order Chaetodermatida; family Chaetodermatidae; genus Chaetoderma; species Chaetoderma sp. LZ-2023a. The sequence continues at coordinate 80,001,055 of CM067372.1, forward strand.
ACGTTGGCGGAGACGGGAAATTGTTGAGGCGTGAACATTAAAATGTCGAGCAACTGCGCGAACGCTCTGCCCAGCAGCGAGTCTTCCCATTGCTTCATGGCGCTGATTTTCGGGTAGCCCTTGGCGGCGGCCCATGTTCGGTAGGGTAAACTTTTAAGCGTTTTTCTGTTAACATTCGTTATCTGCTTTTGCAATATGGTGGATTTTTGCCTTCGCTACCCGCGCCAATGTGGGCCAGTGCATGAAAAATGCATTTTCACATGCGGTAAGCGTGCGGTCGAGAAATGCAAGAAATGATTTGCATTTCTTCGTGATCAGCGAGAGATTACATTGCCGAAACATGCCTGCAAATTTGGTTATAAATAGACACATAGTTTTAATACAACAAACCAAACTTCACTGTTGCTAAACCTTTTTGGCTCAATATATATATATATATATATATATATATGTATGTATGTATCTATATATATATATATATATATATATATATATATATATATATATATATATATATATATATCCCTTCCTTCTACGAGGGGAATATACAATTGGACTCTATGGTGATGACCGAATCACCCAGAAACTTCGGGCGTGGTCATCCGCCCTCCTGTGATGTCATCAAAAACTATAAAAGGAGGAAAGATGCGCACTAAAATTTCATCTTCCCTCCAAACTCGACACTGGAAAATCAGGTATTAGGCCACTTCCGTGTCGCAAACCAAATTCTGCCATTTTCAATTATTATTATTTCATATATATTGGCTCAGGAAAGTTATGAAGAGTTAGGGCAAGTTAGGAAAAGTTAGTTATGTGTCTGCGGTTCTGCAAAACAACCATTATGCGGAAGTAGCATGTCCCTCGCGGAAGATCTGGCTTTATCCGATAGTTCGAAAGATTAAACTCCGATTGACACTGCCAAGAGATATCCGTGGATGTTAAAATTATAAAATGGACAGCCGTGCAAGCGAGAATTTTCCAGAAACTCAGATCTGAAACTCCACATTAACTGAGATCACTTGTACTTGTACTCAGCCACTCCATATGGTGTTACTCACGCGTTATTCCATACACATCATGTGTTAGTGGTAACATTAAAGCCTGGTGAATCGGGCGAAGCGGAATGGAACGAGGAATCCGAACCATTCTAAAATCGGTTCAGAAATGACCGAGTTATCCTTATATTTCTCCTTAAAATATGCTCAAAATATTGAAAAAGTCATAAGCGCATGTATACATTACTAAATGAATGGCATTCTTCGCTCCTTTTATACTCCTTGTGATGTCATAGCGAGAACGCTCAGCCAATCAACGTGTGATCTGTAGCCTATCAGTGTGCGAGCTGGAAGGGCAAGGACATTATCATGTGATAAGCATCCTGTTTATCACATGATAATGTCCTTGCCCTTCCAGCTCACACACTGATTGGCTACAGATAGCGCGCTGATTGGCTGAGCGCTCTCGCTATGACATAACGAGGAGTATAAAAGGAGCGAAGAACCGAGCATCGAGACCACACTCCAGAACTAGAGAGAAGGTTGAAGGATGTGTGGCCAGGGAGTTATAAGATGGCAATATCTGCCTGCTCTATCTGGTTTCATCGTAACCACAACGGAGTCGGCCGGCTTAGGGATCTTGAATCTCTGGCCCGCAACCTCCCCATCCACATCCAAACTTTTGGATGCTCTCGGGAAGACTAGACCTGAGGGCAAATAAACTAATCAAAGAGAAGAAGCTCTCACTTCCAACAACATCAGCGGAGGCTTCCTACGGATGGGCCTTGTGGACCCGATGTAAAGAACTTGTAGTATGTGGAACGAGTGGTGAATCTTGGTGGATGACTCGTCAGATCTGCCAGATCACGCCAAATAGTGGTAAACAAACTATGCGCTATGTATTGTGTTTAGCATTTAACTATTAGACCTCAGTCTAGTGGGACTTTGCCTGGTGCGCTGCACAAGCTCTGTGGTGCGTCATGTACTGTGTACATGGAAGATGCACATGCATCATTATTTAACATTCAACTGCAGCCCTTCATTACTACAGGGCACCTTCCAACTTCCACTAGAGTACGGAACTTTTTGTCATACTGCTTAATTTAACATGACTATCTATTGGACATCTGCAACCACAATCATTCTTCTTCACCCTCTGAGATTGAGCTGCATCAACAGTTCACCACCGGATATCTGCCCAGCAGCTTCAGAATCGAGCCATCTCGCGTTCCTCATCCGGGACACATCATCTGCAGTGATCTATGAACTTTTTCCGTACCGATGACTAATAGGTACTCATCTAACTATTTTTGTATTATTGTATTTTTACATTTATAGGTACTGATGACTAATAGGTAGCGACCGGTCGTCTGAGACCACATTTTATAGTTTATATTTTTACTACATATATTATCCTTATTTCTGTGCTTATGACTAACAAGCACCGCAAGGTCGTGTGACCGTATTTATTATCAATACTGAGATAGTTAGTTATATGTATATGGCAGCAGCCATCCTAGTTATTTGTTTTGTTTATTTTATATAAAATACTAGGACCGCAGTACACTAGGCTACACTACAGAGCAACAATAAAACCACATCACCCCCCCCCCCCCCACCCCGCATCACCTTTTCACTGATGTCACTGTTCAGGTTCTCATTAAGCAAACCTGACATGAGATCGACAAAACCTGGCTATTCTAGCTCGATAGGATAGGCTTAAAAGTAGTTAGGGATGGTCGCTCTTTAGGAGTCATTTGTGGTTTCCGAGCGGTGAAGACTAAAGTGTCGATTCCGCAAACACTCCCTCTGTATCTTCGCATACCAGTGAGCATAAATATCCATGCCAAAGTAGGAAGTACTGCGAAAACATTATATTATTTTAACCAGGCAGCAGTGCATCTCTGGGCATTCTTAACATAACCCTAACAATAGGCAAAATGTTAGTCCCTGGGATCAGATCCTATATGATCTTCCGCCAACACACCCGGTGACAGATGGGACACGGATCTCCCTCTATCTCTTCACAGTGACTGGCTGCAGTCTTGGAAACAAGCATGCCCCCACGGGAAGGTCACTATAGTTGGATATCCGTCTCCTTATCCCCAACGTAAATGTATATATGTGCTTTTCAAATGTTTTTGTAAATATGTCTTTGTCCTAGTGATGTTGTGTATGGGTTGTGGTGTGTTAAGTAACAGGACCGTTATATGATTCAGGAGTTGCCACACCGTGACATGTCTGCTCACTGTCTTTCTGAGGGGGATGCTCCATAAGGTGACCATATGGAAGCCAGGCCCTTTTTAACAACTCTCGTCCTCCGCTTCAACGTTGAAGGCATTTTTTGTGATGGAGGCCCGCGCGAGGCACTTTTCTCTCACAACAATAATATTTTGTTAGAGGTATAATGGTTTATATTACACCTCATATGTGCCCATGCTAGGGCTCTCCCTTGCAGGGTTACCTCACGGATTTGAAGATCGGCGAGGTACCTCTGACGGGGCCACACTAAACAAGACACCAACTTAGTTCTATGTACTATATTTTCTCTCTCATACTAGCAAACGAGTAGCGTTGTTTGTTTTAGTTATATTATTTTATTAATTATGTCTAACTCCAAAATTGTACTGGTGACATGAACAGCCGGGATGAGACGGTGTGGTTCAATCTTGGCGGCAATGGTCATACGGCCCCACTGGAATGTTATCGTTCCACCGGCTCTAGAAGTCGGTCTTTGTACATTCCGGAGAGTCGTGAAACAAGATCCGTACCCCCGAGAACTGATACTAACTAGCTAGTCTGCGCATCATGTACATGCGGTGCAGCGGAACAGAATATTCAGACCAACCGACGCGTACCCTCCCCAGAGGCTACATGGGCTCCAGAACATCTATTCAGAGCTTTTTTTGTTTTCTGAATTATTGAAATGTCTAGTCAAACTAATGTTAAATGATGATGGTGATGATGACCATCATCATAAACAATCATTAATGATAGTAATACTTATAATAGTTGTGATAATGTTAAATGTAAAATAGTTATACAATTTTAATAATTACGATGATGATAATGATGATGGTGATAAGAAGAAGACGAAGAACAAGAAGATTAAGAATAATTGAATCAGGAATACCCTTCCCCCCCCCCCCCCCCGGCCCACCCGACCCTTCCCTACCCACAACCTGATGAATCGAAAGCATATAAAATAAATAGTCCATATTTCTATGCAATGTATCAGCTATATATATACACGCACGCACACACGCGCACACGCACGCACACACGCACACGCACACACACACACTGTAAATGTCATTCAGCCAAATAAATGCAAATTATTCAATTTCAATTAGTGGAGGGTCGCAAGAAAACAAATGATCGTCATGATCAGCTTCAAGAGAGACAACTAATAATCAGATTTGCAGTTTGACTCAAAATATCAATAGCTTGGTTCACCCTAGCCAACGTTCGTCAAAATTCTTGCTTTTATTGTAAGGAAAGGGGCAATTTAATAATCAGTGTCCAAAACCTGGCCAAGTGGCAGAAATTGCAGCATCGGGGAACAAATGCTCATGAGTCCATGGCAGGTCTTGCATTGAATGTTCCGTAAAACAAACATGTACAGCCACATTCTGTTAAATTAGTCAGTCTAGGTAGCTTGTCAAATGATGATGATGATGATGCTGGGAATCTGAGTGGGATAGGCTCCTCTAAGGTCTCCCATCAACAGGCGGCAGTTGACTAGTGAGAGTCTGGGGCACGTTAAACTAATGCTATAGTGCAGGGTAGAAGGCCTCCATGACTAACGAAAGATGGGCACAACCTCCTGTGGTAGCGTCTAGTCTGTTTTGTTATAACAGATTTTTGTTCATCCAATCTCAGCAAGTGGGCATGTGTGGTGCGTGGATTACAGTCCACACCCAGGAATCTTTGGTGGACTGAAAGTTGGGAAGTCTTTCAAGGATGATCTGCAGGCAAGCCTGGGAAAACGGTCAAAGTTTACATTACCTTAATGAGAATGGATGTAGATCAGACCATTGGTTGCCCTGCAAATGGTGATTGCCCTCCACTGGGTCGCCAACATGTTGTCATTTCAGTTCATCAACCCGTTTCTGGCTATGTGTGATCAAGATGGCTTAATGTACAGTCAAACCATGGCTAGCGCTCGTACTGTGATTCATGTCTCCAATTCGTGAAAAGTGATGTTTGGTAAGCAGATAGGCTCATGCTTGAAAGGGAGTTGTCTTGTTTAATTGTATATTGGATTTGTTGACTGGGAGGTACCCGTGTTAGTGTTGGTGGGAGTAAATGGTACCTGACAGTTGTGTATTGGCAGAGGGAGACGCCATCATATTTGTGGTGTTTATTTGAGTCCATGGAGATCTGTTGGGTAAACAGGGCGTTCTCAATCAGCTATGTATGTTGTATTGTCTGGTGGCATCTCACATATCTGTGGAAAGGGACCTAACCTGAGCTGCATCCTTGGGTGGCATCTGGGAATGCTGAATGGTGACAGTGTGTCTAACTGGTACTGATTCTGCCGGCAGTAATTGGTGAGATGCACACGTAATTGTTGGTTGAAATACCTCGAGACATTTGATGTATAAGTCTGTGTATTCTGTTGGCCCAACAAGAAGGCGCAGCTGATGCTAAGATGTTTGATTGAATGTGTAGCTCGCCGGGTAGTGTCGGGCCGTTCCGGTGTATCATGTCGACTCGCCGCGCCACAAGTGCATGACGAGTGATGACGCTGGTTAGCATCCGGTCTCGGGGTGATGGACCTTGTACGAGACTTCCCTGCAGGTGACAAATACCGGCTCCTAAGGCCGGTGGAACTCGATTGTTCCGGTGGGGGCCGTGCGACCAGCGTCGCGAACATTAAATACAACAGTCTCATCCCAAGTATTTGTGTCACCAGTATGCCTGTCCATAGCAATTTCCTGATCTATAGACTTACAAGATTTGATTTTGGTGACCAAAAAATATAAGTCTATACAATGATTTTACCTAAACAATTATAAATATGCTAGATAAAACTAAAATAAGAGCATACGAGACATAGAGACAGGTAGATGAACTTTTAAACATGGCGCTCCCGGAGGTACCACACAGACTCGTAGGTCCACAAAGGTATCCCCGCAAGGGAGGCTCCCGTACACGAGACTTAACTAATTAACTTAATATAAGTTATTATACCTCTAAGCTGAAAGGAAGAAGGTTATCTCGGACGAAAAGTTATGTGCCTCAAGCGGGCACTACTAGTGCTAGTTTGGGTGAGGAGTATTATCCTCGCGTGGACCGTCGTCGCTGAATCCTTGTGAGAGGGAAGTGCCTCGCGCGGGCCTCCGTCTCGGGATGGTGTCGCCACTGCTTAAAGCGGGTGAAGAATAGTAGGCAAAAATGGGCCGACTAATATTTCAACTAAAAATGCTTGAGAAAGAAAAGACCATACCTAGTGAGATTATGACTATAGGGTTGCGTGCTGTTTTACGTGACGACGGGGCGAGCGATTCCTGGTGGATTCTCCCGTTACCGTCTTATGTAATTCTTAGTATGCTGAATTAGTAGTTGGCGCTTTTATTTATGCGGGCCTTCTGCTTTGCTTAATTAGCTTTTAGTTGTTTTCAAAGCAAGAACTATTTTTGGCCGCAACTAGCTGGTATCTACCTAGCTATTAGACACGGCTGTCTTTGAGAACAGATGCCCCACGACATCAATACTGAAGACAGCACTCATACATGTTACATAGTAAGATCTTCGAACTTGATAAGAATCCGGACATCCGCTTCGTAACCACATAAAACGTTACAAGACATAGGTTACTTTTCACGTAAGCATTATTAGACAATTTTTCTATCGTTATGGTGGGGGTGAGAGAGACGAATACCCACCGTAAATGTCCTCCCAACAAGATTTCCGCAAGAACACTCATGGCGGTAGGACATCGCTCAGCACTGTAAGCCTAATAGGATGTCTAACGAGCAGTCAGCAAAAGATACGATAGTACTACTGTGGTGAAGAAAGTTCCCGATGGAAGTTGTAAACAACCCGATCACAAGCGGGCGTTGTCAGAGGCAAACGAAGATACAAAACAAAGCTTCACGGTGCTGGGTACGTCAGCCAGCTCTGAAGACGCACTGGGCAGAGTTTACTTGCTGCGGTCGAAAGTCAGAAGAACCTACACAATATTAGTTGAAATACCACTTTTAGGCATGGCCGCCAGATCCAGCGAGTTATCCATCAAAGAACACCCTGCCTCTACAACTGTAGAATCACATATTTCAGGCCGTAAAGGCCTCACTGCCAATTTGTGTTCCGAAGTAGATATTGATATTCGTGAACAGTAATCAGAAAGTTCCAAATTGCTCCCGTAAGTTGGGAGTTACAAAATTGTTTTAGTGCGGTGGCTTGGGCAACTGCCAGCTACGGGAGAAAAACCTGACGCATAGCGAAGTAATACGCATATTGTCTGTTGCGCTGATAGTAGCTGGTACAGATCCGACCTGTTCGGCCCCTGGCCGAGGATTCTCTGGATCGTGTCTCCTTTTATGCTCCTCGTGACACCACAGGCGCAGGCTCCAACCAATCATCGTTCGAGCAACAGCCAATCAGCGCGTAGCTAATAATAGCACAGTCAAAACTTCTAGAACATTTTAGAAGTTCTTCGCCCATGTGGTTATGACCTCACGGCAATATTTTGAAGATAATCAAGTAGGGTTTTCCAACTCTGCCATTTCTTAACCGATTTTGAAATGGTTTACAGATTTAAAAAGCCCGTCGAATTATGGTCTTGATTAATGCCAGATTTAACAGGAATAGGTAATAAAAAAGGATTACGGGGTACCATCTCGGTACACTAAAAGCGCCATCCTATCTTGGTCGTAAACTACATGCTCTATCAAAAATAGCATCAAGACGAGCGCATGCCCATCATGTGTTTTAACGAACTTAGTCGTTTTCGCAACGCGATCTCTCTCATAGGCTCATATACGCTTATGGCTCTACCCAGGGGGGTCGTGTCCAGGAAACGAATCCAGAATGGGCGGCGCATACCCAGCTTAGCTGGTACGGCCGGTACCCAACTGGTCGACCCGAACTACAAATGTAAGAGTGCCTAAGAGACCCCTGTTCGATTGATGCAAACTGAAAATAAACCAGTTGTCATTGGAGCAAAAGAAGTTCAGTTCATTTCTTACTTTACTAACACTGATTTTGATAAGTTGAAGGGAAATCGTGTGGTATTGGAGAGTCGGGGTATTGGTTCATACAGAATGAATTCTGGTCAATTGTTAGTGTCTGACGAGTGTATAGGTTCCAAATGTTGTGTTGCACAGTATGGCTGTCAGGTTATCAATCCGGACAATCCGGAGGTTCTTGTTGAGGCATTGTATCATCATATCATATTTCAGCCAAGTTGTTAAATTGATTGAAGTGGAAGATGTTTCTCGTCTCACATAATCATGCAGTCCTACTGGAGTGGAGGTGAGTGTTAGAAATTTTTTGCAGAACATGGTTCATCAATCACTGTTAACAATGCTAATATGGATGATATCAAGGTTGATAATACTCAGTCTGTGGCCATCCTCCAAAGTCCTTTACATTTCCTGATGGTTCTACCTATGAGTTTCTCCATGCATAGATCTAAGAAACTTGTTAGATAGTGAACCAATTTGTCGATGATTCGTCATCGGGATTGCATTTTCGAAGTCTACATATAAAGTTAGGTACATGTAGCGTGATACCATATAAGATTATCGTCACTGATGATAAGTATGTGAACTTGCCATATCGACGTGGCATGCCAAACCGTACAGTAGGTGAGATTCAGCTATTGCTAGATGAAGGTATAATCCCAAAGTCTTGTAGTCCATATGCAACTTGTGTTGACTTGGTGTGAAAGCATGGTGGATCGCTATGATCGACTATTCTTTCCTGACCTCAAAGACTGCTTATGCCACATATCCTCTGCCGAATATTGAAGTGATACTTGAAGCACCTGAAGGTGCAACTATTTTTCTCTTTGGATTTGAAGCATGGACAGTTTCATATGACCATGGACCGAGAGTAGCTAGCACTGCCAGCGTTTATGGTCCGTGGGATTTGCTTGAATTCCTGTGATTGCCTCTAGGCTTGATGAACAGTCCAAGCACACTTCAACATATTATGGAATTTATATTGTGTGCTCTGAACCTCAGGGAGTTGATTTTGTACTTGGATGATAGCTTGATCTTTTCTGCTTTGTTTTCAGAGCATCTTGAGTGGTTGGAGTCTTGGAGAAGGTCTTGGAATGTCTAATTGAGTATCGTCTCAAACCTAATGGCATTAAGTATCAACTTTTTCAAACTGCTTTGGCATATTTCGGTCACACAATTATTGTTGATTCAGGCAAGGTTATTCGGATTCATGACTGGTCTGTTCCTAGGCACAGTGGGGAATTGGCTTCCTTTCTTGGCCTAGCTTCCTACTACAGATGCGATCTACCAAACCTTTCTCGTATTGTTGCGCCATTACAATGGCTGGTGTCTGAGATTATGTCATGAACAAAAGCAGAGAAGCAACCAAAGGAAGTATGGAACTAGTATGATGCAGCTGATCACGCAATGATTTTGCTTAAGCAAAATCTGACATAGGCTCCAGCTCTAGTTTATCTGAGATTTGACCAAGATTTTATTCTAGGGGTGGATGCATCATTACTGGGTTTGAGAGCTTGTCATTCTCAATATGATCATAGGAACGATTTGCATCCCTGGTCGGTTGGTCGATCTTCATCACGAGGGATTCGTTGGATATTGGACTCGCTTACTGTTCCAAACCCTGTAAGATCTGTTTCTGTTAGCACAGAATCATTGTTATTATAATAAGTTTTGAGTCGCATCACATAGGCACACTCGTTAACATTAGGACATCCAGAAGATGACTGGCTGATTATTATCACACCATACTAGTAGATATTTTTATACCCGCCAAAAAATATTGGTGCTGTATTATGTGATGGCATTTACGGGTGGGCACCAGAGTGGTTTCCGCACGATAAATCCGCTACCGTTTATCGGATCGCGTTGAATCGTCATAGGATGATTAGACTAGGTCTGGGGAAGAAATCTATCGAAATCGACGCTGTTCTGAAATCCAAGATGGCCGCATGCTAACTCAGCTATTGTTCATTGAATCACTTTGAAACTTCATAGGATGATTGGACTAGGTATGAGGAAGGAAACTATCGAAATCGACGCTGATCTGAAATCCAATATGGCCACCAGCTACCGGTGGCCATCTTGAAAATTTGGTTTCCACATGATAACTCCGCTATCGTTTATCGGATCGCTCTGAAATTTCATAGGATGATTGGACACGGTCTGAGGAAGAAACCTATCGAAATCGACGATGATCCTAAATCCAAAATGGCTGCCAGCCGCCGACGGCCATCTTGAAAATTGGTTTCCGCACAATAACTCCGCTATCGTTTATTGGGTTGCTTTGAAACTTCATAGGATGATTGAACTATGTCTGAGTAAGAAACCTATCGATTGACGATGATCCCAAATCCAAGATGGCCGCCAACCACTGGCGCCCATCTGGAAAATTGGTTTCAGGATGATAACTCTTTTACTGTTTATCGGATCACATTGAAACCTGATAGGGTAATTGGACTAGGTCTGAAGAAGAAACCTGTCGAAATTGACGATGATCCTAAGTCACTGACGGCCATCTTGAACATTTTTTTATGAACAAGTGCTCGAACCGTTGCTTAGGCTGAAGTTTCAATGCGATCCACTAAACAAAATTGGAGTTATCACTCTAATTTTGGTTAGTGGATCGCTTTCAAACTTCAGGAGTCCTGGACAAGAGCAAGAAACATATCTAATTTGTTCTGAAATCGAATATGCCTGCCAGCCACCGGCCGCCATCTTTGTTTCTAGACGATAATTTCATGACCGTTTAGGGGATCACTTTGAAACCTCTTTTCTGATAGCTCTCAGTCATTCGTCTGTCATCATGGTGGGGTATTATGCACAGTTTGTGGAGCTCTTATTCAGTATTATTTTATCGTACCATTGCTATCTGTAAAGTGCCTTGCTGATGTTAGGAGGCGCCTGCCAGCCTAAGCAACGGTTCAAGCACTTGTGACGTAATATCCTTTCTGAATTGATTAATTATCTAGTAAGTCCGGACTCCCCTCTGGTTAGGCTAGGATAGGTGAACCGGATTTTGTTCGAGCTTTGGGATGCAAGTAATTTAATTCCTGGGTCTAAATTATTAATTAAGTCGTTCTTGATTTAATCTTTTGGCAAAAACGCATCCTGAATCTAAATTCACTAATCCGGATTCACATAAACCAAGCGTAGCAGTATGGGGAAAGGACAGGTATTCTTACCACAGGGTAGTCTAAACTTTAATTTTACTTGCTCGATTTAGTTTAAATTTGATCTCCACCTCCCGTGATTTTGACAGTTCAAATCAGCTAAAATTCAGTCTAGAAACTCGGACAGGTTTATAGGGCAGAGGTCATAGTTCAATATCATTCGCTAAGAACCTGCAACTGGTAGTTAGAGGGAGCTAGTCTTCTTGTCTCCTAACTACAAATTTTCACTGAAATTTTTCTTGTACGCTTATATTTGATTTTTATTACCGGCTCTTTCAGAAATTAGTCAATAGACATCCCACCCCCATTTACTTATATTGTCCCTGGAATAACTTTCAAGTGAAAGCATTTTGTTTACTTGTACAATAAACGAGACAAGATCCTTTTCTTGAACAGGTTATTCTAGGACTGTGGGTCCAACGTGTTTCTAGACAGCGTCCGCGTTATTTCTTAGTATTTGTTGATTATCAACATCAGTTAGCAAATATTTAAGCTGGATAGAATTTATACTGGAATGGTGTTGCCAGATAGTGCGCTCTATCGCTATCGATTATGGCACGATATCTGAACATTGTTAACTGTTGTCAGATTGTTGGCAGCACAATAGTTCCAAAATAACTGTAGGCATTATTGCAGATAGTTCGCTTAATCGCTATTGATTATGATACAAATCTGAACATTGTTAACTGTTACCATTTTATTTATTATTAAAACTGAGTCGCTGAGCTAGCAAATTTTTTAGCTTATTTGACACTAATATATATATATATATATATATATATATATATATATATATATATATATATATATATATATATATATATATATATATATGGATAAACCTTACCCCTGGCTAAACATTGGAATAGGGGATTATTAAGCTAGTTATTCATTTATTTAGCTGATAAAAATCTTAGAACGTGACAAGTTATTTGCTAGCTGAGGATTACTTGTAAACTAAGAAGTGTGTACAACACCAGTGTTCACCAACTTGACATTATATAACTTTGCTTACCCTTGCAGCAAAACATTTTCTTAAAAGAGCTGTTCTTCTTTTCGACTTAGAAGACTAGGCACCAGTCTTTAGTAAACCCAATAGAAATTCGGTGCCAACTTACTTTTGCAATCTAGCAACCGTCAGCACTACACGGCTTGCACGTCCTCTAACCTGCACTTCCTTTCTTTTTCAAGACTTCTATTTTTGTAAGGTGTACCTCGAATGTCACTGGCCCACAATATGTGCTTTTCATCTGCTCATAGTCGGTGGATCATTCAAGCACATCGGGCGCTTGAAAGGTGCATGGAGTGCGGAGAGATAAGACCCCCCGTAGCCTCTGGGGGCAGGGGCAATGTTGTTCGAGAGATAAAACAACTGTCTGGTGTCATGGGCGATCTGCTGAGGCGATCTGTCCAAGAATGGAATTCAACTCTATGGATGGTGGGAGGAGATGGGACAATTGGAGTAACTCACGCACGCACATACACCCAACAAACGGAGAACCTGCCATCTTACCTTATGAAGACCCCAAAGCCGGTCCTAACTTCACCTGTGATAGCACCACCATCCAGGTTTTCTCGGCGTCCTTCAGCTTTAACTTCGCCAAAGAGAACTCCGGTTGGCAACGTCAAGAACCATAAATCCTGAACAGGGGACTTATATGCAAGCATTGCATTACACCATGACCAGAAACGTATTGTTCCACCAATTTCGCTACAATATACTATTAACTGGTGTTAGTTTGTTTAAAATTTAACAGTGATTGTTTTGGAATGAAAATCTCCAGAACGGGTCATACATGAAAGACGATTTTGAAACTATTGTACACTTGTGGGTATGAAACCAAAATGAAATTATGATGTATGTTTGCCAGGGATGGGGTCAATCACATTGCATCTATTACTATTACTATTAATTCCTTCTATTACTATTACAATTACTCGAGATTTGATCTAATATATTACTATTAGCCTACTATTTAGGCATGGCCGCCAGATCCAGCGAGTTATCCATCAAAGAACACCCTGCCTCTACAACTGTAGAATCACATATTTCAGGCCGTAAAGGCCTCACTGCCAATTTGTGTTCCGAAGTAGATATTGATATTCGTGAACAGTAATCAGAAAGTTCCAAATTGCTCCCGTAAGTTGGGAGTTACAAAATTGTTTTAGTGCGGTGGCTTGGGCAACTGCCAGCTACGGGAGAAAAACCTGACGCATAGCGAAGTAATACGCATATTGTCTGTTGCGCTGATAGTAGCTGGTACAGATCCGACCTGTTCGGCCCCTGGCCGAGGATTCTCTGGATCGTGTCTCCTTTTATACTCCTCGTGACACCACAGGCGCAGGCTCCAACCAATCATCGTTCGAGCAACAGCCAATCAGCGCGTAGCTAATAATAGCACAGTCAAAACTTCTAGAACATTTTAGAAGTTCTTCGCCCATGTGGTTATGACCTCACGGCAATATTTTGAAGATAATCAAGTAGGGTTTTCCAACTCTGCCATTTCTTAACCGATTTTGAAATGGTTTACAGATTTAAAAAGCCCGTCGAATTATGGTCTTGATTAATGCCAGATTTAACAGGAATAGGTAATAAAAAAGGATTACGGGGTACCATCTCGGTACACTAAAAGCGCCATCCTATCTTGGTCGTAAACTACATGCTCTATCAAAAATAGCATCAAGACGAGCGCATGCCCATCATGTGTTTTAACGAACTTAGTCGTTTTCGCAACGCGATCTCTCTCATAGGCTCATATACGCTTATGGCTCTACCCAGGGGGGTCGTGTCCAGGAAACGAATCCAGAATGGGCGGCGCATACCCAGCTTAGCTGGTACGGCCGGTACCCGACTGGTCGACCCGAACTACAAATGTAAGAGTGCCTAAGAGACCCCTGTTCGATTGATGCAAACTGAAAATAAACCAGTTGTCATTGGAGCAAAAGAAGTTCAGTTCATTTCTTACTTTACTAACACTGATTTTGATAAGTTGAAGGGAAATCGTGTGGTATTGGAGAGTCGGGGTATTGGTTCATACAGAATGAATTCTGGTCAATTGTTAGTGTCTGACGAGTGTATAGGTTCCAAATGTTGTGTTGCACAGTATGGCTGTCAGGTTATCAATCCGGACAATCCGGAGGTTCTTGTTGAGGCATTGTATCATCATATCATATTTCAGCCAAGTTGTTAAATTGATTGAAGTGGAAGATGTTTCTCGTCTCACATAATCATGCAGTCCTACTGGAGTGGAGGTGAGTGTTAGAAATTTTTTGCAGAACATGGTTCATCAATCACTGTTAACAATGCTAATATGGATGATATCAAGGTTGATAATACTCAGTCTGTGGCCATCCTCCAAAGTCCTTTACATTTCCTGATGGTTCTACCTATGAGTTTCTCCATGCATAGATCTAAGAAACTTGTTAGATAGTGAACCAATTTGTCGATGATTCGTCATCGGGATTGCATTTTCGAAGTCTACATATAAAGTTAGGTACATGTAGCGTGATACCATATAAGATTATCGTCACTGATGATAAGTATGTGAACTTGCCATATCGACGTGGCATGCCAAACCGTACAGTAGGTGAGATTCAGCTATTGCTAGATGAAGGTATAATCCCAAAGTCTTGTAGTCCATATGCAACTTGTGTTGACTTGGTGTGAAAGCATGGTGGATCGCTATGATCGACTATTCTTTCCTGACCTCAAAGACTGCTTATGCCACATATCCTCTGCCGAATATTGAAGTGATACTTGAAGCACCTGAAGGTGCAACTATTTTTCTCTTTGGATTTGAAGCATGGACAGTTTCATATGACCATGGACCGAGAGTAGCTAGCACTGCCAGCGTTTATGGTCCGTGGGATTTGCTTGAATTCCTGTGATTGCCTCTAGGCTTGATGAACAGTCCAAGCACACTTCAACATATTATGGAATTTATATTGTGTGCTCTGAACCTCAGGGAGTTGATTTTGTACTTGGATGATAGCTTGATCTTTTCTGCTTTGTTTTCAGAGCATCTTGAGTGGTTGGAGTCTTGGAGAAGGTCTTGGAATGTCTAATTGAGTATCGTCTCAAACCTAATGGCATTAAGTATCAACTTTTTCAAACTGCTTTGGCATATTTCGGTCACACAATTATTGTTGATTCAGGCAAGGTTATTCGGATTCATGACTGGTCTGTTCCTAGGCACAGTGGGGAATTGGCTTCCTTTCTTGGCCTAGCTTCCTACTACAGATGCGATCTACCAAACCTTTCTCGTATTGTTGCGCCATTACAATGGCTGGTGTCTGAGATTATGTCATGAACAAAAGCAGAGAAGCAACCAAAGGAAGTATGGAACTAGTATGATGCAGCTGATCACGCAATGATTTTGCTTAAGCAAAATCTGACATAGGCTCCAGCTCTAGTTTATCTGAGATTTGACCAAGATTTTATTCTAGGGGTGGATGCATCATTACTGGGTTTGAGAGCTTGTCATTCTCAATATGATCATAGGAACGATTTGCATCCCTGGTCGGTTGGTCGATCTTCGTCACGAGGGATTCGTTGGATATTGGACTCGCTTACTGTTCCAAACCCTGTAA
Organism: Chaetoderma sp. LZ-2023a; assembly: GCA_034401795.1. Taxonomy (NCBI): domain Eukaryota; kingdom Metazoa; phylum Mollusca; class Caudofoveata; order Chaetodermatida; family Chaetodermatidae; genus Chaetoderma; species Chaetoderma sp. LZ-2023a. Next base: position 80,017,003 of record CM067372.1, read on the forward strand.
GATCTGTTTCTGTTAGCACAGAATCATTGTTATTATAATAAGTTTTGAGTCGCATCACATAGGCACACTCGTTAACATTAGGACATCCAGAAGATGACTGGCTGATTATTATCACACCATACTAGTAGATATTTTTATACCCGCCAAAAAATATTGGTGCTGTATTATGTGATGGCATTTACGGGTGGGCACCAGAGTGGTTTCCGCACGATAAATCCGCTACCGTTTATCGGATCGCGTTGAATCGTCATAGGATGATTAGACTAGGTCTGGGGAAGAAATCTATCGAAATCGACGCTGTTCTGAAATCCAAGATGGCCGCATGCTAACTCAGCTATTGTTCATTGAATCACTTTGAAACTTCATAGGATGATTGGACTAGGTATGAGGAAGGAAACTATCGAAATCGACGCTGATCTGAAATCCAATATGGCCACCAGCTACCGGTGGCCATCTTGAAAATTTGGTTTCCACATGATAACTCCGCTATCGTTTATCGGATCGCTCTGAAATTTCATAGGATGATTGGACACGGTCTGAGGAAGAAACCTATCGAAATCGACGATGATCCTAAATCCAAAATGGCTGCCAGCCGCCGACGGCCATCTTGAAAATTGGTTTCCGCACAATAACTCCGCTATCGTTTATTGGGTTGCTTTGAAACTTCATAGGATGATTGAACTATGTCTGAGTAAGAAACCTATCGATTGACGATGATCCCAAATCCAAGATGGCCGCCAACCACTGGCGCCCATCTGGAAAATTGGTTTCAGGATGATAACTCTTTTACTGTTTATCGGATCACATTGAAACCTGATAGGGTAATTGGACTAGGTCTGAAGAAGAAACCTGTCGAAATTGACGATGATCCTAAGTCACTGACGGCCATCTTGAACATTTTTTTATGAACAAGTGCTCGAACCGTTGCTTAGGCTGAAGTTTCAATGCGATCCACTAAACAAAATTGGAGTTATCACTCTAATTTTGGTTAGTGGATCGCTTTCAAACTTCAGGAGTCCTGGACAAGAGCAAGAAACATATCTAATTTGTTCTGAAATCGAATATGCCTGCCAGCCACCGGCCGCCATCTTTGTTTCTAGACGATAATTTCATGACCGTTTAGGGGATCACTTTGAAACCTCTTTTCTGATAGCTCTCAGTCATTCGTCTGTCATCATGGTGGGGTATTATGCACAGTTTGTGGAGCTCTTATTCAGTATTATTTTATCGTACCATTGCTATCTGTAAAGTGCCTTGCTGATGTTAGGAGGCGCCTGCCAGCCTAAGCAACGGTTCAAGCACTTGTGACGTAATATCCTTTCTGAATTGATTAATTATCTAGTACGTCCGGACTCCCCTCTGGTTAGGCTAGGATAGGTGAACCGGATTTTGTTCGAGCTTTGGGATGCAAGTAATTTAATTCCTGGGTCTAAATTATTAATTAAGTCGTTCTTGATTTAATCTTTTGGCAAAAACGCATCCTGAATCTAAATTCACTAATCCGGATTCACATAAACCAAGCGTAGCAGTATGGGGAAAGGACAGGTATTCTTACCACAGGGTAGTCTAAACTTTAATTTTACTTGCTCGATTTAGTTTAAATTTGATCTCCACCTCCCGTGATTTTGACAGTTCAAATCAGCTAAAATTCAGTCTAGAAACTCGGACAGGTTTATAGGGCAGAGGTCATAGTTCAATATCATTCGCTAAGAACCTGCAACTGGTAGTTAGAGGGAGCTAGTCTTCTTGTCTCCTAACTACAAATTTTCACTGAAATTTTTCTTGTACGCTTATATTTGATTTTTATTACCGGCTCTTTCAGAAATTAGTCAATAGACATCCCACCCCCATTTACTTATATTGTCCCTGGAATAACTTTCAAGTGAAAGCATTTTGTTTACTTGTACAATAAACGAGACAAGATCCTTTTCTTGAACAGGTTATTCTAGGACTGTGGGTCCAACGTGTTTCTAGACAGCGTCCGCGTTATTTCTTAGTATTTGTTGATTATCAACATCAGTTAGCAAATATTTAAGCTGGATAGAATTTATACTGGAATGGTGTTGCCAGATAGTGCGCTCTATCGCTATCGATTATGGCACGATATCTGAACATTGTTAACTGTTGTCAGATTGTTGGCAGCACAATAGTTCCAAAATAACTGTAGGCATTATTGCAGATAGTTCGCTTAATCGCTATTGATTATGATACAAATCTGAACATTGTTAACTGTTACCATTTTATTTATTATTAAAACTGAGTCGCTGAGCTAGCTAATTTTTTAGCTTATTTGACACTAATATATATATATATATATATATATATATATATATATATATATATATATATATATATATATATATATATATATATATATATATATGGATAAACCTTACCCCTGGCTAAACATTGGAATAGGGGATTATTAAGCTAGTTATTCATTTATTTAGCTGATAAAAATCTTAGAACGTGACAAGTTATTTGCTAGCTGAGGATTACTTGTAAACTAAGAAGTGTGTACAACACCAGTGTTCACCAACTTGACATTATATAACTTTGCTTACCCTTGCAGCAAAACATTTTCTTAAAAGAGCTGTTCTTCTTTTCGACTTAGAAGACTAGGCACCAGTCTTTAGTAAACCCAATAGAAATTCGGTGCCAACTTACTTTTGCAATCTAGCAACCGTCAGCACTACACGGCTTGCACGTCCTCTAACCTGCACTTCCTTTCTTTTTCAAGACTTCTATTTTTGTAAGGTGTACCTCGAATGTCACTGGCCCACAATATGTGCTTTTCATCTGCTCATAGTCGGTGGATCATTCAAGCACATCGGGCGCTTGAAAGGTGCATGGAGTGCGGAGAGATAAGACCCCCCGTAGCCTCTGGGGGCAGGGGCAATGTTGTTCGAGAGATAAAACAACTGTCTGGTGTCATGGGCGATCTGCTGAGGCGATCTGTCCAAGAATGGAATTCAACTCTATGGATGGTGGGAGGAGATGGGACAATTGGAGTAACTCACGCACGCACATACACCCAACAAACGGAGAACCTGCCATCTTACCTTATGAAGACCCCAAAGCCGGTCCTAACTTCACCTGTGATAGCACCACCATCCAGGTTTTCTCGGCGTCCTTCAGCTTTAACTTCGCCAAAGAGAACTCCGGTTGGCAACGTCAAGAACCATAAATCCTGAACAGGGGACTTATATGCAAGCATTGCATTACACCATGACCAGAAACGTATTGTTCCACCAATTTCGCTACAATATACTATTAACTGGTGTTAGTTTGTTTAAAATTTAACAGTGATTGTTTTGGAATGAAAATCTCCAGAACGGGTCATACATGAAAGACGATTTTGAAACTATTGTACACTTGTGGGTATGAAACCAAAATGAAATTATGATGTATGTTTGCCAGGGATGGGGTCAATCACATTGCATCTATTACTATTACTATTAATTCCTTCTATTACTATTACAATTACTCGAGATTTGATCTAATATATTACTATTAGCCTACTATTTAGGCATGGCCGCCAGATCCAGCGAGTTATCCATCAAAGAACACCCTGCCTCTACAACTGTAGAATCACATATTTCAGGCCGTAAAGGCCTCACTGCCAATTTGTGTTCCGAAGTAGATATTGATATTCGTGAACAGTAATCAGAAAGTTCCAAATTGCTCCCGTAAGTTGGGAGTTACAAAATTGTTTTAGTGCGGTGGCTTGGGCAACTGCCAGCTACGGGAGAAAAACCTGACGCATAGCGAAGTAATACGCATATTGTCTGTTGCGCTGATAGTAGCTGGTACAGATCCGACCTGTTCGGCCCCTGGCCGAGGATTCTCTGGATCGTGTCTCCTTTTATACTCCTCGTGACACCACAGGCGCAGGCTCCAACCAATCATCGTTCGAGCAACAGCCAATCAGCGCGTAGCTAATAATAGCACAGTCAAAACTTCTAGAACATTTTAGAAGTTCTTCGCCCATGTGGTTATGACCTCACGGCAATATTTTGAAGATAATCAAGTAGGGTTTTCCAACTCTGCCATTTCTTAACCGATTTTGAAATGGTTTACAGATTTAAAAAGCCCGTCGAATTATGGTCTTGATTAATGCCAGATTTAACAGGAATAGGTAATAAAAAAGGATTACGGGGTACCATCTCGGTACACTAAAAGCGCCATCCTATCTTGGTCGTAAACTACATGCTCTATCAAAAATAGCATCAAGACGAGCGCATGCCCATCATGTGTTTTAACGAACTTAGTCGTTTTCGCAACGCGATCTCTCTCATAGGCTCATATACGCTTATGGCTCTACCCAGGGGGGTCGTGTCCAGGAAACGAATCCAGAATGGGCGGCGCATACCCAGCTTAGCTGGTACGGCCGGTACCCGACTGGTCGACCCGAACTACAAATGTAAGAGTGCCTAAGAGACCCCTGTTCGATTGATGCAAACTGAAAATAAACCAGTTGTCATTGGAGCAAAAGAAGTTCAGTTCATTTCTTACTTTACTAACACTGATTTTGATAAGTTGAAGGGAAATCGTGTGGTATTGGAGAGTCGGGGTATTGGTTCATACAGAATGAATTCTGGTCAATTGTTAGTGTCTGACGAGTGTATAGGTTCCAAATGTTGTGTTGCACAGTATGGCTGTCAGGTTATCAATCCGGACAATCCGGAGGTTCTTGTTGAGGCATTGTATCATCATATCATATTTCAGCCAAGTTGTTAAATTGATTGAAGTGGAAGATGTTTCTCGTCTCACATAATCATGCAGTCCTACTGGAGTGGAGGTGAGTGTTAGAAATTTTTTGCAGAACATGGTTCATCAATCACTGTTAACAATGCTAATATGGATGATATCAAGGTTGATAATACTCAGTCTGTGGCCATCCTCCAAAGTCCTTTACATTTCCTGATGGTTCTACCTATGAGTTTCTCCATGCATAGATCTAAGAAACTTGTTAGATAGTGAACCAATTTGTCGATGATTCGTCATCGGGATTGCATTTTCGAAGTCTACATATAAAGTTAGGTACATGTAGCGTGATACCATATAAGATTATCGTCACTGATGATAAGTATGTGAACTTGCCATATCGACGTGGCATGCCAAACCGTACAGTAGGTGAGATTCAGCTATTGCTAGATGAAGGTATAATCCCAAAGTCTTGTAGTCCATATGCAACTTGTGTTGACTTGGTGTGAAAGCATGGTGGATCGCTATGATCGACTATTCTTTCCTGACCTCAAAGACTGCTTATGCCACATATCCTCTGCCGAATATTGAAGTGATACTTGAAGCACCTGAAGGTGCAACTATTTTTCTCTTTGGATTTGAAGCATGGACAGTTTCATATGACCATGGACCGAGAGTAGCTAGCACTGCCAGCGTTTATGGTCCGTGGGATTTGCTTGAATTCCTGTGATTGCCTCTAGGCTTGATGAACAGTCCAAGCACACTTCAACATATTATGGAATTTATATTGTGTGCTCTGAACCTCAGGGAGTTGATTTTGTACTTGGATGATAGCTTGATCTTTTCTGCTTTGTTTTCAGAGCATCTTGAGTGGTTGGAGTCTTGGAGAAGGTCTTGGAATGTCTAATTGAGTATCGTCTCAAACCTAATGGCATTAAGTATCAACTTTTTCAAACTGCTTTGGCATATTTCGGTCACACAATTATTGTTGATTCATGCAAGGTTATTCGGATTCATGACTGGTCTGTTCCTAGGCACAGTGGGGAATTGGCTTCCTTTCTTGGCCTAGCTTCCTACTACAGATGCGATCTACCAAACCTTTCTCGTATTGTTGCGCCATTACAATGGCTGGTGTCTGAGATTATGTCATGAACAAAAGCAGAGAAGCAACCAAAGGAAGTATGGAACTAGTATGATGCAGCTGATCACGCAATGATTTTGCTTAAGCAAAATCTGACATAGGCTCCAGCTCTAGTTTATCTGAGATTTGACCAAGATTTTATTCTAGGGGTGGATGCATCATTACTGGGTTTGAGAGCTTGTCATTCTCAATATGATCATAGGAACGATTTGCATCCCTGGTCGGTTGGTCGATCTTCGTCACGAGGGATTCGTTGGATATTGGACTCGCTTACTGTTCCAAACCCTGTAAGATCTGTTTCTGTTAGCACAGAATCATTGTTATTATAATAAGTTTTGAGTCGCATCACATAGGCACACTCGTTAACATTAGGACATCCAGAAGATGACTGGCTGATTATTATCACACCATACTAGTAGATATTTTTATACCCGCCAAAAAATATTGGTGCTGTATTATGTGATGGCATTTACGGGTGGGCACCAGAGTGGTTTCCGCACGATAAATCCGCTACCGTTTATCGGATCGCGTTGAATCGTCATAGGATGATTAGACTAGGTCTGGGGAAGAAATCTATCGAAATCGACGCTGTTCTGAAATCCAAGATGGCCGCATGCTAACTCAGCTATTGTTCATTGAATCACTTTGAAACTTCATAGGATGATTGGACTAGGTATGAGGAAGGAAACTATCGAAATCGACGCTGATCTGAAATCCAATATGGCCACCAGCTACCGGTGGCCATCTTGAAAATTTGGTTTCCACATGATAACTCCGCTATCGTTTATCGGATCGCTCTGAAATTTCATAGGATGATTGGACACGGTCTGAGGAAGAAACCTATCGAAATCGACGATGATCCTAAATCAAAAATGGCTGCCAGCCGCCGACGGCCATCTTGAAAATTGGTTTCCGCACAATAACTCCGCTATCGTTTATTGGGTTGCTTTGAAACTTCATAGGATGATTGAACTATGTCTGAGTAAGAAACCTATCGATTGACGATGATCCCAAATCCAAGATGGCCGCCAACCACTGGCGCCCATCTGGAAAATTGGTTTCAGGATGATAACTCTTTTACTGTTTATCGGATCACATTGAAACCTGATAGGGTAATTGGACTAGGTCTGAAGAAGAAACCTGTCGAAATTGACGATGATCCTAAGTCACTGACGGCCATCTTGAACATTTTTTTATGAACAAGTGCTCGAACCGTTGCTTAGGCTGAAGTTTCAATGCGATCCACTAAACAAAATTGGAGTTATCACTCCAATTTTGGTTAGTGGATCGCTTTCAAACTTCAGGAGTCCTGGACAAGAGCAAGAAACATATCTAATTTGTTCTGAAATCGAATATGCCTGCCAGCCACCGGCCGCCATCTTTGTTTCTAGACGATAATTTCATGACCGTTTAGGGGATCACTTTGAAACCTCTTTTCTGATAGCTCTCAGTCATTCGTCTGTCATCATGGTGGGGTATTATGCACAGTTTGTGGAGCTCTTATTCAGTATTATTTTATCGTACCATTGCTATCTGTAAAGTGGCTTGCTGATGTTAGGAGGCGCCTGCCAGCCTAAGCAACGGTTCAAGCACTTGTGACGTAATATCCTTTCTGAATTGATTAATTATCTAGTACGTCCGGACTCCCCTCTGGTTAGGCTAGGATAGGTGAACCGGATTTTGTTCGAGCTTTGGGATGCAAGTAATTTAATTCCTGGGTCTAAATTATTAATTAAGTCGTTCTTGATTTAATCTTTTGGCAAAAACGCATCCTGAATCTAAATTCACTAATCCGGATTCACATAAACCAAGCGTAGCAGTATGGGGAAAGGACAGGTATTCTTACCACAGGGTAGTCTAAACTTTAATTTTACTTGCTCGATTTAGTTTAAATTTGATCTCCACCTCCCGTGATTTTGACAGTTCAAATCAGCTAAAATTCAGTCTAGAAACTCGGACAGGTTTATAGGGCAGAGGTCATAGTTCAATATCATTCGCTAAGAACCTGCAACTGGTAGTTAGAGGGAGCTAGTCTTCTTGTCTCCTAACTACAAATTTTCACTGAAATTTTTCTTGTACGCTTATATTTGATTTTTATTACCGGCTCTTTCAGAAATTAGTCAATAGACATCCCACCCCCATTTACTTATATTGTCCCTGGAATAACTTTCAAGTGAAAGCATTTTGTTTACTTGTACAATAAACGAGACAAGATCCTTTTCTTGAACAGGTTATTCTAGGACTGTGGGTCCAACGTGTTTCTAGACAGCGTCCGCGTTATTTCTTAGTATTTGTTGATTATCAACATCAGTTAGCAAATATTTAAGCTGGATAGAATTTATACTGGAATGGTGTTGCCAGATAGTGCGCTCTATCGCTATCGATTATGGCACGATATCTGAACATTGTTAACTGTTGTCAGATTGTTGGCAGCACAATAGTTCCAAAATAACTGTAGGCATTATTGCAGATAGTTCGCTTAATCGCTATTGATTATGATACAAATCTGAACATTGTTAACTGTTACCATTTTATTTATTATTAAAACTGAGTCGCTGAGCTAGCTAATTTTTTAGCTTATTTGACACTAATATATATATATATATATATATATATATATATATATATATATATATATATATATATATATATATATATATATATATATATATATATGGATAAACCTTACCCCTGGCTAAACATTGGAATAGGGGATTATTAAGCTAGTTATTCATTTATTTAGCTGATAAAAATCTTAGAACGTGACAAGTTATTTGCTAGCTGAGGATTACTTGTAAACTAAGAAGTGTGTACAACACCAGTGTTCACCAACTTGACATTATATAACTTTGCTTACCCTTGCAGCAAAACATTTTCTTAAAAGAGCTGTTCTTCTTTTCGACTTAGAAGACTAGGCACCAGTCTTTAGTAAACCCAATAGAAATTCGGTGCCAACTTACTTTTGCAATCTAGCAACCGTCAGCACTACACGGCTTGCACGTCCTCTAACCTGCACTTCCTTTCTTTTTCAAGACTTCTATTTTTGTAAGGTGTACCTCGAATGTCACTGGCCCACAATATGTGCTTTTCATCTGCTCATAGTCGGTGGATCATTCAAGCACATCGGGCGCTTGAAAGGTGCATGGAGTGCGGAGAGATAAGACCCCCCGTAGCCTCTGGGGGCAGGGGCAATGTTGTTCGAGAGATAAAACAACTGTCTGGTGTCATGGGCGATCTGCTGAGGCGATCTGTCCAAGAATGGGATTCAACTCTATGGATGGTGGGAGGAGATGGGACAATTGGAGTAACTCACGCACGCACATACACCCAACAAAGGAGAACCTGCCATCTTACCTTATGAAGACCCCAAAGCCGGTCCTAACTTCACCTGTGATAGCACCACCATCCAGGTTTTCTCGGCGTCCTTCAGCTTTAACTTCGCCAAAGAGAACTCCGGTTGGCAATGTCAAGAACCATAAATCCTGAACAGGGGACTTATATGCAAGCATTGCATTACACCATGACCAGAAACGTATTGTTCCACCAATTTCGCTACAATATACTATTAACTGGTGTTAGTTTGTTTAAAATTTAACAGTGATTGTTTTGGAATGAAAATCTCCAGAACGGGTCATACATGAAAGACGATTTTGAAACTATTGTACACTTGTGGGTATGAAACCAAAATGAAATTATGATGTATGTTTGCCAGGGATGGGGTCAATCACATTGCATCTATTACTATTACTATTAATTCCTTCTATTACTATTACAATTACTCGAGATTTGATCTAATATATTACTATTAGCCTACTATTACTATTATATTTGAACCATATTCAAACACATTCAAATAAATACATGCAAATGAAAACAAGTCAGGTATATGAATATTAACCCTTTCAGTTTCAAGCCCCTTATCTCAATTTCAACCCAAATAGAGCAGCTGTTGAATATTTGGGGAAAAAATTTACCGAAGGGCGTTGCTGTAGGCAGCAATGTCTTCCAGGCAAATTGATTTGAAAATATTCAACAGATTGTTTCTTACATCATAAACAAATTGCTACATGCGTTAATGACAAGTAATGAGTGTACAATTTTACCTATATTTCACCCAGTTCACCATACATATTTTATTTACTGATACAATGTTACTGAATAGAGGATTCTTCTTCAGCTGTGGTCGCATAGTAGACTATGCTTTAATGTTTTTAACCTGTTTAGCTCTCTGGGAAAATCTCAATATTCTAGATTCTACAAGATCAGGAAGACCAGAGAATATTATGAAATTTGTGTTGCTGAAAGTAGTTGATGTACATAGAACAACAACTTACAGCAATATCAATTTTGAAAAGTAACTTGAACGTGGGTTGCTAAAGAACATACAGTTATTAGTCCACTGATATTTCAGAAGTCCATGTAAATAGATTAGTTATAGACACAATCTCTGTTCCCCAGACGCCATGCTGGGAGTTAATTTGACTGGAATTAAACCTTTAACCGTTATGTAAGATATAATCCGATCTATTGAAAGTAAAGGTGTTAGTAGACTAATCACCTTTTCACTGCCATGTGTAATTTATTTATTTATCTACCTAATGGCTATTTGAAATATAAGATGTTATCTAAGAATGAACCCTTTCACCTATGCACACCTGATAAACTAAACAGCAACAGCTTCTAACCAAATTAATTTCAAAATATTCCACAAATTTCCTATATGGTTGCTTGGAAATTGAAATTGCTTGGTTGCTTGGAATTGAAACGATTTTGAAACTAATGTTACTGAATAGAGGATTCTTCTTCAGCTGTGGTCGCATAGTAGACTATGCTTTAATGTTTTTAACCTGTTTAGCTCTCTGGGAAAATCTCAATATTCTAGATTCTACAAGATCAGGAAGACCAGAGAATATTATGAAATTTGTGTTGCTGAAAGTAGTTGATGTATATAGAACAACAACTTACAGCAATATCAATTTTGAAAAGTAACTTGAGGTTAAAGGTTAACCTGTTGGGTTTCATCAGTGAAAGGTTAACCTGTTGATTATGAACCTCTGGAGTATAAGAGTTTTTACAACAAACATACTATTGAATATTTTGAAACCAATTTGACTGGAAGTTGTTGCTGCATATTGCCTTACTGTAAACGTTGCTTGTCTTATAAGAACAACAGTTTAATACACACAGAGACCGTCAGAATTAAACAGTTAAACAGCAGATACCCTGCTTGGCTGTTTCATTCTGTCTGTTGCATATATTTAAAAAGATGTGAAAGCAGAATTTGTGGCTTGTTTGCTGAGCATATAAGATACCCAACTGTAATAGACAAGTAATAGACTATTACCTATTACTTTTCAATCTATTACTATTACATTGTAAAATTAACGATCTATTTCTATTACTATTACATGGAAATCGCTGTAATAGCCTATTACTATTACTATTACCCCATCCCTGATGTTTGCACGTCTTGCCTTCCCATCACTGCGGTATATATCTAATCATCCCATAGGGCTCACAATTCCAAACATTGTGACAGCCAATTCAGCTCTTTAACTCTATATTTTGTTGATTTACACTCGATTACCTTTATATCACAGTACTGTCATAATGCCTGGACACCATCAACCACAAAAGTTCACTAAATGTCAAAAAGCACAAAAGAAAATGTTATCCCGGCTTTTTTGTGACATGTAGAGAGCAAAGATAAATGCTGGCATAGATGACAGCTTGCAGCATTTAATTCAGATTATTTTTCTAGTCTAATAACAAAATAATGCAGTCAATGACAACTAGTAGTGTCATGCAGTCCATGACAACTAGTAGTGTCATGCAGTCAATGACAACTAGTAGTGTCATGCAGTCAATGACAACTAGTAGTGTCATGCAGTCAATGAAATAAATGATGGAGAAAGAAGATTATTGTGTTTTGTAAATAAAGAGACAATTGTTTTATATATGTTCAAAGAAATAAAAAACTGAATTGACGGAGGCCCAAACAATAAGTATTAATATACTGAAATCACATATCAAATAATATCAGACTGCGAACATGGCTGACGCTCAGTATAGTAACGAGCACTCTGCGTAAGAGAAGATGAACTTGGGAATCACGGTTTCAAAATCTCCGACGTAGAGGGAACTTCACGGCAGTGAGAAGTGCTGAATAAATTCCGCTCGCCTCTTGCGGCCGCTGCTGCTATCACTAGCCTTAAGCTATCGACATATTTGTAGACAGCTAAAGCCAAGTAATACTGTCCATCTGATTCGCTCTTCTCCATGCGTCGTTCGCCTGCTGCTACTTTCTTCACCAGTGGCTAGTTCACTGGCTTCTCGCTGTGACACTGTTGGAACTGATTATATGAAAGTTTGTAGAATACAGTTTACTGTATCGTGTTTATCACTTCGTTATGGTCTCGCAGTGCTTCTATTGCTGGGTTTCCAAAGTGTGTCTTCTCTTATACAGCTCGCTCGTTACTACAAGCAGTTCCTGGTAATCTTACATCGGCCATATTTGAATGGTGCTCTAACTCTCTTCTAAATACAGTAAAAACAAAAAAAATATCACTGCATGCATGTATCGGGCCTCAAGAGAATGGACCTGTCCCGTGTACCATCAATCATATGACGTCATAACCAACTACATGACGTGTAGATAACGTCATAATCAATGACGGCATGCATGACGTTGATACGTAGCTCACATGTACCAGTTACTAACGTGTTTTCATACTTTGAGAAAATATTGAAGAAAAGGTTATGTAACTGGCTTCCAGATCCCAGTTACTAAAGTTTTCACATCCGAATTTGAGAAATGTTTGAAGAGAAAGTTAAATAACTTACTCCCAGATACCATGCCAGTTACTAAAGATTTTTCATGCAATTTGGAGAAAATATAGAAGACAAACTGAAGTAACTGGCTCCCATATACCAGTTAAAGATTTCACATCCGAATTTGAGAAAGATTTGAAGAAAATGTTAGATAATTGGCTCCCAGGTACCAGTTACTAAAAATTTTTCATCTAATTTTGAGAAAATATTGAGGAAAATTACTACGCTAATGGCCACTGATTACACACGAGATTCTTTTCTCGATCTCGTATCGAAGGAGCTCTCGCAAGAGACGAATGATTATTGTGATGCGAGTGTGATAAGGGAGACAACTCCGTCTCGTAAGCATATATCGTCGCTATTCTGATGAAGGGGCGAATATTACAAATTTTAAATTTTGACTTTTTGCCACGGATAGCTTACTTGTGGGGTTAACTAAACATTACAATCTGCTAAATAATGGAACGCTTGCTGGTTGAGCGAAAAATAACTCATGGTGAGTGCGAATATTGTCTTGACATGTCAGACCGTGTTTCACGAACAGGCGAATAAGCGGCTTTGTGTATTTTCGTATGTTCCTGACATATAAAATATACTCAATTATCAAAATAGTCACGTAAATTAAAGTCGATTAGTCGGCATACTGATCTAAAATATAAAAATTTGAGTCATCTTGTACAATACGTTGCCTGTGACGCTTTATGTTCTATAGCTAAGATGGTTTCTGTAGATATGTTCGTGCAATGGCAAGATGGTACGCAAAATGTGGTAAATTCATGAGACGTGAAGCTTGTCGGTTCAAAAAGAAAAACATTTGTTAGCGGGTGGAAAATTAAAATGTGGTGTCCTGATGATAAAAAGTGGTACAATCGTTCGAACAGAAAACGATATGATAGAAGATGATGTTCCAGCAGCAAAAGTTGCTAGAGTAGTAATTCTCACTCCTACTGACGTCACGATGTTAAAGGATAACATAGCGTCATCAGAAGTAAGATCGAATTTGGATAAGCCAACTTCATCAGTCTACACTGCATCTGGGTCAGTTTCCGTCATTGATTCATATGCCAGTGATGATAATACCGTCGGGCACCTAACATCTGAGCCAGAATCAGTCTGTGACATCTTGACAGCTGTAGACGAGTATTGTGAAGCAGAGGCTTGCCATTCTGAAATATTTGCAACATGTATTCGTGACAATTGCCAAGCATTACTATGCTATGACCACTTTATCTTGGATATTTGCCCTGTTTGTGTAAATCAAATTACTACTAGCCAACCTTCTTTACCAATCCATGAAAGCCTTGCTGTTGAAGGATGTCAAAGGGAAGAGTCGCCAGAACCACCTGTAATAGTTCCACAAGCCAGATCACAATCAAAACGGCAATATGTTCAAGTTTTCAAATCTATGAAACTAAAGGTCCACATCCCGAAGAAAGACCAGTGTGGCATATGTGCTACGTTTCACAGTGCATCACCAGAGACAAAAGACAGCCTTGGCCACGTTTATAGGCAGCATATCTCTGAAAAGGAGGAAGTGCGTAAAATTAAAAATGATGAAAAAATAAAGGCCAGCGGAGATGCAACAAGGCATGTTGCCTCATTTGATTTAGAACAGGTCCTTTATTTGCCCAAGAGTAATCGTGCTGACATTTTCTATAGAAGACGACTCGCTTGTTACAATTTTACAGACAAGCTGGTAGGGGTGCAAATGAAAGTGCATCCGATCTATTTCATTATCTTACATCTATTGACAATCGTGTAGGTGAACAAAAGGTGAAACATGTGTCACTTTTCTCTGACGGGTGTTCAGGGAAAAATAAGAACAGCATTGTACCGACAATGCTATTGTATTTTCTCCTTAACTCCGTAAATGTAGAAACAATCAGCCTTCATTTCTTCGAACCCCGTCATGGTCAAAATGAGCGGGATTCTGTTCATAGCTGTGTTGAACGTGCTCTACGTAGAGTAACTGATGTAATGATACCTTCTCAAATGACAAAAATCATAGAGTTATCTAGGCGAGCAAAAACTAATGTAATTGAGGTGTCAACATGTGACATATCCAATTGGAAAGGCCTGTCCAGCAATATTGGTATTCTGAGGGTAAGAACTGCGCATGATGGGTCTGAGATAGACTGGACCAAAGTTAAGCAACTTAATGTATCAAAATCTGAGCCAAACAAAATTGGGTTCAAGTTGTCCCATTTTCAGAAAGAATTCTCACTTTTGGACATGTCTGAGAGACGGAACTTATCATCTCTGAATCAAATACCCACTAATGCCTATCAAAATCCTCGGAAATTATCACAACTGAAATACAGGGACCTAATACAATTGACAAGTGGATGTACGCCAGTAATTTCGCACCAAGATCATAGGCAATTTTACAAGGCTTTACCACATTGACAATGAAAGCACGAGGTTTCCAGATCAGGACGATGTACTAGTGTGAAGAACTATCAATTTGCCGACCAATAAAAGACCATTTTTGAAAACGTATCACTCGACTGACTGGCTTGATGAGAGAGCCAGTCATTCCTGTGACACATTTCCATAAATAGGCATTTGTTTTTCGGCAAATAGACATCACCCATTAGAAAATTGAAGCCTTCTGGACAAAACAAAGGAATTAAATGGTTAACATTGGATATATATGGATGACACATCTATTTAAATCATTATTTGCCATCTGGTTAATGCATTGATTAGTTCATTTCAATTCAGCCCACGTTGGATTTTATTTTAAACCATTTAATGACTAAATTTAGTCAAGAAAACTCCAATTTTCTCTTAGAAAATGCCGATTTGCAAGACAAAGGGAAGACTATTTTTGGAAATGTTTCACTAGAATGACTGGCTCGGTTATAGAGTCAGTCATTCCAGTGGTATGTTTTCAAAATAGTCTTCCCTTGGTCTACAAATGGACATTTCTCAAGGCCACTGCAGAGGGTGGATTGGGCGGGTGTAGGCCTTAAAGTGTTAATATCGTTAGGCATCATAAATTAATGTATGAATGAGAAATTGAAGAAGCGAAAATGTAGTGAACACGAGTAATTGTTCATAACGAACAGGCGAATATTAGGCTAATCACCAGTATTCCAATCTCGCCATAAAAATAAATTTTCACGAAGAGGCGAATATGTATTTTAATTGGTTACTGCACTATTAATTATGCAACCACATACTATTAATATGTAGTCCGTTGAGGGGGGGGGGCGAGTTCTTTCCACAGGTATGTCTTCTTGAGTGATACATGCATTTAAGAGTGGCATTATCTGCGTTGAGAAATACAGAAAACTTTATAACAGATTTTCTCAAAACTATGAATTTCAATATTCGGCCCTTCGTCAAAACAGCGACGATATGCGCGCTTACATTGTGTAAGTTTCAACTGTTTCACACAACTTTGCATAGGCCTATATAATCACAACATTTAAGAAAATGAGAGCTCTGAGAGCTTTCTGATATGGTCCTCATAAAATAGGAATCATGTATTCTCACACAATTTACTTACACCAAGATATGACTAAGCAAATGGAAAGAACAAGCACACATATTGATGCATCAATGGCAAATAGCGTGGCCGGAGATTATTATAAATCAAGTTGAACTTCAAATTCATTTTTATATATAATATACAATTTGCAGTAGCACAACAGGTTGTCCACCAAAGACAGTGACTATATCTAGACCTTGGACCCCTACATAGAACAAAAAATAAATTATGCATGTAGAACTGGAACAGGCACTATATAATATAGGAAGACATGGGCGTCAAGTTAAAGTCAATGTACTATAAAGATATAGCCATTAGACATGTGATAAATTGACAACATATTTGCAATACAGAGAGAAATGTGTTTATCTTGTTATATTAACATTAAATATTACATAGGTTCTTACCATCATTTACAGTTTCTTACCTACCCCATGCAGTGCTGATGGTGGTTGCGATTGTAATAATGATAGTTTCTTGTTAGTGTCATATCTTTAAGATGGTTGTAATGGCATCGGCCTTGGATAGGATTAGCTATGGGCTATAGGAGGATGCAGATTATATTTTGGGGCTGTCCATCTATCTTTCCATCTATCTTGTTGACCATATGAGTAAATTCTGGGCGGTTTGTTTGATAATTCAGATTCTATCAGAAGCTAAATTATAGGATATATAGAAAGATTTTCACAATATTGCAAGAAATATTTGATGATAGAATCGTGCAATATCTAGTGAGTTCTAGATGGTATTATGTTCGAAAGCCTGGTTATAAACCAAGTACAGAGATTCTGATACTGAATATATAGTAAATTTTTAGCATTCGAAAACTGTAATTTGCGACTAGATTGCGTATTTCATAATTACTCCATAGTAGAATTTTTTTTAACGCTATACTTTATTAGCGCATTCATATATATCTATGTAAACATATGGGTGAACTTCTGGAGCCGAACCTATTACAAGCGATATGCCAGGACATAACGACATCTATCCAATTGTGGCTAATGTGAACCAACTATCTTTCAATGAAGACATATTGCGAATAAGTAACTACATGGACATACTTGGTAATTCTGATATTATTTGATGGTAGAATCGTGCAATATTTCGTGCAACACTAGTACATAATAATACATATTGAGTTCTGCATGGCTAGATTTTAGAAAACTGGTTACAAACAGAGTACATAGATATCGGTACATTAAGTATGGGCATCTGACAACTTTTGGTCGCTACTAAGTTGCATATTATAAAATTACTTTACAGTGGAATTTTTTTAATCAATATTTTATTAGCGTATTTATATATCTATCTGAGATTTTGGAGCCAAACTTATTACAGACAGTAGGCTACCGAAAACCATGGATCTGCCAAAACTTGTACACATTTTTGCCATGGAATTGTGTACTACGAAATTACTTCATCGTAGACATTTGTAAGCGTGATACTTCATTAGCGTATTCATATACCGATCTGAATTTCGAACCGAATATGGGCCGAACTTATTGCAGACAGTATGATACTGAAAATCACTGATCTGCCAAAATTTACGCCAATTTTCAGTATGGACTTGCGGACTACGGAATTATTTCATTGTATAATTTGTTTTAATTATGAATATAGTTAGCAATGATATGATATCATATTGTTTACAGCTGAAAGTAATTTAGGCTAAATTATACTTTTTAAACTCAAGTTTATGTGGGTGAAAATCTGGGGCCGAGCATAACCAACAGACAATAGGGCACTGAATACTGTGAATTGGCTAAAATTTCAGCCAATTTTCGGTATGAAATCGTGTACAACGCATTAAATTACTTCATGGTAAACATTTTTATTAACTCAATATTTCATTAGCATATTCAGATACCTATCTAACCATATGGATGGACTTCTTGGACCGAACACATTGCAAGCATTACTAACTTGGCACATACATACCATTTCTGTTGATTTTTGTATCTAACCACCCGCTACAATATTATTGACAGCCGTTTTGACTGGAAATTCAGAACATCAGCTGTGTGTCCATAGTGCTAAATAACTACGTTGCATGGCTCTTTTCCCAATGAAGGATTAAGGACAATAAATTACTAATGAAAATCACACATACATTATTTTTACCGAAGTTTGTCTACTTTTTCACGCTCTACAATATTATTATACATGGTTTACTGTTAAGATTTACCACACATATAGTGACTAGTAAAATGTGTCCACGATATTAAAATCTTTGCACCGACGTCCTACGAGACATAACAATGGAAATTTATACACTCGAATGTTCAGCCTTGTGTTTTATGCTATAATACATACGGGGAAAATGACAGACACAGTACCTGGTTTTATCGTCATAATATATTAAACCTTTACTGTCTAAATTTGGTGAAGAATGTTAAAATATTTAGGTATTGAATGTCCATTTGCAGGCCAAGAG
Organism: Chaetoderma sp. LZ-2023a; assembly: GCA_034401795.1. NCBI lineage: Eukaryota > Metazoa > Mollusca > Caudofoveata > Chaetodermatida > Chaetodermatidae > Chaetoderma > Chaetoderma sp. LZ-2023a. The sequence continues at coordinate 80,035,615 of CM067372.1, forward strand.
AAGACTGTTTTTTGCAGATTTGCCACTGGAATCTGAAATGACTGTCTCGAGCGTCATTCCAGTGGTAAATTATCAAAAACTGTCCCCTCGTGGCATGCAATTTGACATTTCTCAAAATCACTGTATGGGCCGGTTTGACCAGCTATGCCATGAGGCGGTTAAAATAAATGAGAGATGATGATAGGCCTATATTCATAGCCGTCGTCATCGTGATTTATAAACTTTCAACCGTGACTTCCCAGAATCCCATTTGCAAGGTAACTATAGAGGTGAGCTGTTGGATATTTTAAAACTAATTTGACTAGATGGTGTCGGTGCTTATAGCAGCAGCACAGTTAAATTAGATTCAAAATATTCAACAGAATGTGTATTAAATTGCAAACACATACAATTCGCACAGCTTACGGACTTTTCAACGTTCCTGATAGCCATAGCTACGTCATTCATTACGCATTTTGACTGTGACATCAGCCTACAGTTGACATAATTGATTATGACGTCAACACTTGAGTGACAGGTTGGATAACTTATACCCTCGGTGCATTGCAATTGGGTCGACATGCGTCCGGCAGGGCAAAGCTAAATATCTTAATGCTCTTGCTAAAATGTGGTCACTTATTACAAGTGGTCCATGCCGGTGGACCACACATTACTAAGTGGTATTGGCCGTTTAATGATTAAATTTGTTCATGACTATTTCAAAGGTGGGATCCATTTCTAGCTAAGCTTTTCCCGTTCTTTCGTCGTGTTGGAATAAATTTATATACTTTGATTCACGACTTCCCAGAATCCCAATTTTAAGGTAACTATACAGGTAAGGTGTTGAATATCCTGAAACTAATTTGACTGGGTTCTTTTGCTGCATATAGCCGTAACAGTGCCCGATCAAATTAATTTCAAAATATTCAATAGAATGTTGATTAAAAAGTAAAAACATAAAATTTGTACACTTGACTGACTATTCAATATTCACGACGGAGCTAGAGACGTCATTCACTAAGCATTTTGACTATGATGTCTGTGAAGCTTGTATAGGACGTAATTGATAATGGTAAAGCCATACAACGCCCTGGAAAATTAGTTTCAAATTTTCAACAGAATGTTGATTAAATAGTAAGGTCTTACAATTCCTACAATGCCCAGTCAAATTAGTATCAAAATATTCAACAGAATGGTGAATATTGTTTGTATGTCCTACATGTTGGATTTGTCAATAAAGATTGTTTGCTTGCTTGTTTGCTTGCTTGCTTGCTTGCTTGCTTGCGTGCTTGCTTGCTTGCTTGCTTGCTTGCTTGCTTGCTTGCTTGCTTGGTAGGTAGGTGTGTATGCTTAGTTTTTTAGCACACTGGCAACTCGATGACTTCAATTTCTGTCATAAACCCACCTACGGAGTGCACCCATTAGTTTACTTTGTTGATCATCATTTCCCCGGTCGGGGATCGAATCGTCAACCTGCAATTTCGCATAGCATCAGCAACCCAGACATCTTTCCGCTGGACCACCGCACCAAGACAAGAGTCTTGGTTTAGCGAATCAGCTTTCACATGTCGGATATACTGATACACTGGCGAATTCATATGAGACTATCTTTTGGATGCACACCGTATGGTGTATGCAATACCCTCACCCGTTCTCCATCACGACATTGATTGATTAAATCCCGGGATTAAATCGTAAAGCTATAAAATGTGTACACTTAATGGACTATTCAATGTTCCTGATGAAGCTATTTACATCATTCATCACGTATTTTGATTGTGACGTCATCCTACATATGACGTAAATAATTATGACGTCATATGTTTGGGTGACAGATCAGATCCACCCATTGTCATAGATATATCCTATGCCCATTTGCAGACCAAGAGACAGATCGAGCCAGTCATTCCCGTGCTAAATTTTCATAAATGTCTACCTGTTAGATGTAAATGGTAGTTTCTGAAGATTACTACAGAAGCCATTCTGGCCAGTTTGATTGGGATGAGTGTTGAAGTGGAGATTAAGAGGTGTACGTGGGTACAGTGGGACAGATCACAATACCATTTTGTTTCTGATGCAAATGTACAGTCAGCAATTAGCCCAGGCCGACTGCGGTAGGTACAACTAGCCCCAATAGTGAGGGTATGCGTTTAATGCGCACGAGACAATGGATCTTTCCCGTTTTAGCTATGCCCCGCTCAACTCTAGCTAAGCTCCACCCACACTTCGTAGTGTTGGGATCGATCGATCCCTGCGAATGCCCCAACTATCAATTTCCTGAAATCTATACAGGTAAGCCATTGAATATTTTGTAACTAATTTGACTGGGTGCTGTTGCTGTATAAGGCAGCAACAGCGCCCAGTCAAATTAGTTTCAAAATATTCAACAGAATATGTATTAAATAGTAGGCATGCAATTCTTACAACAACTCTTAGTCCGTCTTCAATAGACCTTTCAATTTTAGACTTCGGTTATATGACGTCATAGCTAACTAAGTGATGTGCATGTTGACATCATAATCATTACGTCAAAAATTATTCTATTTGGCACGTCTTTAACTCTTAATCGTCCAACACGTTGTAAGAATTGTTACGGCAGCAACAGCAACCAATCAAATTAGTTTCAAAATATTTAACAGCTTACCTGTATAGTTTTCTGGAAATTGATAGTCCGGGGTTCCAGGGATCAATCGGTCCCAACACCAGCGATGTGTGGGTGGAGCTTAGCTAGAGGTGGACGGGGCCTAGCTGAGAAAGGAAAGGCCAATTATGCGTTCGTGACGCACTTGTCTAAGTCATTCATGACGTCATTTATTATGGTGTCATTCTACACGTCACGTAGTTGATTACGACGTCATGTGATGAATGGATAATGTGGAAATGTCCATTCTAGACACAACCAAGTGAATACGTAACGCTGAGCGGCCACGGAAAGAGATCATAGGCCTACACGCACATCCGTCGTAGTCGTCGTGATTTATATACATACTTTGAACCATAACTTCCCAGAATCCCCTTTTCACGATAACTATGGAGGTGAGCTGTTGAATATTTTGGAACTAATTTAACTGGGTGCTGCTGCTTATTAAATAGTAAAGCTCTTCAATTCGTACAACTGGAGGACTTTTCAATGTTCCTGTTGGGCATAGCTACGCCAGTCATTACGTATTTTGACTGTGACGTCACCCTACCGGGGGGGGGGGGGGGGGGGGGGGGGGGACTAATTGATTATAAACAATATCTGACCGCTCTTGCTAAAATATGTGCTCACTTATTACAAGCGATTCGACTGCTTAGACTACTATTCGTTATACAGCTCATAAATAAGTTAATATACTTACAAAACATAAACAGAAATTCTGCCTTGTTTTGCAAACATTATAATTTATTCTTTAGCTGTTCTATACCGTCGAATCGGGCTGTCTTACAGTACAGCTCATACATGTAAATAAGTCTCTATATTGACAAAGAAAAACAGAAATTCTACCTTGATTTGAAAACGTTTTACTTTATTTTTTAGATCTATGCCAAACGGTGTCAGGTTTCGCGGAAACTGGAAGATAAAAAAAACAACCTCGCTTTAACCATTATCTCGCTGATTTCAAAGGCTAGGCCTAGTTATTTCACGGTCAGTACAAGAAAGATGTGTCTAGATTATGTAAACAATAATGCTGAAAGTTGTCTACATGTGTGCAGCAACGGTTTACGGCAGCAGTTTCCAAAATGAATAGAAGGTATCATATAGTTAGCATATGTACGTAAATGTTTGGAATTTCAGCGATTTATGCGTTACGTTTTAACGCATTTTTGTAATTCTTAGCTCCAATTAACAAAAAAAAAGAATTTACTGACTTTTGGAGGCTATATACTGCGTCAGATGTCAGTCAGTCAGTGAAGATCCAGCAGTCGAGACATCGTTCCCACACTCCAGTGAGCGTATGCGTATGAGCGATCTAGCCAATATATATATCCTAAATCTATGGTTCCAATCTAAACATAGAGGTGCGCTCTATATGTCTTTCTAGTTAGCTGTTGGAGACCACAATCTCTTGCGAAAAATGGCTGCGCCTATGCGCAATTCTAGACACAACCCGAATATAACCGTAGCCGCAATAAAATTTGGTAACGCGCGGATAACGATGAGTTATGTCCCTTATCACAATCGCTCCGGTAAATCAGCAGAAGGATAAATTCTTCGCCACTGGGTTCCTTGAGTGAACCCATTCATTTCGGCCGAATCTGCGTATTAATCGCACGCACATCGAACTATTTCGGTACTGTGCACGCATGCGCACAGGTTAGCGCAGATTTTGATGATGTGGTCAGATTCTGTAAAACAGTATGGGGTGCCTTGAGGGAACCTTTATTTATATACATACAAATTCTAAATACATAGATATAGCAAGACATCATAGGGGTACTTCGAGGGACCCTTTATATATGTAGATATGTGAAGGGTGCCTTGAAGGAATCTTTATTTATGCAGATTGCTGTGGGTGCCTAGAACATACTTTATTGCTTTTTTATGCGACTATGGCTAATCAGCACAGTACAGTTTACAGTTATGAAAAGAACATTAAAAAACCCAAAAAGACAACAATATAACAAAATACAGACTTAATCTGAAACAATTCATAGACCATATTAGGAACCTGTATTTATGTAGATGTCTGAGGGGTGCCTTCAGTGAAAGACAGCAAAAGGTTGTTATAGAAAGGTTGTTATTTTGCCTATCATCTGCAAATCGAGTGCTTGGATTCCTAACAAGAAATCTAAGATCATGCCCAACATCCGTCAAAGAACGTGCCTACCAATCGCTGGTCAGACCAAAAATTGAATATGCTTCAGTGGTCTGGGATCCACCAACATGTGACCTGAAAAACCAACTTGAAGCCGTACAAATGAAGGCTGCCAGGTTTTTACTAGGTCGGCCAGTGTACCTCTATCCGAGGGAGAGTGTCTCGGCCATGATGAACCGACTGGGATGGGAAAGCCTTGCGCAATGACGAATGAAGGGCAATGTCATCTTCATGTACAAGATCCTGCATGGGCAAGTAGCTATACCAACAGAATACCATCCTAAGTGGGCCAACGTAAACACCACCAGACACAGTCACCCACTGAAGCTACAGCCATATCAGACAACACTTAGCTAGTACATAGCTCATTTCTACCGAGAACTGTATGGAACAACATGGCTGAAGAAACAATCGCCGCCACAGATGTAGAGATATTCAAGACCTATATCCGTGAGACAGCATTCTAAGACCGAACGAGACGATGTAAATAGTGTACATACAGTTTTAAATTGATCAATGGGCAATTTTAATCTTGTGGACTGTGAAACCCAGCCATGTTTACGAGGCCCGCACCTAGGCGTGATGTCCATTAGGATTGTGCCTATTATTAGTACAGATACAGGGAACATGTAGATTGTTGAGTGTGCCCTGAGGGAACCTTTATTTATGTAGATTGCTGATGGTGCATTGAAGGAACCTGCATTTATGTAGATGTCTGAGGGGTGGCTTGAAGGAACCTGTATTTATGTAGATGTCTGCGGGGTGCCTTGAAGGAAGCTGTATTTATGCAGATTGCTGATGGTGCCTTCAGGAAAGGTGTATTTATGTAGATTGCTGTGTGCCTTGAGGGAACCTTTATTTATGTAGATTGCTGAGGGTGTCTTGAGGGAACCTTTATTTATATAGATTTTTAGGTGCCTTCAGGGAACACATATTTATGTAGATTTCTGAGTGTGCCTTGAGGGGACTTTTATTTATGTAGATTGCTGAGGGGTGCCTTGAGGGAACCTGTATTTATGTAGATGTCTGAGGGGTGGCTTGAAGGAACCTGTATTTATGGTGATCTTCCCACGAGAGCGTGGTGGGTTCCAAGACCGCACCCAGTCACTGTCAAGAGATGGAGATCTGTGTCCTGTCCGTCACCTAGCATGTCGGGGGCAGATCATGTAAGACCGGCACCCTGGGACTAACATTTACCTGTCTTTAGGAGTATGTTTAATGCCCAGAGATGCACTGCTGGCCAGTTAATTAATAGATATGTTTTCGCAGGGCTTCGTACTTTGGCATGGATATCCGTAGATACAGAGGGTATGTTTGCGGTCATCGACACTGATTCTAACTGCTCTGCAACCCCAATAGTTCCAAAGTCAGCTCAATCAACGTGACGGAGCAAGGTCCAGACAATTATTGAGTCTTGCGGCTGGAGGAGTGTAGACAGAGACAATCACTCATATATGTGGTAAGGAGGCCCTAGGTTACATGGCCAATTTATACAACCTAGCCGGTGTGCGGTGAAACATCCAGAAAAATGTCTTACACAAAACGTCGCCTAAGGAGTGATCGTCCCTAACTCCTTTTTAAACCTATTCTATCGAGCTAAAATAGCCAGGTTTAGTCGGCCACATGTCAGGTTCGCATAATGAGAACATGAACAGTGACCTCAGTGAATGCTGTATGGGGGGAAAGGTGGTGTGTGTATTGTTGCTGTATAATGTAGCCTAGTGAACTGCGGTCCTAGTATTTTATATGAAAATAAACAAAAACAAGTAACTAGGATGGCTACTGCCATACGACTACCTATCACAGTACATTCAAAATATAAGGTCACGCGACCTTGCGGTGCATGTTAGTCATCAGCACAAAATAAAGATAATATATACAGTAAAAAAGGTATAAACTTAAAAATGCGGTCTCAAACGACCGCTCGGTACCTGTTAGTCATCAGTACCTGTACATGATACATTGTAGATGAAGCATCACACTTGCGGGGCGTGAGATGGCTCGATTCTGAAGTTAGTTGCTAGAAAATATCCGCAGATGAACTGTTGATGTGGCTCACTCTCAAGAACTGTGAAGAAGCACTATTGTGGATGCGGATGGCTAGTAGACAGTCACATAGTTTCACACATTAAATAATTTAAGAGGTGTTTTAAGAAAGTTCCGTACTGTGGCAGAATATTGAAGCTGCCCTGTAGTAATGAAGGGCTATGGTTGAAAGTTAATTGATGCATATGCATCCCAGGTGTTCACAAGGCGAGATGCACCGCATAGCTTGTGCGGTGCACCAGGCAATGTCCCACTAGACTGTGGTCGAAATGTTAAACATTAAGCACGACACATTGTGCGGAATTTAGTCACCACTCTTCAGCATGGCTCAGCGGATCTGCCGAGTTATCCATCAAGATCACCACTCGTCCTACATACTTTACGAGGTGTTACATCGGGTCCGCAAGGCCCATCTGGAGAAAGGTCCCTCTTTCGAAGTTGGTAGTGGGGGAAACCTTACTTAATTCATGTCATTGCCCCCGGATGATATCCGGGAGCATCCAAAAACTTGCGATGTGGATATGGTGGCTAGTTCCCTGGAGATGATGAGTACTCAAAACCGATTGGCACCGCAGTAGATGTTGGTATCTACTGATCAGTTAGCAGTACTACACCACTTCGCCTCTCAGACCAGACACCTCACCACCACCACTCTCTTCTGTTCTGCTCTCGATTTTCAGCTCCTTTTATACTACTCGTGACGTCACAGCTGGAGCGCCACAACCAATCAGCGTGCGAGTTTCAGGGGCAAGAACGCTATCACGTGATAGGCATCCCCCCACCCACCCCATTCACTCAGTACATGCACGCGCTTATGGCGTTATTTCAATATTTTGAGCATAACTTAAGGAGTTAAACGGGCATAAGTCGGTCATTTCTGGTCCGATTTTAAAATTGTAAAGCGATTTGGAATCCTCGCTTCATTCTAGTAATGATACGTACCAAGAACCTCGAGGAAAGTATAATTCGAAGGAATTACATGTACCAACACGGTACAAAATAAGACATTCTCTCCCAATGCTGACGCCCATTATCTGGGAACCTCTGACGCCCGTGCATGCGTGCTAGGCGATCTCTCGGACTCTGTCGTTTTAAGAACCTCTTATGTGGCTTTATACACGCGTACTATCCTACTCAGGGTTCATGCTTGGAACGTAACAAGTCCGGCCGTTCTGTACCCAGACGAGCTGGGACGATTTGTACCTGACACGTGGCTCCATGCTATACTATGCTATGCTATACTAGTCTAAGCTGAGCTATGCTATGTTCGGCTAAGCTAAGATATTAAGTAAGTAAGCATACCTTTTACAGTTTAGCTTTCACCGAGGTACTCGGAGACTTTACATCGCTTACCCCTGGTCATCGGGCCTCGTCTCCCTTACGTAGCTTTCAACTCGGTTGCACCGTAAACTATGCATTCACATTACTTACACTGCCCTCGCAGGTATCTATTTACAGTTAGGTGGACTGGATCAACGCAGAATGAAGGTCCTTACTCAAGGACACAACGCGGCGGCCTGGCCAGAAGAACTGTAAACCTTTGCGTTACCAACGCTCGCTCCTAACCACTCGGCCACTATGCCTCTGCTCTAGATAGTCTAATCTAATATATGCGTTTTAGCGTAACCCAGTATATATTAGCTTAGGCCAGTATAGCTTAGCTTAGTGCAGTATAGCGTAACTTAGACTAGTATAGCTTAGCACAGTATAGCATAGCTTAATCCAGTATAGCTTTGGACAGCTTAGCTTAAACTAGTATAACATATCTTAACCTAGGCTAGTATAGCATAGCATAGCTTAGCAGACCATTATAGCAAAGTTTAGCCTAGACTAGTATAGCATAGCTTAGCATAGAATCGCTTAGTCTAGACACGCATAGCTTAGCTTAGACTAGTATAGCTTAGAGACTAGACTAGATAACAGCCTAGCCTAGCATACCATAGCTTAGCCTAGACTTGTATAGCACGGCTTAGCCTATACTAGTATAGCTTAGACTATTATAGCTTAGATTAGCATAGCTTAGACTAGTATAGCGTAAACTAGTATAACCTAAACTAGTAGAGTTTAGACTAGCATAGCTTGGATTAGTATAGCTTAGACTAGTCTAGCTTACACTACTATAGCTTAGACTAATATTGCTTGGACTAGAATGGCTTAGACTAGTATGGTTTAGACTTGTATAGCTTGGCTAGCTAGTATAGCTTAAACTAGACTACTATAGCTTACACTAGACTAATATAGCTTAGACTAGTATACTTAGACTAGACGAGTATAGCCTAGACTAGTATAACATGGACTTGTATTGCTTAGACTAGAATAGTGTAGCTATGACTAGACTAATATAGCTTAGACGAGATTAATATAGCTCAAACGCGTCCAGCTTAGACTATACAAGTATATCTTAGACTAGTATAGCTTATACCTTAGACTAATATAGTTTTGACTACTATAGCTTACATTGGTATAACATAGACTAGTATGACTTAGACCGGTATGGCTTAGATGAGTGTGGCTTAGACTAGTATTGCTTAGACTAGTTTTGCTTAGACTAGTTTAGCTTAGACTAATATTGCTTAAACTAGCATAGCTTAGACCACTATCGGTTACACTAGTACAGCTTAGACTAGTATAGCTTGGATTATCATGCCTTATCTTGGCTGAGCTTAGCTTGGCTTAACATTTCCCCAGTCGACATAGCTGTGAATAAGTACCTGCCGTATGTGGCTGCCAGGCTTGGTCTGTCTGCATACCTGCTTGTCCTTAGACTGAGCCTACCGTAGGATAGCATAGGCATACCTTGTGCAGCCTAGCTAGCAAAGCCAACTGACCGTAGCCTACCATAGACATAGCATATAGGCGAGCCTAGCTTGCATAGCCTAGCCTAGGCCTAGATTTCCCAGCTTAGACTAAACGAGCCTAGCCAAACCTAACCTAGTCTTAGGCTTAGTTTCGCATAGGGCAGCCTAGGCATAGCTTGTATAGCATAGTCTATACATAGCTAGCCCAGATTATCCTACCGAGACCTAGCTTATAGCCTAGCATAGCATACCCCAGGATTAGGCTTATCCTAGCATTGGCTAACCTATGCATAGCTTGAGTAGATTAGCCTGAGCATAGCTAACCCAGCTTGGATTACCCTAGACTTAGCCTATATCCTAGCCCAGTGTAGCCTAACATAGACTAGCTTGGCATACCTTAGCCTAGCCAGTCTAGCATAGGCTAGCCTAGGCATAGTTTGCATAGTCTAATCTAGGACCAACTTAGGCTTGACCTAGACATAGCTTAGCCTAGCTTAACCTAGCCTAACCTAACCTAACCTAGCCTAGCCTAGCCTAGCCTAGCCTAGCCTAGCCATGCCATGCCATGCCATATCTTCTTGATCATTATCGCAAAAAATGGAACTGATTGACACATCATTTTCATTGGTCTTCCCAAGTGACCATATATTGAATGCCCAAATGTGGCATGTTTTGGTGCGCGTGCCAACCAGAGCACACACATTTTGTGCACTCCGTATATAGTCAATTAGGCCACTCCCAGTCGTAACAACCTGATTGGACCAATTAAAATGTGTATCTATTTCTTCCACTTACTACATTGTCATTTTCACAGGAGCTGTCACATCTATATGACCTGTTGCATCCACAAGAGCTGTCACATCCATTGGAGATGTCACGTCGACTGTCTACTGTGTATTTGGTAGTCACCATGAGTTAAGCGAGCTCCACGACGCTGGGCCCGTTCAAGTTTCTTATGGTTTTTTCCGAGTCTGGGCAGACCAGACGCTAGATGCAAATTATAGGATGTGCCGAATAAATATATATATATATATATATATATATATATATATATATATATATATATATATATATATATATATATATATATATATATATATATATATATATATATATATATATATATGTAATTGTTATTATTATACATTCTATGCTGCCACGACGGAGGGGGTCGTACTTATATTAAATAATAATATTTTTATTTATTTTTTTTTTTTTTTATTATTATTGTTGTTGTTGTTGTTGTTGTTGCGTGCCGCTCGACGGCCACGCATCTATGTGCTTGTGTCTAGAATTGCCCATTTTGCGCAAGGGATTGTGGTCTCCACTCGCTAACGAGAGAGAGAGAGAGAGGGGAGATAGAGAGAGAGAGAGGATATATCACGTCTCTATTTTTAGATTGTAACCATAGATTTAGGATATATATTGGCTAGATCGCTCATTCGCATACGCTGGCTATGGGGGCTAGCTGTCCCGACCGCTGGATTTTCACTGACTGACTGACTGCCATCTGACGCAGACGATCAGCTGTGTATATAGCCTCCAAAAGTAAGTCAATCTTTTATTGGTAATTGGAATAGAAATTCTGCTTAAATAGCGTGCAAAATAAGGAACTACAAAACTACTGTAAATAAATTGGGGGAATGCGGTAAAACGGAGAGGAGCTAGGAATTACAGAAATGCGTTGAAACCTAATTCATACATTGCTGAAATTCCAAACGTTTCTGTATATATAAATATATAATAACTTCTATTCACTTTGGAAACTGCTGCCGTAAGCCGTTGCTGCACTCGTGTAGACGGACTACTTTCAGCATTATTGTTTACATAAGCTACACTAATCATTCTTGTACCGACTGTGAAACAAGTTCACTACTAGGCCTTTGAAATCAGCAAGATAATGGTTAAAGCGACGTTGTTTTTTTTATATCCCAGTTTCCGTGAAACCTGACACCGTTTGCTATAGAAGACCTAGAAATTAACTGCCAACTCCACGGTATAGAACATCTAATAATAAATAAATTAACATGTTTGCAAAACAAGATAGAATTTCTGTTTATGCGGTGGGTATATTAACTTATTTATGAAGTCTACGCGTTCGAATCACTTGTAATAAGTGAGCACATTTTAGCAAGAGCGGTCAGATATTGTAGGTAAGCTGTTAAACATTTTGAAACTAATTTGACTGGGTGCTGTTGCTGCTTACGGCAGCAACAGCTCCCAGTCAAATTAGTTTCAAAATATTCAACAGAATATGTATTAAATAGTATGCATGCAATTCTTTAACCATTAGCTTACTGATTTCAAAGGCGCAACAGCACCCAGTTAAATTAGTTACAAATTATTCAACGGGTTACCTGTATAGATTTCAGGAAATTGATAGTTACGGCATTCGGAGATAAATCGATCCCAACACTGCGAAGTGTGGATGGAGCTTAGCTAGAGATGGGCTAAAATATATATCGCTCTCATTAGCGGTAGATCTGGTGGGAACGTGAATGACCACAATCCCTTGCGCAAAATGGCAGTGGACCTTTCCAGTTTTAGATATATATATATATATATATATATATATATATATATATATATATATATATATATATATATATATATATATATATATATATATATATATATTTATATTTAATGAGAGCGAGAAGGCTCGTCTCTATTTTTAGATTGGAATCGTAGGTTTAGGATATATTGTCTAGATTGCTCGTTCGCGTTAAAACATGCACTCACTATTGGGGCTAGTTGTCCCTACCGCTGGTGGCCTGAGCTAATTGCTGACTGACTGACGCAAACGATCTGATGCATATATAGCCTCCAAAAGTGAGTAAATTCTTCTTTTTTGCCAATTGGAAGAGAAATCGAACAGACACAAGTTTATATATCTGCATCAGAAATGAAATTGTATTGTGACCTTCCCACTGTACCCACGGACATCTCTTAATCTCCACTTCAACACTCGTCCTGATCAAACTGGTCAAAATCGTAGACATTTCTGAAAATTTACCACTGGAATGACTGGCTCGATAACTGAGCCTATCATTCCAATGGTAAAGTGCCAAAACAGCGGTCTCTGCCTGCAAATGAGCATAGGATACTCTATGATAATGGATGGATTTGATCTGTCTCCCAATCATATGACGTCATAATCATTTACGTCATATGTAGGATGACGTCACAATCAAAATACGTAATACATGATGTAAATAGCTTCATTGGGAGCATTGAATAGTCCATCAAGTGTACACATTTTATGTCTACGATTTAATCCCCAGGATTTAATCAATCAATCAATCAATCAGTTAATCAATCAACTACTGCCAGTGGCACGATGGAGACCGGGTGAGGGCAAAGCATACACTATATGGTGTGCATCCAAAAGATAGTATCATATGAATTCGCCACTGTATCAGTATATCCGACGTGAAAGCTGGTTCGCTAAACCCAGATTCTTGTCTTGGTGAGGTGGTCCAGCAGAAAGATGTCTGTGTTGCTGATGCTATACGGAATTGCAGGATGACGGTTCGATCCCTGACCGAGGAAATGATGATCAACAAAGAAAACTAATGGGTGCACTCCGTAGGTGGGGTTAGCACAGAAATTGACGTCATGACGTTGCTAGTGCGTTAAAAAACTAAGCATACCTGCCTACCTACCTACCAAGCAAGCAAGCAATCTTTATTGATAAATCCAACCTGTGGCCATACAGACAATATTCAACATTCTGTTGAATATTTTGATACTGATTTCGCTGGGCATTGTATGAATTGTATGGCCTTACAATATAGTTGATCAACATTCTGTTGAAAATTTGAAACTAATTTACATGTCTTTACCATCTTCAGTTGCGTCCTATAAACGCTTCACAGGCGTCATTGTCAAAATGCTTAGTGAATGACGTCTCTAACTCCATTGTGAATATTGAATAGTCGGTCAAGTGTACAAACTTTATGTTTTTAAGTTAATTTGACCGGGCACTGTTACGGCCATAGGCAGCAAAAGCACCCAGTCAAATTAGTTTCACGATACTCAACACCTTATCTATATAGTTACCTTGAAATTGGGATTCTGGGAAGTCGTGCATCAAAGTATATAAATTGATTCCAACATGCCGAAAGAATGGACAGAGCTTAGCTAGAAATGGATCCCACATTTGAAATTGTCATGCACAAATTTGATTATTAAACAACCAATACCACTTAGTAATGTGTGGTCCACCCAACATGGATCACTTGCAATAAGTGACCACATATTTAGCAAGAGCATTCTGATAGTTAGCTTTGCCCTGCCTGACGCATGTAGACCCAATCACAATGCACTGATTCTCTTATGGAACGAGGGTATAAGTTATCCAACCTGCCACTCAAGTGTTGATGTCATAATCAATTATGTCACAGGTTGGCTGACATCACAGTCAAAATATGTAATGAATGACGTAGCTATGGCCATCAGGAACATTGAAAAGTTCTTAGCTGTGCGAATTGTATGTCTTTACTATTTAACTACTATGAGCAGCGCCCATCTATGCTAGTCAAATTAGTTTTAAAATGTTAAACAGCTCACCTCTATAGTTACCTTGGAAATGGGATTCTGGGACATCACGGTTGAAAGTATATAAATCACAATGATGACGGCTATGAATATAGGCCTATCATCATCTCTTCTTGTATTTTAACCGCCTCATGGCATAGCTGGTCAAACCAGCCTCTACAGTGATCTTGAGCAATGTCAAATTGCATGCCATGAGGGGACAGTTTTTGATAATTTATCACTGGAATGACTCTTTGAGTCTTCTCTTGGCCTACAAATGGACATTCAATATCTAAATATTTTAAGTCTTTACCAAATTTAGGCAGCAAGGGTTTAATATAGTATGACGACAATACCAAGTACCGTGTCTGTTTCATTTTTTCCTTATGTATTATAGCATAAAACACTCGGCTGAACATTCGAGTTAGTGTATAAATTTCCATTGTTATGTCTCGTATGGCATCGGTGCAAAGATTTTAGTATCGTGGACATATTTTACTAGTCACTATATGTGTGGTAAATTTTAACAGTAAACCATGTATAATATTATTGTAGAGCATGAAAAAGTAGATAAACTTCACTAAAAATAATGTATGTGTGATTTTCCTTAGTAATTTATTGTCCTTAATCCTTCATTGGGAAAAGAGTCATGTATGCAGTTATTTATCACTATGGACACACAGCTGGTGTTCTGAATTTCCAGTCAAAACGGCTGTCAATAATATTGTAGTGGGTGGTTTAGATACAGAAATCAACAGAAAGGGTATATATGTGCTAAGTTAGTAATGCCTACACTGTGTTTAGATAAGTATCTGAATATGCTGATGAAGTATTGAGTTAAAAATGTTTTCCATGAAATAATCTAATGCGTTGCACACAATTTCATACTGAAAATTGCTGAAATTTTAGCCAATTCACATTCTTCACTGCCCTATTCTATTGTCAGTAGGTTATGCTCGGTCCGAGATTTTCATCCACATATACTTGAGTTTGATTACGCTAGCTATATTCCGAATTAACCAGATTTCTAGATGAAATAATTTCATAGTATGCAAACCATACTGAAAACTGGTGAAAATTGTATCAGCTTTTCAGTGCCCTACTGTCTGTAATATATTCGGCCCCCATATTTCAGACGCATAGACTTATAAGGCACTGGATATGCTAGTTATATTTTCAATTCAAAAGAAACTCTAAGAGTGAAGTAATTTCCATACCGAAAATTGGCTAGAATCTTAGCAGATCCGCAGTTATTAATATCCTACTGTCTTCAATAGGGCCAGCCCCAGAGTTTTACCCATATGGTTAGTAAGCACTAATTTGAAGTCCTGAGCATAAGATTTTCTACCAAGCAGCAATTTCATGGCACATACATATTTCTGTATCGAAAATGTGCTTAAATTTTGGCTGTTTCACGGTTTTCGGTACCCTGATGTATGTAATATATTCGGTGCCAAAAGTTAATCATCACAGACTTAGAGGGATTTGAATACGCTAGCTAGGCCTATATTGTGAATTAAAAAGATAATCTATTATGAAGTAATTTCATAGTACACAAGTCCATACTGAAAACTGGCTCAAATTTTGTCAGATCTACGGTTTTCAGTATGCTACTGTCTGCAATAGATTCTGTCCCAGAATTCCACTGATGTGGTTAGATAGTAGGTATATGAATGCGCTTTTAAAATGTCGAGTTTAAAAATAGTCTACCATAAAGTAATCTCGCAATATGCAATTTAGTTGCGTCAAACAGTTATCAGATGCCAATAATATACTGTTTTAAGTACCAATATCTGCATAATCTGTTTGCACTCCACTTTCGTACATCTAGCCATATAGACCTCTATATAGTGTTGTATGGAATATTGCACGATTCTACCATCAAGTAATTTCATAGTATGTAGTTATATAATCGACATATGCCATCATTGTAAGATAGTTGGTTCACATTCATCACATTCACCACATTCCGATAGGTGTTGATATGTCCTAGCATATTGCATGTAATAGCTTCGACCCCAGAATTTCAGCCATATGTTTACATATTTAATGAAGTATTGAGTTTAAAAGATGAAATAGAGGCTTACCATGAAGTAATCACACTTTAATCTTAAAAATCTATTCAAATCTTGGCTGATTAACAGTTCCGGATGCCTAACTCACTTTAATATGTTCAGTCCCAAAATTTCAACACAGAGTCATAGCAAGACATGACAAAGAATGGCGGACTCGATACCCATTTGCCTGGTGTGGTGAAAAGGTATAGCCTTCTCAAAAATTCAAATAGACTGCACAACAAATAGATTGTGTGTGAAATCACACCAGTCTATACTTAACAAATGTATCACCATGTATATAGTGCACTACAAATATATTGTGGGTGATTATTAGTATTATCATATCTCTGTATTGTACTATGCCATAATAGATCGTAGATCAAAGATACCCTTGATTAAAATGCTACATTTATACAATACAACATGTGTATGCTTGATACTATATAACTGTAACAGCTGGGTAGCTCCAAATGCAGCTCTAGACAAATTCGATGCCTGCCACCGCAAACACCTGCGCACCATCAATGGACACGGATGGCCAGACAGCATAATTTCCAATGATGCACTATACAAGATGTGGAATACGTCACCGTTGTTTGTAAAAGTCGCCCAGCAAAGATGGTCCATGTCCATGTGCTAAGGATGCCAGAAGAGACACGAGCACAGAGAGCCTTAGAATTCGCCCTAGTCGGAGCCAGCAAATACAACGCCAGGAGAGGATGCCATACCACATACAATGCTACAGGTAAATATTATCACTATTAGGATGTGGGCCGAACAACACCAGTCTCTTCATTTGACCAGATTAAAATCTACACTAACTTGCACTACATACACTAAGAAAAATTGTGACTATATAATACGACCCAGATCTATACCTTTCGGAATCGCTGTGACCCATCTGTTTAAAAAGCAATCTAACTAAAAAGTATAATTTAGCCCAAATTTCCTCTCGGCTGTAAACAATATGATATCATATCATTGCTAGCTATATTCATAATTGGATCCAATTCAACAATGAAATAGTTCCGTAGTCTACAATTTCATACCGGAAATTGTCTTAAATTTTGGCAGATCAGTGATTTTCAGTACCATACTGTCTGCAATAGGTGTGGTCCCTATTCGGTTCGAAATTCATACATATGGTCAGATCAGTATATGAATACACTAATGAAGTCTCAAGCTTTAAAATGTCTACCATGAAGCAATTTCGTAGTACATAATTTCATGGCAAAAATTTGCACAACTTTTGGCGGATCCACGGTTTTCGGTAGCCTACTGTCTGTAATAGGTTCGGCCCCAAAATGTCAGATAGATATAAAATATGCTAATAAAATATAGATTTTTTTTAATTCCACCGTAAAGTAATTTTTTAATATGCAACTTAGTGGCCAAAAGTCGTCAGATGCTAATAATTTATGTACCAATATCTATGTACTCTGTTTGTAACTACTTTTTTAACATCTAGCCATACAGAACGCAATATCTTTTATTATGTACTAGTGCTGTACGAAATACTGCACGATTCTAACATCAAATAATATCAAAATTACAAAGTATGTCCATGTAGTTACTTATTCGCAATATGTCCCCATTGAAAGATATTTGGTTCACATTAGCCACAATCGGATAGATGCCAATTGTACTGGTATATCGCTTGTAATAGGTTCGGCTCCAGAATTTCACCCATATATTTGGACAGATATATATGAATGCGCAAATAAAGTATAGTTTTAGCAATTTCTGCAATAGAGTAATTTCGAAACACGCAATTTAGTCACAATTTACAGTTTTCAAATGCTAATAATTTACTATATAATTGGTATCAGAATCTCTGTACTCGGTTTATAACCATGCTTTCGAACATAATATCATCTAGAAATCACCAGATATTGCACGATTCCTATTATCAAATATTTCTTGTAATAATGTGAAAATCTTTCTATAGATCCTATAATTTTGCTCCAGATACACTGAATTATCAAACAAATCCCCAAGAACTTACGCATATGGTCAACAAGATGGGTGGAAAGATGAATGGACGGCCCCAAAATATAATCTGCTTCTTCTTATAGCCCAATGCTAATCCTCTCCTAGGCGGATGCCATTACAGCCATCTTAAACATATGACACTACCAAGAAACTATCATTATTACAATTGCAACCACCATCAGCACTACATAGCACAGGTAAGAAACTGTAAATGATAACAAGAACCAATGTAACATTGAATTTTAATATAACAAGATAAACACACTTGTCCGGCAAATATTTTGTCAGTTTATCACATTGTCTAATGGCTATGTCTTTATAGTACATTGACTTTAACTTGAAGCCCATGTCTTCCTATATAGTATATAGCGCCTGTACCAGTTCTATATGTATAATTTATTTTTTGTTCTATGTAGGGGTCCAAGGTCAAGATATAGTCACTTGTGGAGAACCTGTTCTGCTACTGCAGATTGTATCTTATATATAAAAATGAATTTGAAGCTCAACTTTAATTATAATAATCTCCGGCCACGCTATTTACCATTGATGTCTTGCATCAATATGTGTACTTGTTATTCAGCACGACATGAATGCGTACATACATTACATGTAATAATGATGAGATACTTAACAGGAATAATGAGTACAATAATGGTATTTTCACTAAATAATAATAATACTTCGCAAGATGGTCACTCCCCTCCTCTCAACACCCCCACCCCCACCAACCTCCCCTGGCCCAAGAAATCCATTAGTAACTGGTACGCAGACGTGTACTACGTCACAGAAAATGGTTAGATCACGAAAACTGATTATAATTAAATTTTTGAGGTAATAGTCCCTCGTTTGTATTGAGTAGCCATTGGCGTAGGGATTTCCACCAGAATATGGTGGTAGAGAGAATTGAAACTTAATAGGACACGAGCGCTACTCTCCTCATATCAGACAATGTTAATTCACGTAAAACGAGATGATATAAAGCCTGTAGTAGTCTGTAAGAGTAAGACAAGTAGTTAACAGAAAAATAGTCCTGAATTCGTCGTAAAATTCAAATCTTTCGCACACAAAATGAGGTCAAGAATTTGCTGACGTTGCGTGAATATTGATATCACACGAACCATTTGGTGGATTAAGTCCATTTTAATGTCTGTATTAAGCTGGATACCAAAATCAACACGATCCATAGTGTTCCTTTTACAGTCTGCTATGGAGATGGACTGGGTCCCGATATGTCTGGTCGCCAAAGTGGAGTCTGCGTAACAGTCTAGTCGTTGTGATGACGTAATAAGATGACCGGTCAATACATTAGATGTGTATTCTCGTAGAAGCCACGCCTCTATTCTCTTAGAAGCCACGCCTCTATTTTTAGTTTGGGGTAAATCATGCAGTTTCCACCACACCAATCCCGCTTTCCCAGTATAGGTTTATTGAGAAATTCCACAATAGTTTAACCCTCGTATGTGAACAGCTCCCAAAAGCGCGCACAATGCTACTCATATCAATTAACAATTTAATGGTCACGATTTAAAAAATAAAATTGACGGTTTTGTTCAGTAAATGTCTATTTGCAGGCCAAGAGAAGAATGTTTTAATAACTAACTCTGGAATTTACAATAATTGCTTTTTTCATGGAAATGGATACGGGTTTTTTACCATTGCAGGGAATGTTTTGATCATAAAATGTTTACTGCTCAAGAAAACCAAAATTGTCGCCTAGTCATTGTCCATTTGCAGGTACAGAGATTATTTTTGAAAATTTACGACGAATGACTGGCTCGGTAGCCTAGCCAGTCCTTCCAGTGGTAAATTTTCAAAAATAATCTGTTGGCACGCGAGGGGATATTCCTCAAGACGACTGCATGGTAAGTTGACACGAGAGGGGTTAATGAAAGAAGCCATAGCACAATTATTTGAAAGTCGCGCCGGCTGCAAATTCAGTTTTTTATGATTGTTTATCTCGTCACGTGATGCTAAAGATAAATTACCAACACTACAACAATGGTGTCCACACCTGTGTAACTGAAGCACAGCATACCGATCTCCAGGCGCCAGTAAATATGAAAAGGACAGAGTGTTAAGTTGTATGTTCAGAAGTAAACATAACCCATTCGCTTGGCTATTCGAGACATGCACGTATTTTAAGCATCGATATATTTAATTCACACACCACAAAAGCGAAGACTAATTAATATTTACATCGATCAATCATTGTAATGGAAATAATACGAAGACTATCGGTGATGAGTTCTCTGACTACCCTTTAACCACTGCTAACATGATCGTGTGACTATGTAGTTAGTGTTAAATTCGAAAACAACGTTGCTGTGAGTTGGTGCTGTTTATAGAACAGCAGGAGAGTATAGCGCCACTGTTTTCAAATTGAGCAGGACAAGGATATCGCTCCGGAACACAATATGTTTTAAATTCAGAAATAATATATATATATATATATATATATATATATATATATATATATATATATATATATATATATATATATATATATATATATATATATATATATATATATATATATATATTTAGATAGGCTATGTGTATCTCGATAGTGCTAGAGAATTTTTAAACCCGATTGTTGTTATACATATAAATTCAACTAGCGCGTTGAGGTCGTGACCGCGGGGTCGCGTTGACATAGGAGAATGAATATGTTTGCACCAATTGGACTGGACGATGATAGGTCAAAATGTGTATTAAAAAATGCGACTGCTTTTATATATCATTTACAAACACAGACATAACACACATTATGCACGTGTTTTTGCTGAATTCAGCCTGCAGTTGTTCACCATCCTTTAACACTCAAATTTGTTCAACAAAAGTTCATTTTCTCATAGAAAATGTTCATTTGCAGAACAAGAGAAGACCTTTTTTGATAATTTACCAATGGAATGACTGGCTCGGTTATCGAGCCAATCATTCCAGTGATAATTTTTTAAGAATAGTCTTCTTGGTCTACAAATGGGCATTTCTCAAGACCACTGCAGAATCCGTTTTTGGCTGAAATGAGGTATAAAGGGTTAATTCAAGTAGTAATCATTTTTCCTTTTAAATAACTATTGTTAAAGCCACACTGAATGTTTTACAAGCATTGTTGATGGGAAAAAATAGGTAGCAGCGAATATCTGTCAAATTGCTTAAAAGAGGTGTGCAACTTTCATTCGCAGGCGCATGACCATAATGCTTATCTTCGAACCGGGTTTTAAGATACACGATTAAAAGGTCTAGAATACACCTCACACTCGATTATCTGCACAAAATACCCAAATGTATCAGTTTGTAAAATACAAAATCTCCATATTTATTTACTCAAAATAATGTACAAAATAATGTTTATCAACATATTTAAATACGACACCGAGACCAAGTATTTGCATTTGGTGACGGGAAGAGGTTTGACGAGTAAGGTAATTCAACTATAGCCTATACGTCTAACTGGCGATCACTTTGAGTGAGTAAAATATATTTATTTTATTTTAGTAAAGGGCCCATTTAATATTGAAAATTAGCAACTAGCGTAGGGCAATTATTGACTTGGTTGTATAATATACATTCATTATGGCGCGGATGACAGAAATTAAAGTAAATTAGATGTATTTATATTTTATTGCTTATGTACATGATCTTTCTAGCTAAGCTCCGCCCACGTTTCTACGCGTGGTGGAATTTGAAAATTTTGAAGGCTAAATTCTCAGACACTAAATTTCACGTTAATTATAGGACAGTAGGCTAAGTTGTTGAATATTTTGAAACTTATTTGACTAAGGGTTATGGTAGCAACAGCCCCAGTAAAATTGATTTCAAAATATTCAACAGAATTGTTATTAAATTGTAAATTCACCAAGTCATACAATTTACCTTCGTGACGGCGAAATACGTCAGCTAACAAGTGGCGTAGCCTAATTGTTTATGATGTCATACATTGTATTTGAGCGACAGATCGGTTCCCTCAATTGCATGTTGGTCATCATTCAACAAAAAAGATCCCAAAGGCAAGTATTGTCACGCCTAGTTAGGCCATGCAGGTTTTCATTCAGTTATTCGTAACAGATAATTGTGTACGCCCAATTTAAGTTCGTGCCAAAATATGGCTTATTTTCTGTATCATCCGTCGTCGTCGTTGTCGCCGCCGCCTTCGTCAGGTGTGACTTGGCGTTGTCGATCCTAACATTCTATAATCTGTCAAATTATTTTTTTTTTCTTGTTTAATTTTTCTTCTTTCTCGACTCTAACCAGAAACTATTATTAGTAGGGAATATTATCGACGTCTGCTATTACCCTTGCTTTGCATTTATTTTCAGTATATACTACGCTGTTGATAGGCTTAAAGCAAAAATTAGGCTTCGCCAATGGCTATCATGCATTATTTAAAAGCTATTTTATCTTTTACCTAAGCTTTTCGTTTTGAAAATTTTTATTTTTTTGCAAAAGTATCATAGCAGCGTTTTTCATGCTACGCCATTCAAGCTTACAAATGCAAAGGGCTGCCGTTTTGTCTAAGAGCACGGTAATAACTCATTATCCGTATCCCGATAACGCTGGTTACGAGATCGATGCCACCACTTTCTGAATCTCAATTTTCAGAAAACCATACAGGTAAGCTGCTGAATATTTTGAAACTAATTTGACTGAGTGGGTTGCTGCCTATGGCAGAAAGAGCGCCCAGTCAAATTAGTTTCAAACTATTCAACAGCATGTTTATTCGATAGTAAAGACGTACACTTCGTACAACCTGGCGGATTATTAAGCGCTTAAGACGGACTAAATCCAGTCATTCATGACGTAATTGATTATGACGTCAGCCTACAGCTTTGTTGAATATGATTGATCGGGGCGGGGGGTGGGGGGGGGGGGGGGTGTTCAAATATGGGGTCCTCAATTGGCGCGGTAACAGTCCATTGAGTTACGTTATCGCGCTATCATATCTGAAATCTATTTGAATGGACAGTGGTGCTACATAAACACAGCATCTACCCAAATAGTTTAGCAAAATACCTGGACAGAATATTTCTTTCTTTGTAAATAAAGTGTCTTATCAGGTCCACGCAGTGTCCAAAGAATTGATAAATATGGCAATTGTCCAATGTGCAAAAAAACTACGTGTTCTAATCCGAGAAGAGCCTAATCGGAAGTTGTTATTAAATTTTATTTATTTATTTAGCAACTCTTCATAGATATATAATTTATGGCTTTGTCGTAGCAAACATTTTGCTCTTTAATGTGATATAGATGGTTTTAAAAACATTTTAAATTATACGTTACTATTATAGAGACAACTTCGCTCTAGCTCGCTATTTATATTCTTCTTCGTTGTAAGCGCCAACTTCATTCAATTGAAGAATCTGGCTCTGGACATGACAGAGTCTTGTTTTTAGGGGGTGGGAGATCAGCTTTCAATCAAAATGTTCGATAGCTGTCAATCAAGTATGAGCATACCATTTAAATTTATAGATGTGCGTTCCGATTGGCTGAAGCAATAGATTGCAGAATTATTTTTTTTTCTCTATAGCGATAAACGTGAGGTCTGATTGGCTGAAGCAATAGACACAACATTATTGATTTTTGGCAATCGCGACAGACTCACATAAATTATAGGGACTATAGGTTTGCACTCCGTCTGTCCGTCTATCACAGTTGGTTTTCCACACTTTTTTCGCTTTTTTAGCAATCCTTCAAGGTATTAAACTGAGAATCGGTACATTGCATTGTTATGATAAGTTACAGACCAAGTTCGAGTCTCGGATCGATGCGTCAATTTTTTATGGAGTTATGCCCCCTTTCGACTTAAGAAATACGAACAATATCAACTTTCCACAGTTTTTTCGCACTCCTTCAAGATATTTAAGGGAATTCGGTACATCCCTTTAGTATAAGGAGTTACAGAGCAAGCTCGATTTTCAGACAATTTGGTCAATTCTATATGGAGTTATGCCCCCTTCTTCTTATGACATATGAAAAATATTAGTCTACCGCACTTTTTTCTCGCAGTCCTTCAAGATAATCAATCTACTGAGAATTGTTGTTTTGCTTTGGTATGAGAGGTTACAGAGCAAGCTCGGGTTTCAGACATTTTCGTAAATTTTTCATGGAGTTATGCCCCGTTTTGACTTATGAAATATGGAAAATATTAGTTTTCCACACTTTTCACAATCTTTCAAGATATTCTACTGAAAATTACTACATTGCTTGGTTATGAGACGTTATAGACCAAGTTCGAGTTTCAGACATTTTCGTCAAATCGGTGTGGTGTACGCGAATACAGATGATACACTAGATGGAGTAGCGCTCACGGGACCGGTCTGGAGGTTGCCGCAGGATAGCCGAGAAAGATTTCCCTGCTCGGTCCAGCCATTGATGACATTACTGTGATTAACGTAGTGGTGGTTAATGGCGATACCGTCATGACTGCGACCACGAAATAAGATTAAATAGTGGAGACTCCAATTCCTGTGAAGCGTTGTTGATATTCGGCAAGCACATGCTGAGTCACTTAGTGCTAAGTCCCCTTGTAGTTCTTTGGTGGTGATTCTCTTTGTCCCAGCAAAAAGCTGCGGGGATGTCCTTAACCGGATGCACGGATCTGATCGATTAGCCAACGTAGTGGTCAGATCTTGAGCAATCAAATCTGTGGTCACTGGTTGGCTGACTCTTGCCGGTCGAGTCCTGGTTAACAAACCCTTCTTGCTCTCAGGTGCGGTGGTGGTGACAGCAGTAAGCTCAGATGCTTGTTCTCGAACCTTCCTAGTTAATGGTGTAACCCATTGTTTCCGTCCATTGATGGGGTGGGGTGGGGGGTTGTGCTGTGCTGCCGGAAGCAGCAGGAGCCGTTACACTACACGATGTATAGTGTCTGTGACGCTAGGGCCTTGATCAGAAATCTGTATAGGCATAGCTGCGGTGTCGCCTGGCATTACTTTAGGAGTCAGATGTTCGACAGCTAATGGGCCGCAAGCTGCTGCGATGCCAGGGGTATGTTCTTCTAGCCTATGCCTATGCCTACCATGGTGACTGTATGGTCTAACTTCTTGACATGGACATCTGTCCTCTGCTGTTCAGATGAATACTCTTGGACAGGTGTGGCAAACAGCCCGCATCCCGCTGTGGAACCGATCTTCATGGGCTAGCAAATCATTAGATCTGGAGAAGTCTTTCTCACAGATTTTGCAGCGATGCAGGTTGCCCATGATGCTATGTTGTAGATCGTTCAACTATAATTTTTTCCCATATATATATATATATATATATATATATATATATATATATATATATATATATATATATATATATATATATATATATATATATATATATATATATATATATATATATATATATATATATATATATATATATATATATATATATATATGGGAAAAAATTATATATATATATAATCCCACCGCCTGAAGAAAATAGTCCCACCTCAAGGACTGGGCAGACCCGGGGGAAATCCCATCAGAAAATGTTTTCTGACACTAACACCCATTGTCACCATAAACAAAATTCCCTTGGAAATTGTTTTATTCAGACCGGCGGGGTCCAAGGAAATTTTGTTTATGGTGACAATGGGTGTTAGTGTCAGAAAACATTTTCTGATGGGATTTCCCCGGGGTCTGCCCAGTCCTTGAGGTGGGACTATTTTCTTCAGGCGGTGGGATTGGTTGCCAAGTGGTAATGTGGCCAATAAATTTCACAGAATTCCCGATGATAGCAAGGGTACACCATAAAAAGTGTGTCAAATGACTAGGGTGCGAAGGCGGCGTTGTCCATAAAACGAATGAATGGTGTGTTCATTTCCTTTTTCCTTTGATAAGAGGGGCATCAAAGGCGAGTCATAACAATCAATGTTTTATGCGGCCTTGACGTTGCTTTATTGGGATCATTTGATCAAACTTCGCGCGGAGGGTGAAGGTGTTGAGCCAGAGTGGAAATCGTGGATGCATTTCCTGTTGGTTTATATACAGTTACAATAATATTTTTGCATGTGCCATCGTTCATGCGAGTCTTGATTGTTATTCAACATATCAGATTCCCACTCTAGGTGACGTTTGATATTTCAGGAGAGGCACGAGGTTATGACTATGCGTACTTGTCAGGCATGAGGGAGTGTCATCCCTTAGGTCTCCGCCTGTATCAACAATACAACTATTGTTTTTGATACATTCCTCCACATCAGGATCATCCTCTCGACTGCGATTACTGTTTTCGAGCATCAAATGAGAACTTCATCTGAATAGATGTTAATGTCAGCAGAAGGGATATCAACTTTGGCTAGATAACGTTCGACTAGACGAAGAAAGAAAGCATTTTCTCTGTGTTGCAGAGGTACCAATCAGGATTGGGGGTGGAAGATGACCATTTCTGCTCCTCCTCAGTCCAGACATAATAAATGTTTTTCATGGCTGGCGGTACTTTCGATTCACCATCGCCTATCGACACAGTCTTGCATATCGGTGAGCGGCGGAACGTCGGTCAAGCCAGCAGCAGAACATTCTCTACTCTACTATGTATACACCTATGCAAAAGTTAAGCACCAGCAAAAACAATAGAACGTAGAAACATGATGGTGCAACTAGGCTGCCATACTTTTTGTCCCCGCGTTAGCTGACATAATTCCAAGTACGAAATGCACATGCATGCATGACTTCACGCCGCTTGATGTCCGTGCGTGGCGGGAAACAGCACACGTGTTCAGTTATGTAAAAGTCCAGTTTTGAGGTGTAGAACATTACATACAGATTTAGGCGACAAGATTAGGAATTTTGTGTTCATGACCGTGGTTTATTTGTACAGAGAGAATTAGCTCTTGATTGTGAACCGCTATGGCAAGACGAAGGTTAAGTGATCGTGTGAAATGGCAAATCATAGGCATGCATACCACTGGCATGTCATGCAGAGAGATTGGCAGACAGCTGAACATTAACCATACTGTAATCAGTCGTTTGATTGCAAAACATGGGCAAACTAACGAGGTGAAGGACAGGCCTAGATCTGGAAGACCGAAGAAGACTACTGCCCGTGATGATCGAGCTCTAGTACGCCTTGTTAGGAGATCTCCATTCACCAACAGCAGAGTGCTCAGCCAGCAATGGGAAACGCGCAATAGAGTGTCAATGTCTACTGTCAAAAGGAGACTGTATGCTGCTGGCATGAAAGCTAGGAGACCTGTCAGACGTCCTCTCCTCACTGCACACCACAAAGAGGAGCGTCTGAGGTGGTGCAACGAAAGAAGACACTGGAACATGAGATCCTGGAGACGGGTACACTGGTCCGATGAAAGTCGGTTCCTGCTTCATGCCACAGATGGTCGAACTCGTGTATGGAGGTCCAGACGCACGGCGTACGACCAACGTAACATCATGGAAGAAGTTCCATTTGGTGGAGGTTCCGTTATGATATGGGGGTGCATCTCATTTGATTGTAAGCTGGATCTGTTGACTGTACCTGGAACACTAAATGGACAAAGATATCAAGATTCCATACTGGATAGAGTTGTGGTCCCTCATTTTGTAAATCATGCACCTGGAACCCACCCTATATTCATGGATGACAACGCCCGACCACATCGTGCTAGAGCTGTGCATGAATACCTCCGCCAGAATGCCATCGAAACCCTACCATGGCCAGCAAGGAGCCCTGACATGAACCCTATTGAGCATATCTGGGACATTCTGGGAAACATGGTGAGAAGGAGGGATCCTCCTGTGCAGAACCTACAGGAATTAACAGACGCACTCCATCTTGAATGGCAACGAATACCACAATGGCGTATCAGTCGGTTGGTGACCAGCATGAGACGTCGTGTCCAGGCCGTCATCCAGGCACAAGGTGGATATACCCGGTATTAATAATGACAGTCTCAAACTCGTGCACAGATGTTAAACTTCGTTTTCAGACACCATTAATGACAATCTAGCCACGTGTGTCAACTGTAGGGCAATAGTTGTCAGTTGTGTCAACGTAACCATATTCAGGCCTCGTTTTCAAGTTCAAACAAAAACATACAGTGTTTCCCCACCATCATAATCAGCATTCCTCTAGTTGCATTATTACCTCTTGCACTAAGATGGATGGGTACATAAATGTTTATGCTATTGCTTTCTTCATAGCACATGAATATACCCTCGCATGTGCGTAAAAATAGGGTGGTGCTTAAATTTTGCACAGGTGTATATATATCCCAGTGAATTGTTGCGACATATAACTAAACTACCTATATAGGTGGTCTGAGGATGGATTGGGTGTCCTAAGGGGCATAGCATGGGTACGTCGTCAGGTTTGGACCTTTGCCTGTTGATAGCTATGGACTGGGGTGGACAGGGTGTCTTTGAGAGACATAGCATGGGTACGTCATTAGGTTTGGACTTTTGCCTGTTGATAGTTATGTACTGGGGTGGACCGGGTGTCTTCGAGAGATATAGCATGGGTATGTCGTCAGGTTTGGACTTTTG
This sequence comes from Chaetoderma sp. LZ-2023a, assembly GCA_034401795.1. Classification (NCBI taxonomy): domain Eukaryota; kingdom Metazoa; phylum Mollusca; class Caudofoveata; order Chaetodermatida; family Chaetodermatidae; genus Chaetoderma; species Chaetoderma sp. LZ-2023a. The sequence continues at coordinate 80,064,294 of CM067372.1, forward strand.
CCTGACAATAGTTACGAATTGGGGGCGTTATGGGGATGATCATACCACCATTCATACATCATTCATGCGGTCAGACGGCCCGGGTGCACATAGGTACATTTCTTTCCGATCACGTAGTCCCCTGTATCCGCTCCAGGCTGGCAGGGCTGGTTGTATTGCTGTAGAACGAGGTGGCGGCAGCAGATCTACTAGCGGTCGGTACTTGGTGGCGTCATGTTCCAGAAGTTGGTCTCCATTTTCTTCCACACACGGATTCAGGCGGAGGATGACCTTTCAGCCATTAGGCGCATGGACGTGATCTGTCACATCCGATTTGTGCTGAAGGACAGTATAGGGCCCCTTTCACTTATAACTTAATTTACAACTGGCTCTAAGAGGTGGAGTCGAGTTGCTGAGCCAGATGCGGGTGCCAACTGCTTATTGTTTGTCATAGGCGCGGTGGTCATGAGTTGTTTTTTTTGTCAATTATACACTTCTGAGAAGTGTGTCCACACACTTTTCGTGTGATACCTCCAGGCGTTGATGAAGCAGTTTCATGTATAGTGATGGAGAATTAGATTCCCCGGGAGCATGCTGCATTACGATGTCCAATGGGAGGGCCAATTCATGGCCAAACATCATATGCGTAAATCTGGTGCTAGAGTTGATGGCTTTACGAGAAGCCATCATTATGAATGGGGGACATAGGTCCCAGTCATGGCAATGCAACTACGTTTCCTTCGTTAACATAGTGGCGAGAGTTCGATTGAATTATTCTACCATGCCATCGCTAGGGGGTGAGGGGGGGGGGGGTCGCGTTTTCACAATGTGCAATAGGCGGCAGAGCTCCTGAAATAAATGGCTCTCTAGTTTGGTTCGTTGATCCGAGTGTAATTCTTGGGGAATTCTAAAACGGTAGAAAACTTGGTTTACTAGGGTCTCGGCGACAGTAGCAGCTTCTTGATTTGGAAGTGTGAAAGCTTCTGTCCACTTGGTAAAATAGTCCTGGAGAACAAGGATGAAACGGTTCCTATTTTCCGAGGTGGTTAAGGGTCCTATGACATGGATGGCGACACACTCAAAAGGGACACCCACTATATAAGTTTGTGGGGCAGCGATACAGGTTTTCGTGGTGCGGCGTTGACATTTTGCAGTCCATATCTTTACAGTGGCATCTATACTGATCCATTGAAAATGCTGTTGAATTCTTCCAAGAGTGTGGCCGTGTCCTGCACAATCGTGTAGTTGCTCAAGAACTGCTTCGCAGTAGTTCCGGGACACCACAAGATGGTTGCGGCAATACAGTATTCCGTCCATGCCACTTTCCAGGATGGTGTAATACATCAAATTGGAATCTTTGAAGGGTTTCTTGATAACGAGCATTTTTGCCTTCAGGGTTACGCAGCTTTTGTAGCCAGCAGAGGGATGCATGGTCGGTCCGCAACATAAATGGTTTTCCATAAATTAACTGCTTGAAATGCGTAATGAAATGGACTGCGGCAAGGAGTCCATGTTTTGTGGTAGCATAAGGGCGTTCCATGCATGAAAGGTGGCGGATCCATAACATAGTACTTGCCCATGTCCGCCGCAGCCGATCTGCGATAGAACAGCACCGATACCGGTGTCTACGGCATCAGTATCGAGGATGAAAGAACATGAAGGGTCTAGGTGGGCTAGTATCAGGGCCATGACCAATTTCTTTTTCTGGATCACGAAGGCAGAATCGCATTCTGGCGTCCTTAGAAAAGTATGGTCCTTTTCCGTGAGTTGAAAAAGTGGCGCGACAATTTTACTACATTCAGGAACGTAAGCACAGTATATTGGCAGAGCCCAAGGAAGCTTCGTATTTCCTCAAGGGTAGTGGGCTTTTTCCGCGTAGCAACTACTCCTATCTTGGCGGGCTGGGTGGATACGCTTTGAGCGGGCTTCATCTTAGTCAGACAAAAGTTCCGCTAAGGCGGGGTCTAGGTTCTGCTAATGCGGGTGTTGTCGGCTTGCAACCAGCCATGGTAGATATATTCCCGAGGCACAACATCCACAGTTACTTAATCCTTGAATGCCAAAAATCACAAGATGGGCAGGTGGTACTTTTTGGACTTCCAGGCAATGTCTCCACACAGAAGTAGTTAATGATTTTGTTGGTGTGCAGTCAAATATATTTCTCTTCGAGATCAAAAGGTGGTGTGGAGGTTTTAGATCAGCGAAGTTCTCAGAACGAATCGGTAGCAGCGACAGCTTCTGAATGAAGCAGAATTCTGTTAATTTGGCCACTTTAAGGAGCGGCCCTTCAAAAATTAGGTTGTCCTATTGCCTATGTAGATGTCGATCTGCTCTGAGCATTTCAGGCCTTGATGGTTCCACAGTGCAAATTCCCCGCTGGTACTGGTATGGGAGCAGAACGTACACCGACGACCAGGGTCCTTGGTGAGGCAGCCAGTGAACAACCTGATGCAACTGGTATTATCTAGCAGAGCGAGCAGCTTTTATACTCTGCTCTGCACCTCATTATCTTCTGACGAATGGTCTGCTTTTCTTAAGCGATCAACAGCCAATCGGTGGTTGTTCTTGCAACTACGCCTGTATCTTCAGCATCTAGCAACATGACCAAAGAATTCTACCTCTTCGTGGGATAAGTGATATATTCTTTGGCTTCAGTTTCAGATTAGCGGCGTCAAATTGGTCCAATGCCTCACAGAGGTTACACACTGCATCGGAGAACGTGGTTCCAAAGACTATTACATTGTCTAAGTACCACAAACAGGTTTCCCATTGTAATTTGCATAGTACACATTCCATCAGATGTTCAAATGTCTCAGGCGAATTACAAAGGCCATAGGGCATTTTTCGGAACTGAAAAAGGATGTCACAGCAGATGAAGGTATTCTTCACTTTACCACGTTCGTCCATCGCTACTTACCAGTATCCGCTAGCTAGATCAAGTGTGCTGAATCAGGTGGCACAGGCGAGCTAATCTAGTGCATGGTCCATGCATGGCAGAGGATAGGCATCCTTAATGGTGCTGTCGTTTAGACATCTATAGTTGATACAAAAGCGGAAAGTACTGTCTTTCTTAATGGCTAGGACAATGTGACTAGCCTATGGTGAGATAGATGGCCCGATCACACCGGATTGCAGCACTTCCATTACCTGTTGATGGGCTTCCTGCTCTTTATGTATGGGCAGGCAGTGGATGGGTTCCTTTACGGTGCGGTATTCTCCGGTGTCAATATTATGACACACCAGATGAGTTTCACCGAGGTTCAAGAAGCATGTCATAAACCTGATGAGATTGTTCGTCATTCAAACCTGTGGCACAAGAGTATAGATCACATAAATGGAGAGGCAGAGGTGGTGTCAGAGCGGCATTTTTTGGAGTGACAGACAGACGTCTGACAGATGATATTTGTTTTCGATGGAATCAGCTTCAAAAGGTTGGCCATAGATGTTTCCGGTTTCAAGGGTAATGGCTTGAGTGGAGGAATTGAAAACTTGTTAGGGTACGTTCTCAGAATTAATGGAACATGTGTGGAGCATCGATCTCAGCAATCTGCAAGAAATCTTTATCTGGCTCTAATATGGCGTAAGGAGTACGAAGACAGGGTTCGGGAATTCATTCCTGGCCAGGTACTATCGTGGCTGTACTGGCGAGGACAAGAGCACAAGTATGGTGCAGTGTGGAACGTTCACCCAGCGCTATTTAGCATCCATCAATTTCTAGTTCATGGTGGGTACAATGTAAAATAGCGCCAAAACTTTTAAGGAAGCCGATCCTGAGAAGTGCATCATTGGCAATGTTTGCTACTATGACTTGTTGGATGAATCATAAGTCTTCGATGTGGATAGCAAAATTGGCGGTTCTCGCTACTTCCAGAGGTGTTCCACGCTTCCAGCAGCACTACAAAGGTTGGCACATGGCTCCATCAAGGGAGGCCACAAATGTCTGGCCATAACGTCGTACAGCCGAGAGCTAAGAATGGTAACCGTGGCTCCAGTATCAATGTTAGCAAGGACACAGGTATCTTGAATAGTACAGTGGTCGTGGTGGGAGTTAGTATGGGGAGGCAAACGGTCACAATGACCGGAGGTGGTTGTGATGAGGGAGTTTCCTCATCAATGTCTGCAAGTGCCAGTACTTGGGTGGCAGATGAGTGGTCGAAATGGAGGTGTCTTGGTGAACTCTTATGGGAGGGGGTTCATGATTAGCGGAAGAATCCTTTACCGGGGTGGCGATTCGTGAAGTACTTCAGGGGATGGTTCTTCCATTGGTGGTTCATGATGTTTTACTGGTGTGGTCAGAACTTGCAAATAATTTCCCTGCTGGTTACTGATACAGGGAGTGGAACCTACACCATTGAACCGGGGTTGTTGGCGAGGCGATCAGTGGACAACCTAACATGGCTGGTTTTATCTGGCAGAGCGAGCAGCTTTTATAGTCTCTGCCCTGCATCTCATTATCTTCCCTCGGTAGGATAGTGCGCATGTATAAAGCCAGATGAGAGAGGTTCTCTATAAAATGGTTACGTCCATGAGATCGTGTAGCGCGCATGCGTGCGCCAGAGCTTCCCTGACAACACGTGTCAGCGTTGGGAGAGAAAGCGTACTTATAATGTACCGAGTTGGTGCACGTGAGTTCTTTAAATCACTCCATTCTCGTCGTTCTTGGTACGAATCCGGACCAGAATGAGACGAGGATTCCAAAACTGTTTAGCTTTTTAGAATTGGACCAGAAATGGTCGAGTTATCCTTAAATTGTGCATTTAAATTATTTTCAAAATATTACTGGGACGTCGTAATCGTGTGTATGTATTAAATGAATGGGGAATGCGCCTATAAGGTGATATCATCGTCACCCCTTCTAGCTGCACGCTGATTGGCTACAGATCGCCAACTGATTGGCTGGGCGTCCTCCCTATGACGTCACGAGTAATACAAAAGGAGCGAAAAATCAAGAATCTAGACCACACTTCGGCGAGAGATAGCAAGTGGTAGGTTGTGTGGCCAGATCATTGCTAGATGTGGGCAACTGCATACTGACTGTGGCTCCCTATTAGCCGCAGCAGTGCCTTTCGGAATTCAGTTATCCTACTCTGGTCAGCAATCGACATCCACAATCACATAGTTTTTATAAGCCTGCGGACGGCCATCCGGGGCAACTAAATAAATAGAAGAGACTTTGTTACTACTAACACTTCGGAGGTAGCAGACCAGATGTACTCTCTACAGCATGTAGAACACGTGGTGATTCTTGGTGGATAACTCGTCAGATCTTCCGGACCACGCTGAAAAGTGGTATTCAAACTTCCGCGCAGCATGTCGTGTGATTAATTAACTTTTAGGCCACGGTCTGGTGGGACTCTGCCTGGTACACCACAAGAGCTATGCGATGTATCATGTATGGCATACCCAGTTATGTACATGCATTGTTTAATTACAACTGTAGCCCTCTATATTACAGACAACTTTCAAACTACCGTTACCGGACAGACACATCTTAACGTAGTTTAAATTATTGTATTAGTTATTATGACTATCGAGTGGACATCCAACTACAGCCGTTCTTTTTCACCATCATGAGAGTGAGCCGCATCAACAGTTCGCCTGTGGAGATTTTCCCAGCAACTTCATAATCGTGCCATCTCGCGTTCCTCATTGGTAATGCATCATCTACAGTGATTTATGAACACTTTAGAACTAGAACGGGTACCGATTATAGGGTCACTTTGGTGCCCACTGCCATAACCTGACTCAACTGTGGCCTCCGGACAACAACGTCAGGTGGCTAACACTAGAAATTACACTTCCACGACAGTATGCGATCACACACACCCAGCTTCATATAGGTCGGTACCAATGATATACGCTGCATCCACATCACTGACATCTCCCTCTGCGAGGGGTTGTGACCCTGCAACCTCTGTGTCTCACAAACCTTCTTTCCTATGTAAAACGGCAGTGGTTGGTTGTAGCACCTCCACTGAAACAACGTTTATACAAGCACCATGCCCCGCCGCTAAAGCACTTAACACCTGGTGCCCCTTGATGGTATGCAACTCACACGTCCTGGCAGCATGACTAATAGGTACCTCCCCGGTCGCCTGAGACCGCATGTATAGTTTATATCTTTTTGCTGTATATATTATCCTTATTTTTGTGCTCACAACTAACGAGCACCACAAGGTCCCATGATCTGATTTACTGTTAGCACTGTGATAGTTAGTTACGTATATGGCAAGCAGCCATCCTAGTTATTTTGTTTTGTTTATATAAAAACTCTAGGACTGCAGTATGCTAGGCTATACTATGCAGCAACATTATATCTGCATCACTATTCCCCCAGCACCAATTTCACACTGAGGTCACTGTTCGTGCTCACATTGCTCGAGCCTGACATGTGATCAACTAAACCTGGCTATTCTAGCTCGATAGGATAGGTTTAAGGTAGTTAGGGGCAATCTCTCCATAAGAGACATTTGTGTATGCCTCTTTTCCGGATGTAGCGGATATGTAACACCGTGCACTGGCTAGATTGTGTAAAATTCGCCAGGTACCTTAGGGCCTCTTATTATATTGAGTGATTGTCTCTTTCTACGCTCCTCCAGCCGCAGGCTTAATAATTGTCTGGAACTCCCATCGTCACGTTGGCATGATCCAACTCTGGGAAACTATTGGGGTTTCGGAGTGGTGAAGACCAAAGTGTCGATTTCACATACGTCCCCTCTGTATCTTCGGATACCAGTTGGCTTAGATAACCCCGCCAAACTATGAAGCACTGCGAAAAGATAAATATATTATGTAAAAACTGGCCAGCAGTGCATCTCTGGGCATTCTGAAACTTAAACCTAATGACAGGCAAATGTTAGTTCCCCGACACACGGGTGACGGATGAGACACAGATCTCCATCTAACTCTGTACTGTGACTGGGTGTGGTCTTTGAATCTACCACGCCCTCACAGGAAAGTCACCAGAGATGGATATCTGTCTCTTACTCCCCACCATAAAATACTTATGCGTTTTCCAAACTGCTTATGTAAGTGGTAACTTGTCCTAGTGATGTTATATGTGGTTGCGGTGTGATATGTAACCGGATCGTTATATGATTCTGAAGCTGTCACTCCATAACATGTCCGCACGCTGCCTTTCTGAGGGAGATGCTCTCTAGGGTGACCTTCGGGAAACCGTGCATCTTCGCCAGTTAGACTCATGTGTCAAAAGATAGGTAGAAATCCCTGACACGTGCGGCCAAAGCTTGGAAGCGAATCTAACAACTAAATGGTAGGTTAGAATTTAGCAGACGGCCTGTATAAATAAAGTGACAACTTGGACCTACATAAGATGACGGCCTTTGAATTCTTCGGAAATCATCTGCCTCATCGTCACGTAATACAGCGTGCATCACATTAATTATAATTTCACTAGGTTGACACCAACTTCACATAGCTTTTTGTTTGAACAAGAAAGTGGCCCTTTTTGCCAACTCTCTTCCTCCGGTTCGGCATTGAAATCATTTTCCTGTGATGGAGGCCAGTGCGAGGCACTTTCATCTCACAACAATAATAGTTTAGTTAGGGGTATAATGGTTTATATTAAACTATATAAGTGTCCTCGTTAGGACCCTCCCTTGCAGGGATACCTCACGGATATATAGGGATTGGTGAGGTACCTCTGACGAGCCCACGTAAGCAAGACACCAACTTGGTTCTATGTACTGTATATTTTCTCTCATCTACTAGCAAATGAGTACCATTGTTTGTAGCGTATTTTTATCTTTGATTAATTATCATGTCCACACTCCTAAATTAAGTTTTGGGCCGTCATACCGGTGTCACTAATAGTTGGGATGAGACCATGAGGTTCAATCTCAGCAGCAATGGTCGCACAGACCCACTGGAAAGTTATCGTTCCACTGGCTCTAGAAGCCGGTCTTTGTAATTTTCAGAGAGTTGCTATATTGGATCCATTACCCCACGAACCATAGCTAACCAGCCCTCCCGCACATCCTGTACATAACAGACCAGCGCATACCCCCACGAGCTACATGTGGCGCTCGATGTGGGGCCAGAGTAAGAAGCGAACCCACAACAACACTCAACACACACACGTTACAGTCTCCTTCATTAGACAGTCAGCAATCTCTAGATTTGGAAGTAGCATCATATGACAGAAGGACTGCACATGTGCTCACCGACTATGGTACAAATTTTCCCGGTCAGGAACAACCAGCACTGTTTTTACACGAGTATTCGCTGATCAGCGAGGGGACATTCCACGATGGCTCACAGACGGGTATTCAATACAGCACATTGTCGGATATCTGCGATAGGCTCCCAACACCTTTGCCGGATCACGGTCAACCACGCCAAAGACCCCTTAGGGGGCATACTAATTCTTCACGACCATTATGTTCACCGACGCCATGACAGGGTGACCAATGGCCTATACCTCATGCACCATGTCCTGCATTTCCTCCAACGCAAACGTCATCACCGTACTATCCATCGGTACCACGATACGAATCGGGAAATACGGACCCTCCCTTTCAACAATATTCCAGAAGAACTACATCACATGGCACGCACCACCCCTGTCAGTCTCCAGGACCACCTCCATATGAAGAACACCTGTCACAGCAGCCGATAGAATGTCTGTGTCATCTACACAGTATGCGTCCACCAGTCTATAGACTAACACCCGTCTATGAACCCGCATCAGGGCGGTATTCGGCGGAACCGACTTATCGCACTCAACATTATCGTCGGGAATCACCATCATGAACACGGTATCAGCGAGAACATCAGCGGGAACAACCACCAACACCACTACCAACACACAGACCAGCATCCGTGTTCACACCATTCTCCCAGCACCACCACCTGGATTCGCGCCTATAACACCATATCATGGCCATGGCCGGATCATTCTCCCTCCTGAATTTAGAGAGGAGAATGATTGGGCTAATTATAAGTGCTAATTTGAAATTATTAGTCTACAAACCGGTGGATGGATAAGCAAATGGGAGTGTCTGGCCGCAAAACTGTCGGAAAAAGCACTAAGTCCTGGCAGATTTTGGATCAGACTCCATGCCAACACACACGGAACTGGAAAGCACATTGTAGGAAAGATTCGGCGACATGCCCCTCAGTGAAATGAGTCATCTTCAGCTAAAAAAAACTTGCGTAGATGAGTCGGGGAGACCGTGCCGGAATTAGCTAATCGTATTCGGCGACTAGTTATGCGCGCCTACCCCAGCACGAATCACGAGGGAGCCATGCATCTACATCTAGACACCTTCATCGATGCGTTGAGTGGAGAACCCGCCCTCAAGGAAAAATTATTTCTCATAGAACACGGTAGCCTTCAGTCATTAACAGTGACTGCAGACCGAATTGAGGAGTTCTTGGAATGGGAGAAAGCAAATCGCCGCCAATTGCATCCAATTAATGAAGTGAATGATGCAAACCTCCTAATCGCCGCTGACAACACTTCTGCATCTGCATCCACGTCAGCAACTGACCCGCACACCACACAATCAGAACAGCCCACCAGTCAAAATCACGTGCCTAGAGGAAGAGGGTGTAGCCAGTCCCATCGGGGGGGGGGGGGGGGGGGGGGGGCACAACAACGCCCCAGGATGCTGGAACAATAACAACAATCGACAGAACATGCATGATAGGTTAGAAGAGATAACGAAACAGATCTCCACACTCACCAACTTAGTTACCACGCTCAGCAGCACCGTCGCCACACAATCGACAACACGAACAACAACAAATATGGGAACGCCTACACAGCCACTGAGCACATGTTTTGGATGTGGTTAGCCAGGCCACTGGAAGGAGTGATGTCCAAATCGCCCTCCATCTACAACTCCTACCGCTGACCGACGTACACCACAAACTGAAACCAGGTTAAACTAGAACGGGTACCGATTATAGGGTCACTTCGGTGCCGACACCCACAACCCGGCTCAACTGCGGCCTCAGGACAACAACGTCAGGTGGCTAACACTACAAATCACACTTCCACGACAGTTGCGATCACACACACCCGGCTTCATATAGGTTGGTACCAATGATGCACACTGCATCCACAGCACTGACATCTCCCTTTGCGAGGGTTTGTGACCCCGCAACCTCTGTGTCTCACAAACCTTCTTTCCTATGTAAAACGGCAGTGGTTGGTTGTAGCACCTCCACTGAAACAACGTTTATACAAGCACCACGACCCACCACTAAAGCACTTAACACCTGGTGCCCCTTGATGGTATGCAACTCACACATCCTGACAGCATCACCCACTGCATCCAGCAGCCGGAATAGTGACATGGACTGCAGTCAGCATTCGGCATCATGGATCCGCAAGACGCATCATCCAAAAAACTCCAAAACCCAGCACCGTCACAGCTTCTTTTGGGCATCTACTAAACATCCAATGATGCATTACAAAAAGTGGCTCATACAGGTAGCCCTTATCCGTGACCGCACCAGTTCTGTCCAGACTGCTGTATACACAAATTTACGGTAAATCACGACAGCATCAACAACACCGCCATTGCTAAGGCCCCCCCCACCCCCAGCTCCGTCATCGCCTAAGCAATCACAGCAGCAGCGACGACGGGTTGGCCCTTTCCTCACTCAGCCACCAATTGCACTCACGGAAGCTATTCAAAAAACAGACAGACAACATATGTGATGATACTGCACCAAAAGTAATTCATCAGGCAGTATCATTGGAAACTCTTCCACAGGCACACCACAAGGTAATATATGTGTGCTTGTCTGTTTAGTCACGTTTCAACCAGTGCCACCATCGACACTTCCATCACCGTCTTCAATAAGTGCTTATATGAGAGCATCCCACCTCATAAAAAGCCTCCCCTTAGGCCTACAAACATATTTTTACAAACAACTACCGGAGCCAACGTTCCTGTGGCTGGTATGGGAAACCTCGTAATACAGATAGAGGAAATGCAATTCATACAGCGAGTTGTCATTGCCTCTATTCAAAACGATTCCCTGCTTGGTTCTGACTTCCTCAGTGCCAGTGAAGCCATCATAGATTACAGACAACAGGAACTGGACATACACGGCCGACGCATACCCCTTGGACCGGAATCATCACTGTACGATACCTGTGCAGTAATTTTGGCATCTACGGCCACAGTTGAGCTGGGACAGGAGGAAATCTTATGGGCCACCGCACCACAGTTACAAAACAACGCACACACATAGCTATGCTAGAACCTGACCCTGAATACATGAATGCCTCACAATGCGCCAGTTCCCGAATGATCATGGACACCAACAATAAGGATCATATACCATTAAGAGTATTCAATGGCACAACAGACCCAATAACTCTTGTCGCGGGTGTTCATTGTGGCCGTCTGGTGGGTGTGATATCACTGGAGATGCCCCTACCGCACATACATCAGCAACAACTTCTGATGATTTACCGGAACATCTGCATGACATATATTTGTGCGCCACAGTTGGATTGTTGTAATCTTATAAACGTGACATATGGAAACTATTATATATGTATCGTGAAAGTTTCTCGGCCAGAGACATGGATCTGGGAGAAATGCATCTCGTGCCACACGCCATCGACACTGGAAACAACGGACCTGTTCGAGACAACCCATACAACGTCTTCCCATTCACAAGGAGGCGGAGGCACATCAACAGGTAAACAACATGTTGCGGACAGGCATTATAGAACCTTCAGCATCCCCCTGGGCCAGTCCCATTGTACTAGCAGGCAAAAAGGATGGATATTTGTGGTTTTATATTGACTACCACAGCTGTAATGATCTAAGCGTCAAAGACGCATATCCGTTACCCCGAATAGATCAGGCCTTAGATTCCTTGTCTGGAGCCAAGTGGTTTGGTACCCTTGACTTAGCTAGTCGGTACTGGCAGCAGCATGGATGAAGCTGACAGGGAGAAGACCGCATTTGTCTGTAGAGACCATCTTTTCCAGTTCCGCAAGATGCCCTAGGGCTTGTGCAACGCTCCTAGAATGTTTGAACATCTCATTGAGCAGGTATTAACCACCCTGCAATGGGAGATCTGTCTATGTTATATCGACAACGTAATTTTCTTTGGCTCTTCGTTTGAGCAGATTCTGTCCAACTTCGACAGGGTCTTAATGAGGTTCCATACCTAAGTGTTATCTTTTCAGACAGAGCGTCGAGTTCCTGGGACACGTCATACCCGGAGATGGAGTGGCTACTCAACCTTCCAAAACAAAAGCAGTAGCTGAGTGCCAAACCCCCACTCCAGTCACGGACACCCAGAGTTTCCTCGGTCTCTGCCAGTACTATTGTTGATACACCCATCACTTTAGTGAGAGTGCATCACCATTATTCAAGATCACCGAAAAGGATCGACCATTCGAGTGAACGAGTGAGTGTGAAAATTCCTACAAGGCGCTGAAGGAACATTTGACAACCGCACCACGTCTTGCTCATCCGAACCATAACCTCGATTTCATCTTAGACACTGATGCATCTGCTTATGCAATAGGTGCGGTTCTATTTCAGGTCACGGAAGATGGAATGGAGCAGGTACTGGGTTATGGTTCACGTACTCTAAACAAAACAGAGAAACATTATGCGACCACTAAGAGGGAATTCTTAAGAAGCTGTGGTGTATTTTGTCAAATATTACAAACACTTTCTGTATGGGCGCCCATTTACCCTGTGTACAGATCACACCTCACTACGCTGGCTCAGAAAGCTAAAAAATCCGGAGGGCCAGGTAGCGAGGCGGCAGGACTCCCTGCAGGACTTTAACTTCAATGTTGTTCATAGACCCGACTTTCCACGACAGCAAAATATTACTATCAAAGGGTTGGAAAATCTCATATACAAGGTAGCATCCTCTACATTAATAACTGGATAGTGATTCCTCAGCATTATCATGTGATTATCCTTCAACAAATGCACGATAGCGCTGGACATTTAGCCATCGAGCGTACAACAGATTGCATCGAACGGAGATTCCACTGGATCGGGATACACGATAGTGTGCAGGCATGGGTAGCCAAATGTGTCCCATGCCAAAGACGCGTTGTTGGCCAGCACCATTACACACCTCTACAAGTTAAAACTGTTTGTGCACCATGGGAGTGAGTGGCTATTGGTGTGCTCGGACCCTTGAATATGATGGATGACGGAAACAAGTACATCCTCGTATTGCAAGATTATTTTATGAAGTGAGTAGAAGCATTCGCTTTGCCGGACCAAGAGGCATCCAAAGTAGTGGAGGTCCTGACTAGAAATGTATTCTGCCACTTCGGTATGCCCTATGAATTGCACTCCGACCAAGAAAGTAATTTTGAGAGCCGGCTGATCTCCGAGCTCTGCAAATTGTTTCATATAGTCAAAACAAGAACCACTCCGTATCACCCAAGGAGCGATGGAATGGTAGAAAGGTTCAACCGCACTCTTGCGGAAATGTTAACTAAGGAAACACACCTTGATTGTCGCGATTGGGATCTATGGCTCCCATATGTGCTCATGGCATACCGCACTTCGACACATTCCAGCATGGGTTATACACCTGCTCGGTTAATGTTAGGCCATGAATTAGCCTTGCCCAGGAGGATCCCAGGAGAGAAAAAGTCACCATCTCTACGTAGAGCTCATGTGGCAACAGATAGAACAGTCCCATGAGCTAGTGAGAGCAACTTTATCCACTGCACACCGGTGTCAGAAAACGTGACATGACCGGTGAGTGCATGGAGACCTGTATGAGGCGGGAAAGATGGCTTGGGTTCACGATTCGCGACGTTCTGCAAATATACTGAGTAAACTGAGTTACCAGAGGAAAGGCCCCTATGTGGTAGTAAGCAAGAAGTCGGACGTGATCTACCATATCCGGCGCCTCAGATGGCCTGACCTCAGGCATCCACTTCAATCAACTTAAACCTTGTGTCAGTGACCACCCAGTACCAGAGCTCGGACTTGGCGTTCCACGTGGCACCAATACACAGACAGAGGTCTCTACGGAGACAAGTATTCCCGATGTTAGTCCGGAGCACCGTGGTGCCAGTTCGACCCCTCTCCTACCAAGACAGGAGTCCAGCGAAGAAATGACTAATGCTGAGGACGATGACGAGATATGTACTCGCCCTCTCCCTCCTCAGAGCGGGGCTACACGATCTGGGAAGTCGTATCTGAAGAATTTCTCGTTTGTACTGTCCAAGGGGAAGGACGCTAAAGTTGTTCTGCCGACCTCATACCCATTCCACCCACTTCGTGCTATTACCCCAATTACAGAGTGACCACAAGTGGAAGCTTACGCTGTCCCAGGCCATGCTTCCTGTGGGATGGAATATATAATAAATAGCATGGAAGTGAAGAGGCTTGATGAGGCATTGGCTTGTTTCAGAGAAAAGCAAAACCGCACAACTCGGTGTACCCCTCCAAGTCATAAAATCGCGAGACCACCCCCACTCTGGGGTGCACCCCATCCATTGGCACCACCACCCCCACTCCAACTCGCGTCTCTCGTCTATGCACCAAGTTCGGACATAACTGGTCCTGTCCATTTCACGCTCCACTCGTCGTCTGTTGACTATCAATCTTCAGATATGAGCGAGTTGGCTGTTACAGAGGAGGTGGCATCCCGCACCACAGTTACACCCCCCCCACCCACCCCTGGTGGTAGGTAGAGAAGCAGCCTGTTCAGCAGACTCTCGGCTCGAATATTCCAGGTACTTAAATAAAAACTATGACAGAGTATCAACCATCGTGTAACGGAAGATGTCCATCCCCATCCAAAGGGCATCCCCGACCAAAATCGCCCTACCAAGCCCACACACACACCCACACACCCACACCCACCCCACCCCCACGGTGAGCAGTCAGAACAACACACCAAGACACAGAAAGCCAGGAACATACAAAACACTTGCCCGCAAGGCTGGATATGCCAATTCTCCATTGCACTAACACTACAGACATGCCCGTTTATATAGATAGTATAACGGAGACATTCAACATTACCAACAACATGGATAGCATGCACCTAACTTTTGTAACAGAAAGTTAGACACCTTTTTCCACAACATTCCCTCCCATACGAATGTGGTGAGTTCATGACCCACCGCCACCCGACTTTTCCGCAACAGCAACAGAGTCGGCATTCCCCAGCTTGGAAAACTGGATCTGCCCACCTCACACTACGCCAGCGTCACACAGCAACCCAGACTTCCCTACAAGAGAACACCACCATCATCAGCACGAGCCAACATTTTCCGCAAACATCCCCTTATCCAGTGTGCGGAAAACCGATCATATGGAAAGGAGGAACAACATCGCAACTATCTACAGTATGCTCTATGGGGGATTCCCCCACTCCCCCCCCCACCCCACCCCCGGAAACGTCGTACGTAATCAGCTAAATAAAGACACTTCAATTACACGTAATAACATATTATTAAGAGAGCAAGATGCCTGCAGTCTGTCATCAGTATCAAGTAGGATTTTGCTACCGAACGGAAATTTGATAATGGTCTGATTCAAGTATGACAGCTCCCATCTTGGTCATCCGTGCTCTAAAGTAACTCTGTCCCATCTTAGGACTCGGCCATTACAGAGTGAAATACATGTCCGATAAAGTTGATACCGCAAGTATTGCAGTACCCCCGCCCAACTGTAATAAAAACTTCACGACAGCGCAAGATTCTTCCACAGATAGGCAGCCACGCATATCAATCAAACTCACCAACATGACAGAAACACAGACACTCAAGATGACTGTATCACAATCTCCATACGACGGTATTGTAAATTGTAAACTGTGGCATGCACTTTCCGAGCTGTACCATAATAATTAAGTTTGGGCTAGGTGAGTTGAGACTAGTCCTACCCATAGAAGAGGTTGCTTGGCAGTCCACCCACCCGGTAAATACAGTCCAGCTTGGCGGGGTCAGTAGACTTGGAATCCGCAATACATGGAGCTGTTTAAACCAAACAATAAATTACTGTCAGCTAAACAGTCCTAATTTTGTTTAAGAAGGCTATAATAAACAAACGAACCGCCCTTCACGAAACTACCACAGCGTGATTTAGGAGGCGAGAGGTGGTGAGTCGAGGCCACCACATCAAAATCGTTTCATTACAAACATAGCACTTCGAAACAGAATGTCAACCATACGCGCCATCAGGGATCAGCCACACGCAGCTGCTGGGGCTGGAGCCAGAAGAATCAGTGATCAGACGGTGAGAAAACATCTCCGTGTTGCTGGACTGCATGCTCGACGCCTGGGCAAGAGGCCAGCCTTGTCATCACGCCATAAACAAGCATGGCTTGAATGGGCCAGAGACCACGCACGCTGGACAAGGCAGCAGTGGGCAAACGTCATGCTTAGTGATGAGACGCACGCCTGCCTTCGCCACATTGATGGAAGATCTCGGGTTTGGCGTCATCGTGGTGAACAATATGCTGAATGTTGTGTGCAGCCTACCACAGCATTTGGGGGGAGGAAATGTGATGGTGTGGGCAGAGATCAGTGAAAAGAAAAACCAACCTTATTCCAATCAATGGTAACCTTAATGCCAAGCGCTATCTTGCCGAAGTCCTGGAGCCACATGTACTGCCGTATGCTACTGCCATAGGTGATGGTTTTGTGTTCATGGATGACAATGCACGTCCGCACCGGGCAAGAATTGTGAATGACTTTCTTACTAACCATGGCATCGAGAGGATCGTGTGGCCAGCAAACTCGCCAGATCTGAACCCAATAGAACATTTGTGGGACCAATTAAAGAGAGCGGTATACCGGCGAGTGACTGACGTCACTGTTCTTGGTGACATCTATCAGCTGTTGCAGGAGGAGTGAATGGCGATCCCACAACATTGGACCCGCCTCATCAACAGCATGAGAGCGCATTGCAATAATGTGATAGAGAAAAATGGTGGATACACTCATTATTAAATGTGATCAAGTCCTTTGTTGACAGTTTGTTATGATGTAACACGTCTTTTGACATTTTGAAATGAAATCTTTTTATGGTTTACAAGTAATGAAATTAATGGATAGTCAATACTGTTAGCGAAAAATCTGCATTCTACACTCTAACTGTTATGATTCTCTTGTTACTGAATAAAATCTGTATTGTTTGTTCTCTGCAATTTTTGAAATGGGTCAATTTTGCATTTAGCGTAAGTGCATTGAGGCAAAACACGACATATGGGATAAGCTTTATCGCTGATTGTTGCCATACTCGAACTAATGATCTGTGCGAAATTTCATTACAATTAGATACATCTTTTAGAAAATATTGGCCAATATTTAGGGGGGGGGGGGACTTACTTCTTTTGAGGTATATATATATATATATATATATATATATATATATATATATATATATATATATATATATATATATATATATATATATATATATATATATATATATATATATATATATATATATATATATATATATATATATATATATATATATATATATATATATATATATATATATATATATATGAAATTTCATCTTCCATCCAAACTCGACACAACGGAAGATCAGGCATTAGACCATTTTCGTGTCGCAAACCAAATTCTGCAGTTTTCTTATTATTATTTTTTCATGTTATAATTGGCCATGAAAGTATTATGAAGAGTTAGGAAAGTTTAGTTAGGTATGTTGAGTTCCACAAATAACCATCATGCAGGAATAGTATATCGCTTGCGGAAGATCTCGCCTTGTCCGACAGCTCGGAAGAATCGACACCTGCAAACATTGGCAAGAAATGCCCTTGTACTTCAACAGCGTACAACGGACAGCCATGCAAGCATGCATTTTCCAGAAATTTAGACTTGAAACTTCAATTCAATCACAACCAATACCTTCAGAGAGCATTCTTTGCGGACTGCAAGTACCTATATTCTGCCACGTGGTACGGTGTAACACACACGTTAACATTTAAGCATCGTGTGTTGGTTGTGACATTAAAGCCTGGTGAGCAAAGTGAGGACGTAGATATCCTTATGCCATGCTTTGAAAATAGACTTCCAATCTTAATTCAGGTAAGTTGGAACTTGGGCGTTCTTGGTGGAAATCTAATTATCCGTCGCCAGAAGAACGCCCATGCGAGCTATTGTTTTAGCCTAATCATGGTATTAAAATA
The DNA here is from genome assembly GCA_034401795.1 of Chaetoderma sp. LZ-2023a. Lineage (NCBI taxonomy): Eukaryota > Metazoa > Mollusca > Caudofoveata > Chaetodermatida > Chaetodermatidae > Chaetoderma > Chaetoderma sp. LZ-2023a. Next base: position 80,082,426 of record CM067372.1, read on the forward strand.
ATAAAAAGAGCACGCACCACAAAATGAAAACAAAAAAAAGAAAAGGCCTGGAAAAATTTATACCAGGCCAAAAATCAAAACTAAAAGTATGCCTCCCTCCCAAACTCTTTCGCACCTCTATGTGCTCTTCTCTGATTAAACTACGCATCTCTCGCGTCACTACTCTTCTCGGCTACGCGCCTACTCAAGAAGTCTATAATTCTCACCTAGCATGCTCCCATGCTTTCGATCCATGATACGTTATCGTTTGTCACAGTTTTCAAACTAGTAGGGGGTGGTGTAGCGTGGATCGGCCGGATGGGTACGAACTGTCCCATATTTGCTGGGTATGGAGCGACCACTCTTGGTACGTTCCGAGTACAACACCACCCCACCCCCACTGGGTAGGATAGTGCGCGTGTTTAAGTCCATATGACAGAGGTTTTCCATAAAGTCTGTGAGATCACGCAGCGCGCATGCACGTGCATCAGAGCTTCGCTGACAACACATGTCAGCATTGGGAGAGAATTGTAGTTCGGATTGACCGGTTGGGTATCGGCCATACCAGCTAAGCTGGGTACGTGCCGCCCATCCTAGATTCGTTCCCTGAACACGCCCCCTTGCCTAGAGCCATAAGCGTATATGGGCCTATGAGAGAGATCGCGCTGCGAAAACTACTAGGTTCGTTAAAGCACATAATGCACATGCGTGCGCCTAGATGCTATTTTTGATGGAGCACGTAATTTACGACCAAGATAAGATCGCGCTTTTAGTGTACCAAGATGGTACCCTGTAATCTTTATTGATTGCCTGTTCCCGTTGAGTCTAGCATTAATCAAGACCAGAATTCAACGAGCTTTTTAAATATGTAAACCATTTCAAAATCGGGTAAGAAATGAGTTATCCACGAAAAACAACATCTTGATTATCTTCAAAATATTGCCGTGACGTCATAACCACGTGGACGCAGAACTTCTAGAATGTTCTAGAACATTCGACTGCGCTATTATTAGCTACGCGCTGATTGGCTGCTGCTCGAACGATGATTGCTTGGAGCCTGCGCCTGTGACGTCACGAGGAGTATAAAAGGAGACGCGATCCAGAGATCGAGAGCATCCTCGGCCAGGGTCCGAACAGGTTGGATCTGTACCAGCTACTATCAGCGCAACAGACAATATGCATATTATTACTTCGCTATGTGTCGGGCTTTTCTCCCGTAGCTGCCAGTTGCCCAACCCACGGCACTAAAACAATTTTATAACTCCCTACTCACGGGAGTAATTTGGAACTTTCTGATTATTGTTCACGAATATCAATATCTACTTCGGAACACGAATTTGCGGCGAGGCCTTTACGGCCTGAATATGTGATTCTACAGATGTAGAAGCAGGATGTTCTTTGATGGATGACTTGCCGGATCTGCCGACCACGCCTAAAAGTGGTATTTCAACACACCGCACTAATATCATGTAGGTTCTTCTAACTTTCGACCGCAGCAAGTAAACTCTGCCCGGTGCGTCTTCAGAGCTGCTGATGTACCCAGCACTATTAAGCTTTGTTTTGCATCTGACAACCCCCGCTTGTGATCGGGTTGTTTACAACTTCCACAGTAGTACTATCTTATCTTTTGCTGACTGCTCGTTAGACATCCTATTAGGCTTACAGTGCTGAGCGATGTACTCCCGCCATGAGTGTTCTTGCAGGAATCTTGTTTGCGGACAACAGCTTGCGGGAACCAACCTGTGGGAACTTTCCAGCTTCCTGAGAATGCATCAACGCACGTCAACTACGGAATGACGTATCAATTTCAGTAACACGGTGGCCTAACTTAAGAATGACTACCGAGTATTCAAGTAAGTATACGTCACAGTTTAATTATTTCTCTATATGTACTTCTTTAATTATATTGTATCCGTAAGAACGGTCCCGATGACTAAAAGGTACCGTAATGGTCTTAGGACCGCTAGTTATAATTTCTGTATTTGTTTATAGTTATTCTCATTTTCTGCAATGTGTTGCTAACCGCACCATAAGGTTCGTTAACCTGTACTAAGATATATAATTCTGATCATTTGATACTGTATTAATTGTTCTGGTTAGATTATGTATATATATTGCCAGTGGCCATCAGTTCATATGTTTTGTTTAGTTGTAGAAAATATATAGGACTGGAATGCACGTAAGAAACACTATACAGCAACACTTATATATACAGCACTTTCTCCCGCCACCAACAATTTTCCACTGAGGTCGCTGTCCATGCTATAACTCTGTTTAGCCCAGCATGCTACCGACTAAACCGTTTCTATTCAGCTCGATAGGATAGGTTTAATATGATTAGAGACACTTTCTTCGTTAAGAAATCTGTAGTATATTCTTCTCTTCTGGCAGTACGATAATCTAGCCCCGCACTCCGGTAAGACTCATAACTCTAAGATTTTGTCTCTCTTCATGCTCCACTCAGCCTTGTAGCTTCTTAATTGTTTGGATTTCCCTATCCGCACCATGGGCTGATCCGACTCTGGGAAACTATTGGGGTTTCCGGGCAGTGATGGCCAGGGTGTGGTGTCACATACATTTCCCTTGTATCTTCGGATACTTAGTAGTTAGCACTTTTGCCAATGTAGGAAAGCACTGCCAAAACATATTAATTATTATTTTATTTGCTGAACAAACCTCCCGCACCACAGTGCAAAGCAGGGCAACTTGTATATAAACCTAATGACAGGTTAAACGGTTAGTTCCATAGGACCGGTGACGGGTGAGATACGTATCCCCACCGAATTCCATAAGAATGTCTGGGTATAGTATTTAGATCTGCCACGCCCTTGCGGGAAGGACATTTACGGTGGGTATTCGTCTCTCTCACCCCCACCATAACGATAGAACAATGGTCTAATAACGCGTTCGTGAAAAGTAACCTATGTCTTGTAATGTTTTTATGTGGTTACGGAGCGGCATGTCCGGATTCTTATCCAGTTCGGAGATCTTACTAAGTAACATGTATGAGCGCTGTCTTCGGTATGGATGTCTTAGGGCAGCTGTTCTCAGTGACAGCCGTGTCTAATAGCTAGGTAGATACCAGCCATTTGCGGCCAAAAATAGTTCTTGTTTAAAAAACAACAGAAAGCTAATTAAGCAAAGCAGAACGCCCGCATAAATAAAGCGACAACTACTAACTCAGCATACTAAGAATCACATAAGACGGTGACGAGGGAATCCATCGGGAATCACCCGTCCCGTCTTCATGTAAAACAGCACGCAACCCTATAGTCATAATCTCACTAGGTATGGTCTTTTCTTTCTTAAGCATTTTTGGTTGAAATATTAGAGTGGGCCCATTTTTGCCTACTATTCTCCCACTTTAAGCAGTGACGACACCTTCCCGAGACGGAGGCCCACGCGAGGCACTTGCCTCTCGCAAGGATTCAGCGACGATGGTCCACGCGAGGATAATACTCCTCACCGAAACTAGCACTAGGAGTAGTGCCCACATGAGGCACATAACTTTTCGTCCGAGATAACCTTCTTCCTTTCAGCTTAGAGGTATAATAACTTATATTAAGTTAATTAGTTACGTCTCGTGTACGGGAGCCTCCCTTGTGGGGATACCGCTGCGGACCTATGAGTCTGCGTGGTACCTCCGGGAGCCCCATGTTTAAAAGTTCATCTACCTGTCTCGTATTTTTGTATGCTCTTATTTTAGTTTTATCTAGCATATTTATAATTGTTTAGGTAAAATCATTGTATAGACGTATATTTTTAGGTCACCAAAATCAAATCTTGTAAGTCCATAGATCACGAAATTACTATAGACAGGCATACTGGTGACACAAATTCTTGGGATGAGATTGTTGTATTTAATGTTCGCGACGATTGTCGCACAGCCCCACCGGAACGATTGAGTTCCACTGGCCTTAGGAGCCAGTTTTTGTTACCCGCAGGGCAGTCTCATACAAGGTCCGTCACCCCGAAACCAGCTGCTAACCAGTGCCATTATTTGTTGTGCACTTGTGGCGCAGTGAGTCGACATGATACACTGGAACGGCCCGACACCACCCGGCAAGCTACAGAATGCGTACTTATAGCATACCAAGTTGGTGCACGCGATTTCTTTAAATCCCTCCATTCTCTTCGTTCTTTGTACCAATCCGGACCGGAATGAGATGAGGATTCCAAAACTGTTTACCTTTTTAAAATCGGACCAGAAATGGCCGAGTTATCCTTAAATGGCTCATTGAAATTATTTTCAAAATATTACTGGGACGTCGTAACCACGTGTATGTATTAAATGAATGGAGAATGCGCCTATCACGTGATGGCATCGTCACCCATTCTAGTTTCACGCTGATTGGCTGCAGATCGCCAGCTGATTGGCTGGGCGTCCTGCCTCTGATGTCACGAGTAGTATAAAGGGAGCGAAAAATCAAGAATCTAGACCACACTTCGGCGAGAGATAGCAAGTGGTAGGTTGTGTGGCCAGAGCAGTGCTAGACGTGGGCAACTACTTACTGACTGTGGCTCCCTATTAGCCACAGCAGTGCCTTTCGGAATTCAGTTCTCTTACTCTGGTCAGCAATTGACATCCGCAATCACATAGTTTTTGTAAGCCCTCCGGGGGAAACTAAATAAATAGAAGAGACTTCCTCACTACTAACACTTCGGAGGAGCCTTCCCGCAGACGGGTCTCATGGCCCAGATGTAATTTCTACAGCACGTAGAACAAGTGGTGATTCTTGATGGATAACTCGTCAGATTTTCCGGACCATGCTGAAAAGTGGTATTCAAACTTCCGCACAGCATGTCGTGTGTTTAACTTTTAGGCCACATTCTGGTGGGACTCTGCCTGGTACACCGCAAGAGCTATGCGATGTATCATGTAATGTGTACACAGTTATGTGCATGCATTGTTTAATTACAACTGTAGCCCTCTATGTTAAGGGCAACTTTCAAACTACCATTACCGGATGAACACATTTTAACCTACTGTTTAAATTATTGTATTAGTTATTATGACTATCTAGTGGACATCCGACTACAGCCGTTCTTCTTCACTGTCATGACAGTGAGCCACATCAACAGTTCACCTGGGGAGATTTTCCCAGCAACTTCAGAATTGTGCCATCTCGCGTTCCTCATCGGTAATGCATCATCTATAGTGATTTATGAACTCTTTCCACACCGATGACCAATAGGTACTCAAGTAGCTATACTGTTGTACTATTATTTATTCATTCATTCCGTTATAGGTACTGATCACTAATAGGTACGTCCCTGCTCGTCTGAGACTGCATTTTATAGTTTATATCTTTTTACTGTATATATTATCCTTATTTTTGGGCTCACAACTAACAAGCACTGCAAGGTCCTATGACCTGATTTACTTTTAGCACTGTGATAGTTAGTTACGTATATGGCAAGCAGCCATCCTAGTTATTTTGTTTTGTTTATATAAAAACTAGGAGCGCAGTACGCTAGGCTATACTATACAGTAACATTATATCCGCATCACTATTCCCCCGGCATCAATTTTACACTGAGGTCACTGTTCATGCTCACATTGCTTGATTCTGACATGTGATCGACTAAACCTGGATATTCTAGCTCGAGAGGATAGGGTTAAAGTAGTTAGGACCAATCTCTCCATAAGAGACATTTGTGTACGCCTCTTTTCCGGATGTAGAGAATATGTAACACCGTGCACCAGCTAGATTGTGTAAAATTGGCCATGTACCTTAGGGCCTCTTATTATATTGAGTGATTGTCTCTTTCTACGCTCCTCCAGCTGCAAGGTTTAATAATTGTCTGGAACTCCCATCATCATGTTGGCATGATCCGACTCTGGGAAACTATTGGGGTTTCTGAGCGGTGAAGACCAAAGTGTCGATTTCGCATACACCCCCCCCCCCCCCTCTGTATCCTCAGATACCAGTTAGCTTAGATAACCCCGCCAAAGTAGGAAGCACTGTAAAAGGATAAATATATGTAAAACTGGCCAGCAGTGCATCTCTGGGCATTCTGAAACTTACGGGTGATGGATGAGATGCAGATCTCCATCTAAATCTGTACTGTGACTGGGTGCGGTCTTGGAACCCACCACGCCCTCACGGGAAGGTCACCAGAGATGGATATCTGTCTCTTACTCCCCGCCATAAAATACTTATGCACTTTCCAAACTGCTTATGTGGGTGGGAACTTGTCCTAGTGATGTTATATGTGGTTGCGGTGTGATATGTAACCGGATCGTTATATGATTCTGAAGTTGTCACTCCACTCTTCTTCAATCTTGCCATTACCATACTCTGTGTTTCCATTTTGAACCGATGTATATGGATAAATCAATTCAATGGTCTGAGATTGAGTACGAGTCTCCATCCCCCCCCCCCCGCCCCCCTTGCGCTTGGGGACAATGAATGTTTGAATAGAAGCCCGGAGTGTTCTGGTTTGCTGGCTTTATTGCTCCCTTCAGGAGCAAGCCTGACACTTCGTTTTGGATGGCTTCTAACTTTGGATGACTGGTGCCAAAGACAGATTTTGTGGAGGGATGTCACACCACTCTGGCATGTATCCCTGAGATATCCATCCCAGGAACAGGCTGTCTGATGTCACACCTCGCCAAGCCTCGACGAAATTCATGCACCTTCCACCCACTATAGGCGCATTGACGCCTATGGTGGATGTCTGGCTCATGCTCCGCTCTCCCCCCTCACCCCCCCCCCCGCCCCCACCCCACCCCCCTCTCTTGAAGAGGGAACGAGATAACCATTTTGGTCACGGCTTGACTGGTCTTACTGGCACCGCTGTTCCTGTCGCACAGGGGCAGTCCAGACGGATGCAAAGAGAGCCACCATACCCTTAGATACGGTCCGCTCCCTTCCTTCTGCCTTTTGAGGCCTTACCCTTACCCTTACCGCCTCTTTGGCGATCAGGGCCGCGACTAGAGCGTGCATGGGCCTCCTTGGCCTTCTTCACCTTCTTAGCCAGTGGCGGCTGTGAAGGCACAACTGTCACACTCGAAGAAGGCGCATCTTTCGCTTTGCTCTTCCTCTTGTGTTTCTTGGAGGAAGGCTTAGATGCAGCTCTTAGTGTGTGCACTTTCCACACTAGCTCCAGCTGCATATTTACTGCCAGCCTATTTTGCACTATGTTTGCAGAGTCTTTTAAGATGGTCCACGCTTGGCCACCAAAGATGCTAGGTCCGTTCTGACGGCTGCAGCAGGACGCATATGGTCCAGGACCATCTGCCTCCTCGACTTCATCACATGCACTTGCACCCGTGCCAGCATGTCCATAAACAGCACCAGGCCATCAGTCATACACAATAGCACTGCTGGTGCCACAGGGTGGCCTACCCCCACGTCAGTCCATACCGACTGAAGCAATCGATAAGCATTCATTGCCGCCCTCACACCCTCATCACATAGGGACAGGGCTTCTTCAGACTGCGCCTGGTTCCTATCTACTAGTACCTGAGCAGGACCACTCACTCAATCCTCCGTGACCATTGGTACCACACTATATTGCTCATACTATCGCGTCTCTGGAAAGTACAAAGACCGGCCTCTAGAGCCGGTGGAACGTTCATGTTCCTGTGGGGCTGTGCGACCATTGCAACCGAGATTAAACCACATTAAACCATTAAACTGTTAGTGTCACCGGTATGACGGTCCATCCTAATTTAGGAACACGGACGTGATGATAATAATTTAACAGTCACAAAATAATATATACTATACAAACAATATCACTCGTTTGACAGTAATGAGCAAATAATACAGTACATAGAGCCAATCGGTGTCCTTTCTACATGGTCTCGCCGAAGGTACCACACAGATCCGTAAATCTGCAGAGGTATCCCCGCATGGGAGCATCACGTCGAGGCCACTTGGTAGGTTAATATAAATTAATTACACCCCTAACGCACGCACGCACGCACGCACGCACGCACGCACGCACGCACGCACGCACGCACGCACGCGCGCGCGCACGCACGCACGCACACACAGTTGTTGCTGCGAGAGGAAAGTACTTCGCGCGGGCCTCCGTCACAGGAAAATGCCTTCAACGCCGAAGTGGAGGAAAAGAGCTGGCGAAAAGGGCCACTCTTTTGTTCAAACAGAAAATGCTAAGTGCTGAAAATCCTAGTGAAGCCACAATTAATGTGATGCACACTGATTTACGTGAAGATGGGACGAATGATTTCCGAAGAATTCACAGGTCACCATCTTATGTTTTCTAACCTACCATTTGGTTATTAGAAACGAGTACAAGCTTTGGCCGCAAGTGGCAGGGAGTCCTACCTAACTTTAGATACATTTATCTAACAGGCGAAGATGCTCAGCTCCCCGTAGGTCGCCCTGCATAGCATCTACCTCCGAAAGATACCGTGCATACATGTTACAGAGCAATAGCTCCCGAATCAAATAACAATCTGGTCACTACTGTCCCGCAACCACATATAACATCACCAGGACAAGTTTACAGTTCACAGAAGCAATTTGTAGAAAGCACTATGTCATTTATGGTGGGGATAAAGAGACGGATATCCACCCCTAGTGTCTTTCCCGTAAGGGTGTGGTGGGTTCTAAGAGCTCACCCAGACACTACAACGAATTGGTAGGAGATCCGCATCTCATCTGTCACCGCGTGCTACGGAATTAACATTTACCTGTCATTAGGGTTAAGTTCCAGAATGACCAGAGATGCACTGAAGGCCGGTATCACATATTATTTCTTTTAGCAGTGCTTCTTACATTGGCGGGAGTATTTAACTAACTAATATCCGAAGATACGGGGAGATGTATGTAAATCAGCACTTTACTTATCACCGCTCGGAAACCCCAATAGTTCCCCAGAGTCAGATCCTGCTAACGTGTCGATAGGGAATCCAAACAATTATTAAGCCTTGCGGCTGGTGGATCGTGGAAAGAGACAATAACTCGATATTAATAAGAGGCCCTAAGGTAATTGGCCAATTTTACACAACCTAGCCTGTACGTGGTATTACATATCCACTACATCCGGAAAAGAGGCGTACACTATGCGTCTCTTACGGAAAAATTGTCTCTAACCACTTAAACCTATCCTATTGAGCTAAAATAGCCAGGTTTAGTCGGTAACATGTCAGGCTCACCCAATTAGAGCAAGGTCAGCGACCTCAGTGTAAAATTGATGCTAGGGGAGAAGTGATGCTGATATATAATGTTGCTGTATAGTATTACCTAGCGTACTGCGCTCTAGAGTTTTTATAAATAAACAAAACATATTAACTAGAATGGCTACTTGCCATATACACAACTAACTAATACAGTGAGAACGATATATATCAACGGTCATAGGACCTTACGGTGCTGTTAGTTGAGAGCACCCACAGTAGATAAGGATAATATTCACATAAAATAGAAAGTATAAAATTGCGGTAAGAAGGACCGGTAAGGTACCTATTAGGCATCAGTACCATAAACGGAAATAATGAAATATACAATAGTATAGCTACTTGAGTACCTATTGGTCATCGGTACGGTAAAAGTTCATAAGTCACTGAAATTGATGTGCTAATATGAAAACAGCGCGAGATGACACGATCTTTAATGCAGGAAAGATTTCCGCAGCCAGGTTCTGCAGGCAGACTATTGATGCGGCACACTCTCATGCCGGTGAAGAAGAATGGATAATAAGATGTCCATTAGATAGTCATTTAACTGTTACATGATTTAAACAGTTTGTTGTAAAGTTTCCGTCCGGCGACGGCGGTGTGAAAGTTGAAAGTTGCCCATTAACAGAGAGGGGTAATGTCATAATTAATTATACATGTACAATAACTGGGTACACGGTGCAGGATACATCGCGTAGCTCTTGCGGCGCACCAAGCAAAGTCCCACCAGACTGGTCTAAAGGTTATTCATCACACGCGACAAGCAGCACGAAAGTGTGAATCCACATTTCAGCGTGATTGGAAGATCTGGCGAGTTATCCACCAAGAATCACCATCAGCTCTACATCATGTAGAACCACATCTACAGGAAAACTCCCTTAGGAAAGTTTGGATGTGGGAGTTCTTACTTTAATTTATTATTGCTCCTGGATGGCAGTCCAGGAGCATCCAAAATTCTGTATCGCGGAAAGTCGTAAGACTGCCCACCGGCGCAGGAGAACTCAATTCCAAATGGAACTGCATTGATGATCGATGGAATCACCGTCGGTTAGCAGTTATCCCGCGTCTGGCACTGTGCTGGTCCCGCAGTCTTCTTGACGGGTCGTCTTTCACGCCGATGATGTTCTCGATCATCGATTTTTCGTCCCTTTTATACTACTCGTGACGTCAGAGGACGTGAACAGCACATTCCCCCATTCAGTTAATGAATACACGCGATTACGACATCAAAAGCAATATTTTGTAAATAATTTAACGAGAGTTTTGTTGATAACTCGGCCATTTCTGGTCCGATTTTAAAATGGTAAAAAGTTCTATGATCCTCGTGTTATTTTTGTCCTGTCGGTACCAATACCGACGAGAATAGTATGATTTAAGGAAATCACTAGTACCAACTCGGTATATTATAGGCATACACTCTCTCCCGATTCCGACACGTTGTCAGGGAAGCTCTGACGCGCGCTCACGCACACTACGCGTTCTAAAAAACGTAGCCATTTTTAACGAAAGCCTCTCATAAGGCTTGTATACGCATACCATCCTACTCAGGGGGCGTGCATGGAGCGAATCCGGAACGATCGTTCCGCACCCAGCTTGGCTGGGACGGTCCGTACCCGTCTGGTCGATCCGTGCTACACTGTACCCAGGTGTCAGTGGCCAATAAATACAACTGGCCGAATGAACGAACGTAAATTTACTTTGCTCATCGACCGTTATTTTACTATAAGCTAAAATTCTTGAATAGTTTTTTTTAAATAGTAACCTGTGGGTGTGTGTTTAAAGCCCTTATCTCTGTAAGCATGTAACCCTTACAGACCAGAAATGACAAATGGGGGATTCAGGTGTATGCATCAATCATATGACGTCATATTCAACTACATAACGTGTAGTTTGACGTCATAATCATTTACATCATGAATGGCGTATCATTACTATTTAATAAACATAGGCAGCAACAGCAACCAGTCACATTAGTTTCAAAATAGTCAACAGCTTAACTGTATAGTTTTCTGAAAATTGATAGTCCGGGAGGTCAGGGATCTATCATTGTACTAACATACGCCCACTCACATAGCTTCACGGTTCGTGGACCCGATACGGTGATGAGTGAGGAGGCGAGGCCCGTGCAATAGGACGATGGGGATCGATCGATTCAAACACTGGCGAAGTGTGGGTGGGGCTTAGCAAAAGATTGGCGGGGCATAGCTAAAACTGTTTTTTCCGTTCTGGATGATGTAAAGAATAGTGTGATGAATATTAAAAACTAAATTGACTGGGAGCTGTTATGACTGTAGCAACAACAAGTGTGTCAGTGCAGTTACTTTCAAAATATTCAACAACTTTCCTGTATAAGAAACAGACAAACAACAATTATCACAAATACATGGACCTATTGGAGTCTGAATTATATGAGAAAGTCCATACCAAATTTTGTTAATTTAAATTACAAGTAGGTAGAAACACTACCAACTTAACATGTAAATCTGAACTTGGTAGATATCCACTTATTAATGGCATAAACACCCTTATATCTAAATACAGGACACATTTGGAAAACTTACCATCCAATCGCACAATTCTAGCAGATGCTGTCCTGTGCAGCAAGACACTAGACCGCGCAAAAAATCAAACCTGGCACACTTACATCAATAAAATGTTCGTACAGAACAACATAAATGCCACATCCCTATATACAAGACCACACCATAGCAAACAGATGGGGAATGTGGTAAAGAATATCCTAGAACAGAATTATCTCGAAAACTATCATCAGAAACTAATGTCATCTAAAATATTACGGTATTATAAATATAATAAACGACCTTACACCATTGCTCCATATCTCACTCATATAACCAACTCAAACTTTCGGAGATCATTGACCAAAATACGCATCTGTGCCCATCGCTTAGAAATAGAAAGCGGTAGATACAGAAAGGTGGAGAGAAAGGACAGAAAATGCAGAGTATGCCACCTGGAAGTAGAAGATGAACTACATTTTATGGCCGTATGTTCAGTAAACAAAAAGCACAGAGATCTGCTATATAACAAACTTACGCTAACTCTACCCACCTTCCCTAATCTGACCAACTTAGAAAAATTATTTTTCTTCTTAGACTGTCCTCCAAAACTCTCACCACTCGTCGGGCAATTTATATACGAAATGACACAAAACAGAGACATCCACCACGCCCATCCCAACATGAATAACGATAAGCTGCCTACAAAGGACACATTCAATATTAACTCGCACTATTTAGGCTGCACGGCTTCCATATCAGTCTCCCTCCTAGTCTTTATGATGTAAATAGCAATATATAAATGTTTATAGTTACATAGTTATATTTAATTAATCATAGTTAAAGTATTATTAAAATTCATATATTACTCTATGTATATCACACATTTGTACTGTACATGTACTGATGATATTAAATAGAGTATAAAGTATAAATAAAGTATAAATTATAGGTGTCTTAAAATTGAAACACTGAAATTTCCATAGTTATGGGGGCATCATACTATGCCAAAAGGCCCAATAACTTACAGGACAGCTCAAAACAAACTTATATATGTTTCCAAAACAAAATAAAAACATACTGTTGAATATTTTGAACATCATTGAATTGGAAGTCTTCCAAATTCCCAATCCATTTTTGTTCAAAATATTCGACAGAACATTTTACATCATGTTCAAAATTGTTTTGCCTTTGAAATATGTTAACATTTTATTAGTTGATACTCAGACCACACACCCTTCAGGGTGTGTGGTCTCAATACCTCAGTATGGGCCCCTTTCAGAAGTGTGAGGGGCTCTTTAATGCCCCGCCCACTTGGAAGGAATGCCCATATTTTGGTATTCAGCCCACGCTCCTAGCTGGGGGCGTGACCTAGCTCTCAACAGATGAAAATTGGGAGCATCGCTTTATCTTTACAACTAACCTTGCAATTACTTTGTGATTTGTTACCAGGTTTAGGCTAAACCGGGGGGGGGGGGGGGGGGGGGGGGGTGGGGGTGGTGGGGGGGGGGGGAGGTTTAAACCTCATTGAATTCCAACCATGGTGTTGATCGCGTTCTAGTATATAGTTGAATAATTCCAGAAATAGTTTAGCGTGTTAACGTTAACGGCCTTATCTTTTTAACTGTCTGACTGCTGCAAGCCACAGGACAATAATTTGAATGGACCTGCTGAATATTTTTGAAAACAGTTTGACTGAAAGTGGTTTGTGGCTTAGTCACCAACAACTTTCAGTTAAATTGTCTTCAAAATATTCGGCATATCAGAGTTAAAACCATGGAATATACACAAGACTGAATTTTCGTCCAGCCATCTCACTACCACAGATCTCCCTACTATAGGATGGACGAAAATTCAAAAGGCATGTGGAATGTAGTCTGCAGAAATTCAACATGCAGAAACGAAACGACAAATTCTTTATGATGTAGACCTAAGCAATTCCTGTTGAATATTTTAAAAGTAATTTGTCGGCGAACTGTTGAAACAAGTTCCAGTCAAATTTTTTTTCAGAATAATCAACACCGTTCCTGCAAACGTGTCTTGAAGTTAAGGCACTGGAACTTCAAGGGTTAAAAGCAAGGCATTTTTATTGGAATTTTGCAGATGTACACGTATCAAAAGGCAATTTTCTGGATTCTACCTTATTCATAAACGGTAGATTTTCACACGGACAAAGCGGTATAAAACAAGTCATCAATGGACAGTTGTCGTTGATAAGGAAGCTACCTCGGTAACCTAGCAACATAAAACAAATCGTTGTCAATTCTCGGCAATTCGCAGCTGCTGACCGACGTCACGGAATCTATCCAATGGATTGGACGTACGGCAAATCGGTGGCATCATCTGCAGACGGCGGGGACGATGAATGCCCTCAATACTTTGACAGATCAACGCAGCGCACTTTACTACAAGCGCAACAACAGCGCGTATATAACTATAACTCCCAGCAGAAGAAATGTACACAATACGTCAAAACAGGCATAGTATCCGAATCAAATACAGTTGGCTGTAATCTAGTCTGTAACATGGGTAACGGTGCGAGCGCATCTCGCATCGTCGTGGATGGCGAACAATTAGATTCTGTTAAAGTTAAAATGTTGATACCTGAGCTTAGGAAATCCTTGAAGCAAAAAGATGCCAGACTGGAGCAGTACGAAGTCGAGTTTCAGGAAATAAGAAAAACGCTTAATTCTCGGGATTTAGAGATTACGCGTTTAAAAGCCGAGGTTGACAAGTTACGTTCAGTGTTACAATTGACTGTTCATAAAGATGGCAAGCCTGACATTCTCTCCACCATCCAGGAGGACGCGATTATGTCTGGACAAGAAACCAGGATCAAGAAACAAGGCGTGTCCGGAGAAAGTTCGGCAGCTCATCGAAATGTAGAACTTGTACGACACGGTAAAGATTTCAGGTATGCTATGCACATTTACTGATTTAGGCCTATGTTATTAACGTTTGACAGCTTAGTTTTTGCAGCCATGACATTCCAAGGGATATATCTGTGGACTTGCTAAATATTTTGAAAACAATTTGACTGAAAGTTGTTGGCTGATAACCCACTAACAGCTTTCAGTCAACTTGTTTTCAAAATATTCATCAAGTCAAGAGTTTTTGCTCATTAAAATTAGTGACTGGTGGCTCGCGGCAGTGAGTTAATAATGTTATTTACAACTGAATGGCCACTTGTCCTCATCCTAGTTAATGTCATATAATTTTAGAATAATCATCATCATCATCACCCCATAGTTGTCGTTTTCATCATCATTATCATCATCATCATCATCATCAACAGTCACGTCATCGTTTCCATCCATCATCATCATCATCATCATCATATAATCATCATTTTCCCCACCATCATCATCATCTTCATCATCAAAAGTGGCTATCGAGCAAAATCACCATTAACCCTTACCACTCTGATGTAAATATTCCATCTTTTACTGTTTCAATATCACATTTTTCAACACCATCTCCCACCAAGTTTGTTGAAAAGTGAACACCAGTTCATCATTTAAATTTAATTTGAAAGTTTCATGTTTTGACACCAGAGTGGTAAGGGTTAATATTCTATTAATTGTCTGCCAGCTGAATTTTGCCAGACTATTTTCTATAGGGGTTAACTCTGGATAGCCTGCATATTTTTAAAACAATTTGACTGAAAGTTGTTGGTGACTAAAACACCCACAACAGTGACTTTCAGTCAAATTGCTTTCAAAATATTCACCAGGTCCAAATATATTGTCCACTGAAATTATTTCTGGTGGCATTCAGCAGTCAGACAGTTAAATCTTAATAACTACCATATATATGGTCGCATGTTTCAGGCATGTGACTAATGAATATTTTGAACAAAATTTTACTGAATGTTCTTGTAGAGTTCCTGTAGTCAAGCAGTTACATTATTATTGGCAAAAATTAGCATTTTCTCCAATATATCGATTGGTTCCGTTACTTTGTGTGTCTGTCCATCCGTCTGTCAGCATCCAATCTTGGTTAAGTTTTTGGTTTAGCTCAACATATCTTATATCTTGGCATGGCTTCACCTGATTGGAACTAGATTTGAACACAAACTTCCCTATGTCAAGGAGATGGAGTACAATGATATTGAGGTCAAAGGTAAGCGTCACTGACTGTGTGTGACCTTCGTATAAAACACTATTCTTTTCAGTTAATATTTGGGTTTAGCTTTGTCTTATATCTCAGTATTTGTTCACCCTACTTGAATTAAACTTGGTAACATGTTTACCAATATCAAGTGAAGTACAATAATCTATTGAGGTCACAAAGGTCATTGTAACATTTGTATAAAATAACAGTAATTTTCTTCTGCTTAGCTCATCTTGCCTTTATTTCAGAATTGGCCACGTTATTAGAAATAAGCATGGACATACAGTTACTTCTACCAGTAGGAGTAGGACAAAGCCATTCAGACTTCTGAGGTCAAGGTCATTGCGATCTTGATACAAATCTAGATTTGCATTTGCAAATGCAAAATGCCAAAAATTGTCGCCAATATCCTGTTAGTGTAACACTGATATTTTGTGTTAATATAGAGTCAGTCAGTCGGTTGGTCTTTCGGGTCGGACAGATGTATTCACACATACCAGTATTAAAATATCCGACAGGTGTCATAATATTTAGTCGCGCTGTGAAGCCAGCATTCGATGAACTCTGCTATGAAGAATGTGTGTTCAACTTATATTGATCCTCTGCCTTTGGCGCAAAATCCATACAGATTATATTGATGGTTTAGCTACTGCTCCAGCTGTACTGTAAGTTCTCACCAGGACCACAGCGATTAACCATATATTCCTAAAATTGTTCAAGAAAATTTAAATTTTCTCATAGAAAATGTCCATTTTCAAACCAAGAGAAGCTTATTTTTGAAAATTTATCACTGGAATGACCAGCTTGGTTACTGAACCAGTCATTACAGTGTTACATTAAAAAAAAAAAGTTTCTCTGGATGCTTCTCAAAACACTGCAGATGCCTTTTTTTGGCTGGCCTGAGTGTTAAAAGGTTGCCTATACGGCAAATGATAGGAGCGCATCTTCGTTTAACGAGATTCTGTCTGCGCATAATGTCATATTCCTTTTAAAGGATTATAATCCTACATTAGTCCGACTTGGCATAGTTAATCCTCTCAACACAAGCAGTCAAATTCATGAAAAAGTAAAGATTCTTTGCTAAAGTAAAGCCACCTCCACACCAGACGAGGTGTGACATGGTTAACCCTTTAATGACTAAATTTGTTCAAAAAATTAAAATATTTACTTATTGAATGTTCATTTGCAGGCCAAGAGAAGACTATTTTTTGTAATTTTACCACTGAAATGACTGGCTCAGTTGCCAAGCCAGTCATTCCAGTGGTAAATTTGAAAAAATAGTCTTCTCTTGACTTGCAAATGGACATTTCTCAAGATCCCTGCAGAGGCCGGTCTTGGCCGGTTTCATCCTGAAAGGGTTTAACATTGTTTTTAGTTGAGACCTGCAATTATTAATCTACCATTCGTCCGTCTGTCTGTCCATCTCTGTCTGTCTGTCAAATGTCTTACATTTTTGTCAAAACTGTTAAAGGCGTAACAGCACTTCTAACTTCTTTTCCAATTTAATAAGCGTGGCACGCTATAGTTAAGACTTAACCCGTTAATGGTTGAATTTAGTCAAGAAAATTTAAATATTTTTTTATTATATGTCCAGTTACAGGCCAAGAGAATACAATTTTATAAAAAATTATCACTGAAATGACTGGCTCGGTTATCGAGCCAGTCATTCAGTGATAAATTTTCAAAAATTGTATTTTCTTGATCTGTAAATGGACATTCTACAAGACTATATATAGCAGCGGCCGGGTTTGGCTGGTATGACCATTAACCCTTTAACACTTATATCAGCCAAAAACGGCTTTTATAGTGGTCTTGAGAAATGTCAATTTGCAGACCAACAGAAGACTATTTTTGAAAATTTACCAATGGACTGACTGGCTCGATAACAGAGCCAGTCATTAGTGGTAAATTTTCAAATATAATCTCTTGGTTTGCAAATAGAGATTTTCTATGAAAACATTACAATTTTCTTGAAAGATTTTTAGAGTTCATGTGTTACGGTGATCATCATAGATAAATGTAGTCATTCCAGTGCTAAGCTTTCAAAAATAGTCGTCTCCTGGTCTACAAATTGACATTTTCTTTGAAAAAATTGAAATTTTCTTGAACAAATTCAAGGGTTAAAGGGTACTGACAGACTGGCGACTGACTGAACAGTTCAAAACCAGTTAACACTTTGAATCAAAATTCCTATCAATTTAATTGAAGTTTCTAAAAATTCAATATAAGATGTCGTATTCATTAAGTAAACCGATAGATTTTTTTTAATTTCCCCACATTTCATACTCACAGACTCATTTCATATTTATAAAGTATAAACGCTTTATCCCTTGCCACTTTGATGTCAATAAAGCTATCTTTTACGGTGTCAATGGCAAAGAAACTGGTGCGCATGCATTTTCAACTATTCTGGTTGAATTCTATGACAGCAATATCTTCCACCAAAGGTGTTGAAAAATGAACAGCAGTATTTTCCCTAATTTAACCGCCGGGTGGTTAGCGGTTGCGTAAGGGGGCGGCTTAATTAGGGAGAAGAATTCACCGTAGATCGCTGTTATTTTGTCGGATACCCATTAGGTGGGTTGGATATAAATGTATAATGCTCATGTATTGATTATATATATAGACAGTACATTCTGAGTTCCAGAGTCCATTAAATTAGGTGTGTAAAACGCAGATGATTCTTCTGAATATTAATCAGTTTCCGCTATAGGCCGAGTTTATGCCGTCACACTCGAAGCTACCTTCCTACGTAATATGGATTGTGAAGTATCTACCCGGGTACTAATATTAGTGTCTTGCCACTACTCAAGTAACGACCTTAAATCGTCCCATTAAGCGGAAGCTGATACATCACGTGATACAAATCGTTATTTTTTCTTTTCTCGCGTCGCCATTTTATCAAAATCTGGATTACATTTGATGAAATAAACAATGTTTAATAAAGTATAAGCACTATTTAGGCGGTCCCAATTAATAATTTCACTCCTGCGATGATGAATATATATATACGCCGGGTGACCATCTCTGATTTTTATTAAATTTCACCCAGATGCACATATATGGAAATGATGCCTGCATGCAAAATTCCATTGCAAAATTCCAATTAGTTTTGAAGTTATGGTTGATTGATTTTAGGGGGCGTGGCACCTTTTTTTTTGGCACTCACGAATCCAGTGAGTGGTTTGGAAGGATCTTTAAACGCTGATAACTTTCTTAATATTGAAGATATTAAGCTGAAATTGGCTGTGCCACCTAATTGATGATTGAGGAGTCTGGAACTGAATGCATGTCCTGGATAGTTCCAGAGGTGGAGGACTCTAAAGTTGGGCGTTTATCCATTCAAAAACAATTTTAATCGGATTTCAGTGAACCAGACTACCTAACGCTTTATCACAAACAATAAATGTAAGTTGTTTTGAAGTATATACATATAGGTGTTGCTGTAGAAGAAAGCTTATGTGAATCAGCTACAATATTAAAGTGTGGCAGGTGTCCACATAACAGATGAGAACAAAAAATCCGAAAATGTGGCCTTCATATTAGGGATGGTTTACCCATGTGGGCAATTACCTATCATCAGGAGTTTTGAATATGATTAACATACATGTATTAGCTGTATATGTATTAAGTTATAACTTTGTGGCTCAATTCCTTCAACCTTAAATAAAGTTTGATATCTACCCTATTTTCCAGAAATCGAACCAACCAAAATGAAGTGTTAATTAACGTATCAACACTTTCAAACCAAAAATACATTGATTTATACATTGCACTATCAATTATCAATGCCTCAATCACAGGCATTCACATCTACATACCACATGCAATGTAACTTACTAAGAATATAAATAAATGTGTAGAAAAACTCACATGGTCGTGAATGCAAATATTACAAAAATGCTGGTAATTTCTGTTGAATCTGCATGTAATCCTGTGGTGAAAGTTTATAATATCGAGCACTGTGTCCTTGTAGTTCCGGAGCACGAATCAAGCAAATGATATGTTGAAATGGCACCCAGCATTGATCCTTTCATGAAACTGAAGACCAGGAGAGAAATCCTTTACTGGAGCATTACATAAGTCAACAAGTACATCACTCTGTTCATCAGACCGCTCAACAATACTTCCAACATGCCATTCCTTGTCATACATACATGCTACATATTTTCCAGGTTGCAACTGATCATGATGTTGAAAATCAGGCAGGATACTATGAAGTGATGATGGCTGTTTCTAAACACCTGTTTGTGGATACTAGTATAGTAATTAACAGTTGTTATTACACCACAAAAACATCCATTACCATTCAATCACTACTTGCTAAATCAATTATCTAGATTTTTATGCTTGCATACACTCCATCCCATGCCTATTCCTATTAACGTTGACCCTCAACCAGGCTACTGGTTAGGTCCATCTCCAGTATATTAACTCATAACTCACTAAGATGCCTGTCACTAAGCGTGCTTGCGCATGCGCACTGGAGCCCAAATAGGAAACAGATGCACTTTTCAATTATTCTGCAAGCAGAATAACTGCCTAAATATTATCAGAAAGTTTTTATAGCTTTGCGCAGTGTCAGCTTACTATTGAAAGACTTCCTCACGCTAAGATATGCCTACTATGAAGTCTATCCTCCCAAAATTATGTTTTTGGAAGTATTTCGTGGTTATATTGAGCTTTATAACTATGTATATAAATGTTGCCAGTTTTTGTGGGGTTTCGTTTTCGTGGTAACAATCTTAATATGTCTAAGTCATCATCATCTAGAATCCCTCTATTACTCCAGAGAGGCCTTAATCACTTTCAGTTTAGTGCATTACAAGGAATTACATTTATTTCCCTATGAGATTGTTTTCTTGTCGTTAGGGATTTTTGAATTTGAACTTTTCCGGCCTTTCTTTGAAATGCATTTGCATGTTTCTAGACTCCTTTTAACGAAATACTAAGTGGTATGCTTCTTTGGAATCTTTTTTCGTTTTTAAGAGTCTGTTAAAACGACCGATAAATCAAGTGCACGTCTGTGACCGAGTTCACTCTGTGGAGTATGGAGGACATGTCTGTTGAAAGTGCATTACGTGTACCCCCACAACGATGTGCTGGCTTTGCATAGGGTGGTCTGCGTTCGTATCTAAGGTTTTCTTTAAGGATTATTCGTCTTAACAGCACTGCCCTGTGGTCATTCTTCCCCCACCCCCGTTGCTGTTAAGTATAAGCTGTGTCTTTTGTTAATCTAATGTATCTAAACCATCAGCAACGAAGGGGGGGGGGTGGGAGCTTCTTCAGCAAATTCTGAAGCCGGTTTGGTTTTGTATGCAAGATTCGAGTCATCTGTATCTCTTCTGATCAAATAAGCTCTTCCGACTTCCGCTTCCGGTTGTGACGTAACTTCCGGTATAGGGGATGAATAAAGAAGAAAAGGCATGACCCTCAAGCAGTGGTGGCGGTGGCGGAAACCCCCATCTTAAACACATGCTGATGTCAAGGAGCTAATAATTAGAGCAAATAAGCTCTCGAAGGTGAGCTCGAGCAGGTACCGGGTCAAACCCACGTGAGTCTTGAGGTTGAAAATAAGAAGAAATGGCATGACCCTCAAGCAGTGGTGGCGGCGGCGGAAGCCCCCCCTCCCCTCCTTAACATATATGCCAATGTCAAGGTCATTCCAGTTGTCAGGAATGTCCACAGAACGCCTGTAGCTAGTGTTGATCAGTTGTAGTGGATTCAGGTCCTCAGGACGGGTTACTTCTGTTTTCCGGATCTACTTCCATTCCTTCAGTATCCGGTCTGACTTCCGGTTTTACAGGACATTCGGGTCTTCTAGATCTGGTTCCTATTTCCGCTTCTGGTTTTAACAGCGCTTCTGGTCATACTGGATATCCGGGGTCTTTGTACCCTTTTTATTTTCATCTTCCGGTAGGAGTGCTTCCGTTTCCGGTTTTGGATTCCGGTCTGTACACTTCCGCTTCCAGTTCTAGTGGTGTACTTCCGGGTAGTTTAGTTCCGGATAGACTTCCGACTTCCGCTTCCGTTTGGGACGTAACTTCTGGTATAGCGATCATCATAGTCGGTTAGCCTAGACTAAGAATTTATCCAAGCATCAATTTACACTTCCATTTTCCGTTTCTTCTTTAGATGCGAAGAATTTTTTCAGTGGATAGGCGTAATGAGTTTGATGATACAAATTTTGTAGGATCTGGTTCTGAAATTTCCCATAGTCTTTTTTCTCATGATTCTTTAGTTTCTAATTATGGTTTTTCCCTTTCATCCCAGCTAGTTGATGTTGATTTGTCTTCTCCTTCTTCTGCTCCTTCTTTGGCGAATTCTTTTCCTGATGCTGTCTTGATTTTCTCTGCATCGTGGCCTCCTTTCTTTTTCTCCTCTCATCCTTCAGGTTTTAAGTCTATTCCTTCTTCCTCTTTTTTTTCTTCTCTTTTCATTCATCTATTCCTCCTCCGGGATTCTCCCGTCTTTCTTCATCTATTTATTCTTCTCAGGGATCCTTAGATCCTTATCTTTCTTTTCCCTCTGTTCTTCCATTTTCTTCTCTTCCTCCTTCTTCCACTTCTGTTTCTCCTTCCTGTGATCATCTTGATCCGATTGTTTCCGGTGTTCTTTCTCCCGAGTTAGGATTTCAAATTGTTGATTCGTGTTTAGATTTTTCGGTGTTTTCTGTGGTTAGGGATCCTTCTCTCAATTGTTCTTTTGTTTTTGGCTCGTTTTTTTGTCCTCTCGAGGTTTTCTGCCAGTTCTCTGTTTCGTCTTTCCTTGTTTTCTAATCAGGATCATGGTATGGATTCTTTTCCTTCCGTCCAGATTTCATCCTTTCCTGAGTCTTCTAGAAGACTCCTATTTCCTCTAGAGCGGCTGAATCTTTAGTCTCAAGTGTTTCCTCTATTCTCATCACTTCTTCCTCTCCTGATCCTTCTTCTCATCCCTCAGTTCCCATGTCAGTCAGGGCCAGGGATCTGAAGAGGTTTTGTCCAGTCAGAGCCTCTTGGGAAGACTGGCCCATGGCTCACAGGTGGATCTCCTCTACTCTTTCCCTTCCTCTTAAGGAGGAATTTTCTATTGACCCTTCTTTCAGGTCTGTTTTTCTACGTCTGATTCTTCTTCTTCTCCTCAAGTTCTCCCTATTGATAACTTAGTAGTAGATCTGCTGGATTTCTTGTCCATGATGTTAACTGTAAGGAGTTTTCTTTTTCTTATTAAATTGATGCGCCTGTTCAGGTCCCAAAGAAGATTATTTGAAAGTTTCTACTCCTCAGTCTCTTTCTGGCCCCTCCTGAGAGGTTCGTTCCTCTAAGGAGTCTTCCAAGATTGATCATTCGACTGTTCTTTTCAAATGGGAGTCTGTTTGCAGATCCCAGCTTAAGTCGGCCATTTTCCTTGCTCTGGTATCTGTAGCTGTTCTTAAGTCTCGAGTTAGTGATGATCAGGTTCCTTTAACAGTATTTCGTCCCTTGACGGATCTATCTCGTGGTGCTCTCAGTTCAGTCTGCAGATCTTTTGGGAATCATTACTTCTATGAGAAGGTTCAGGAAGGTTTCTGAGGTCCTATTTCTAATACTTTGAAGAATAGCCTTATTTCAGCCCCCCCCCCCCCCTTTTTGGTCAGGATATATTCGGCTTCCATTCTTATTCGTGCGGAATCTGTGTGCCTGAAGGCCTCTAGAGAGCTTCAGGCTCAGATTTCCTTTTCTAATCCTTCTTCTTAAAGAGATGGTTCTTCAGTAAAGAGTCCAAATTCATCTCCTAGAGCATCACACCAGGGCTTATCCATCTAGGATTATTAATAATTCTAATCGATCATCTTCCTATCTTCAAGATAGATCGTGGAGGAGGATTGTTTTGATTCTGTATCCTCTCACCGTTCTAGATCCCAAGGGAGGCTCTCCGCGGGAGAGAGGGGGGTCAGTCCCTTTCTCGTCGTTCTAGTTCCAGGTCCAGAGGTCGTTCTTCCTTTAGAGGTTATCAAGGAAAGAGAGTTTGAAGGTGTGGACTATTCCCGGTTAAGTCCAACTTTCTCTCTTCCTTTAATCAACCCTCCCCCTTCTTGTGCCTTTGGATCAGTTGGTCCAGGGTCTTTTACCCAACGTGCCAGTAGGGGTGCGCCTGTCTCTGTTTTGGGAGAATTGGCAGGCCCTCAATCAGGACTCCTGGCTAGTTTCTCAGGTGCATTGGCATTATGCACCGTCTTGGATCCGTCATCCTCCTCTTTTCTCTTTGCTTCCAAGGGACACCAATTTCATCCAATCCAGGAAAATTGGTTGTCTTGAAAGAGGAGTTGGAATCCATGATTGTCAAGAGGGCTATAGATGAAGTTCCTCATTGGAGAGTAGACCCGGGTTACTATTCAATCATCTTTTTAGTTTCCAAGAAATCAGGAGGTTGGCGTCCTTTCATAAATTTGAAAAAATTAAATCTCATGATTCTTACTCCCAAGTCAAGATGGAGACCATCTCCCAGATCATTTCCAGTCTAGGTCAGGGTAGGTGGTCTTTTCCATCGATCAAAAGGACGCCTTCTTTCAAGGTTCTCATTCTCCCTTCCTTCAGAAAATTCCTGAGATTTGTGTATAAAGATCGAGTTTGGCAGTTTCGCGCCATGCCTTTTGGCCTGACCACGGCTCCTTTTCATTTTACTTGCCTAGTCTCAGCTGTGGCAGGATTTTTACACCGTTGTTCTATCCATCTACACGTTTATATAGATGATTGGTTAGTAAAAGCAGTCTTCCTCAATTCTCTCAGGAATTCTTCCAGAGGTTTGCAGTCTGGCATGCAACCTATGGTGGATTTTAAATCTAAAGAAATCAAGCCTAGGTCCCTCTCAAATCTTCACGCATCTAGGTGTTTCTTTTGATCTGGCCCATGGTCTAGTCTTCCCCTCAGATCCAAGAATAGAGGCTTTATCAGTGGCAGTAGAAATCCTGTCCTCTTCTTCCATGGTCAGAGCAAGATTTCTGCTAAGAGTGATAGGTTTGAGGGTCAGCGTAGAGAATGTTATTCCATGAGCGGCGCTGATGAGAAGACCCTTCCAAATGTATTTAATGTCCCTTTGGAAGCAGTCAGTTCACTCTATTTACCATCCGATTCCCATCAGAGAACTCTTAATTCCTCATCTAGATTTTTGGAAAGATCGTTCTCTGCTTCTGATGGGTGTTCCACTCGTAAAGTCCTCCCCTCAGGCGATTATCTTCACAGATGCTTCTCAGGAGGGATGGGGAGCAGTCTGGGACTCCCTGTTGGTTTCCGGTCTTTGGTCCCTGGATGAGTCGACAGCTCATATCAACATTCTGGAATTGTGTGCTGTCAAGAAGGCTCTCCTTTCATGGTCAGATCTTGTGGTAGGTCTCAAAGTCTCGATTTGGTCAGACAATTCGACAGTGGTCTCTTATATCAACAGGCGGGGGGGGGTACAAGGTCATCCCTCCTTTGTCTAGAAGTGTGGAACCTTCTCTTATGGTGTCACAAGAATCAGATTCTTCTAGTGTCTCCTCATGTCCCAGGCAGTCTGAATTTTTTTGCGGATCAACTGTCACGTCCCAGCAAATTCGCCCACACAGAGTGGCAGTTAAAGAGGTCGGTTGTCAAAACGATTTTCAATCTTATGGATCGTCCTCTGGTAGATCTGTTTGCGACATCTCTGAATGCCCAGATCTCCTCTTTCATGTCTCCTTTTTCAGACAATCAAACCCTGATAGAGGATGCCATGTCTCAGTCCTGGACAGGAATGTTCACCTATGTGTTCCATCTAACGAGTTTGATTCCGTTAGTGTTGAAGAAGGTCAAAGAACAAATCTGAGATTCTTTTAATAGCTCCTTTTTGGCCAAAGAGGATTTGGTTTGTAGACCTTCTCGATCTCCTGGTAGAAGTCCCTCATCTTCCATTCTCCCAGGATTTTCTGTCTCAAGTAAGAGGTCTTTGTCTTCATCCAAACCCAGAAATCTTCAGTCTGTGTGTTTGGAGAATATCGAAACTAAAGTCTACAAGAATAAAGTTTCTTCAAGATCTCCGGTAATTATCAATTCTTCCAGAAGGAGTCGACCTGCAGAGTTTACAAGTGTCAACTTAAAATGTTTGGAGAATGGTGTTCAGACCAAGGTCTCATGCCCGATTCTGTTTCTATTCCCCAAGTATTAGACTTTTTAACATGTCTCTTTGATTCCTTACATTTATCAGCTAATACGGTTAGGGGATATAGATTTTCTCTGGCATCTTCTCTTCCTTGCCTTCTGTGTGCCAATGTCAAGGACACTAAGACCGTTAATAGATTTTATTAGAGGTCTTGGTTATTTATTCGTCCTCCGATAGCTAAGGCTTTACCTTCATGGAACTTGGCTTTGGTTCTGCAAGTGCTGGCAGGCAGCCATTTTGAATCTCTTTCATCTATTAGGATTAACGGCCTCTGATAGAAGGCGTTCAGAAATTCATGCTTTTTCTGCTGAAAGGGACAGACTTATAGTTTCAGGAGACGGTTTAGTTTTATATCCCAGAAGGGATTTTTTAATCTAAAACTCAGTCTAACCGCTTTCCTGCTAGTCCGATCATTTTAAAATCATTATCGTCTTTTTCGCCATCCGACAAATTTCGGTGTCCTGTTAGTGCATTAAGAATGTTCAAACAGCGAACTGATTTCAAAAGATTTGATCCATCCCTTTTATGGTTTTCTTATGTGGAAGAGTTAGCTAAGCCAGTCTCAAAGTGTACGATATCCTGATGGATTTGAGAGACGATTAAGCTTTTTTACGAGATTGTTCTCCGGAACAGATTAATCTCGTCCATATCTAAGCTTCGTTAGAGGAATGGCTTCCTCTTTTGCGCTTTTTGCCGGTTCGTATTTAGATGAAGTCATGCAGGATGGAAATCTGAATCCTCTTTTACAACCTTTTATCTGAAAGATCAGAGTGCAGCAGCCTCGTTCTTTCATAATATTACAATTTTAACCAAAAAAGCCCAAGACCATTTACCAAGCACATCCCGCTTTTTTCGATAAGACTGTGCATCTGTAAGAAATGGTGAGAGTTTTTATTTATCTCTTTACGTTCAAGTTTCCTTATTTGATAATCATGGTGTGATTGATTTAAATGCACTATTATGTTATGTTATTAACATTTGGATAAGATTGGTTTGATTTTTATCCTTGTTTGTTGATACTCAAATCGCCTCCCACCTAATGTTTTAAGTGGGGCACTGACAAAATCTACGGGTTTAGCAAGTAGTGATTGAATGGTAATGGATGTTTTTGTGGTGTGATAACAAACTCCCCCCCCCCACGGAACCCCCTTGCAGATTGGTATGTTATTTTATTAACCACTATAAAAACATACTTACCGTTCAATCACTACGACCCGGCCTCAGCCACCCCGCGTGGAATTGATTTGAGAATTTGCCTATAATATTTGGCACTTAAATTCAGAAAAGTGAATCTGTTTCCTATCTGGGCTCCAGTCGCATGCGCAAGCACGCTTAGTGACAGGCGTCACTATGGAGTGAGTACAGACTGGTGCCAGTCTATATCAGTTAATATACTGGAGATGGACCTAACCAGTAGCCTGGTTGAGGGTCCATATTAATAGGAATAGGCATGGGGAGGAGTGTATGCAAGCATAAAAATCTTATTCTGGTAGCTAAATGCAGATAATTGATTTAGCAAGTAGTGATTGAACGGTAAGTATGTTTTTATAGTGGTTAATAAAACAACAGACCAACCCGCAAGGGGAGTCTGTGGGGTGTCTTGTAATACAACAAAAATACTAAGCCACTCAATTCACTGTTTGCTATAAGTCACCTGACTTAGATATCTCAGAAAACTTTAACCTATTCATTTCCATGGCGTGTAGGTTCCCTAGTAAACAAGGTGCATGCGACCGAGTCCAAGCCGTCATTAAAAAATTCCACAAAATTTAATAATGATTTGCAATTTAATGATGTGGGGTGGCCAAGATGGGCCACAGTGAATTGAGTGGTAAGTATTTTAGTAAGCTAACAAAACGCCAGACCAGTATATACGTCTGGGTCGTTTAACACTCATGATCCTGATTAGTTATGGTGACACGTTCACAGGACATTCTTTCGCCGCACATTCGTCAAGTAGCTAAGTTAGAGATGCTGTTTTCCTCTGATCAATGGACGTTTCCATTTTTAGCTATGCCCCGCCCGTCACTAGCTAAGCTCCACCAACACCTTGCTCGTATTGGGATCGATCGATCTCTGAGCTCCTGAATCAATTTCCAAAAAAACTACACAGGTAAGCTGTTGAATATTTTGAAACTAATTTGACTTGGTGCTGTTGCTGCCTAAGGCAGCAACAGCGCCCAGTTAAATTAGTTTCAAAATATTCAACAGCATGTTTAATAAATAGCAAAGAATTACAAAGACATACAATTCATACAAACTGTCAGACTGAGATTTGATGACGGTCTATATGGAACTCTTTGTAACGTAATAATTGTGACGTTATGCTGAGCTGATTATGACATCATATGAGGTCAGATGATGGATAGATACTCTGGAAAGGTGAATTCTGTCAATTTAGTAGTAGGATTTGTTGAGTTTTCGGAACTGCTTAGAAGATCTTGTGATAAATTGTTCCAATCCCTTATTGTATTGGGAATAAAGCTGCATTTAAACTTGTCGGTTCTCGCATAAATTTGATTGTGGCTGGTTGTGCATGTTTTTGGTCTTCCAAATTGGCTTCTGTAGACTGCTTAACCCTTTTACCAATGAATTCCCCATATCTCATTTTGAAGGCAAACATACAGGAAAATTGTTGAATATTTTGAATTTAATTTGACTGGATGCCATTTCTGCCTGAGGTCTTAGGCAGCACCATCTTCCCATCAAATTAATTTCAAAATATTTATAGCAGAATAAAGTATTATATAGTAAAGAATTTACTTTTTCAGGGACTTGTCGGTTAAATGGTAGCTTTGTTTGTTGCTGACTTGCTGTATACCTTTGTCAAACAGAATAAGGAGGCTTTTAGGTTTTCCATTATTAGCTCACCGGGTCTGAAAGGCCAAGTGAGCTTATGCCATGGCGGCCGGCCGTCATCTGTCCGTCATCCATCCGTCGTCTGTCCATCCGTCAAATCACATCTTCTTAACAGTTAGACCGATTTCAACCAAATGTGGCTGGAATGATCCTAAGCTGCTACCCTCCAGACAATATTTTCAGAATTTTGATTGATCAATTTTTTGGGTGAAAATCTGATGTTTTTATGAAAAATCTACTTGAAATGGTCAAAATGCTACTCCGCCTTAGCTGCTTGACATATTTCAACCAAATTTTACTAGATGCATGCTATGGTGGTAAGCTCTAGAAATTCATTTCAGAATTTTGATTGATAAATATTTTTGTGTGGAAATCTTAGATTTATGAAAAATCAACCGGAAATGGTCAAAATGCTACTCTTCCTTAGCTGCTTGATATAGTTCAACAAGATTTGACTTGGTACAGTCTATGGTGATAGGCTCTAAAACTTCTATTCAGAATTTTGATTGATCAACTTTTTGTGTGAAAATCTTAGATTTTATGAAAATTTTACCAGAAATCGTCAAAATGCTACTCCTCCTTAGCTGCTTGACATATTTCAACCAAATTTTACTAGATGCATGCTATGGTGGTAAGCTCTAGAAATTCATTTCAGAATTTTGATTGATAAATATTTTTGTGTGGAAATCTTAGATTTATGAAAAATCAACCGGAAATGGTCAAAATGCTACTCTTCCTTAGCTGCTTGATATAGTTCAACAAGATTTGACTTGGTACAGTCTATGGTGGTAGGCTCTAAAACTTCTATTCAGAATTTTGATTGATCAACTTTTTGTGTGAAAATCTTAGATTTTATGAAAATTTTACCAGAAATCGTCAAAATGCTACTCTTCCTTAGCTGCTTGACATATTTCAACCAAATTTAACTAGATCAGTCTCATGTATGCTTGAAGTTTGACTTCTTGTGAACAGAATGATAAATTTCTCCACAATAGTCCTAAATTTCTATGCGATTAGCTGCATATCTCTGCGATGTGTTTATTCAAGCTGATTAAAAAATAATTCTGCAGTAACCTTGAGAAATGTCCATTTGCAAACATAGAGAAGACTATTTTAGAAAATTAAAATTGAAATGATTGGCTCGATAACTGAGCCAGTCACTCCAGTGATAAATTTTCGAAAATAATCTCTGCCTGCAAGTGTATATTTTCTCTGAGAAAATTAAAATTTTCCTTGAATATATTTGATGGTTAAAGGTTTGAATCAACTTATACACAAACTGGTGAAATGGAGAACTCGCAGTCATCCTACTTCTTATACTCCACCAAACAATTTGGCGTGGTGTTTATGGGTTGGTGCTCGACCGGTTGGCCGGCAAAGTGGTTTCCACACGATAACTCATCTACCGTTAATCGGATCGCTTTGAAAAAGGATGATTGGACTAGGTCTGAGGAAGAAACCTATTGAAATTGACGATGATCCGATATCCAATATGCAGCCACCAGTCGCCATCTTGAAAATTGGTTTCCCGGACGATAACTCCATGACCATTTAGTGGATCGCTTTGAAACTTCAGAGGATGACTGGTTTAGGTCTAAGGAAGAAATTGCTATTTTCTGATAACTCTCATTCATTGGTTTGTCATTATGACTGGGTATTATGAACCATTTGTGGAGCTCTTGTTGGACATTTTGTCCTACTTTGTCATATAGGGACAGTGGTTTTCCGATTCATAATTTGTCATTGTTGCTTTCACAAGATTACCGATTCTATTTCATTTTCATTTTGTAGAGTTGTATCATCTAAGCTGCATCTATACTTCATAAAATCAATAAAACTGTCAAATTTGGGTTATGCATTGCACTTATTACTGTGACTAGAATGAAGGGAGATGAAAATATTTGTGGGAAATAATGGAGTAATCCAGTTTAGCTATGCTCCACCCATCACTTAAGTACCTCCAACCAGGCTTTGCCAGCGTTGGGATTGATCGATCCCTGCTCTCTCTCTGAGTCTTAATTACTATAAAACCATACAGATAAGCGATGCAATTTGTACAACAATGCTTATTTCGTCATCAATTATGCACGACATCCTCCTACACATCACATAGTTGATTATGATGTCATATGATTGACTGAGAAAATGGAATCCTCCATTTACAACTTTGCACAAGAATGCCTCATCTTCTGGAGGAAATGTCTTTTCCATTATTTTCTATTTGAATATCATGATTCACCGTTTTATATTTACAAATGTTTTGCTGAAAAATGTCATTTTCCATTAATTTCCGTTTGAATATATCAATATTCCATTTCAAATTACCAATTCCGGAAAACCACTGCCCCTAGTCATACTTTTCCAAACTTTTATGTCTGTTCAGTGTGTCCTACTTTTTATCAAATAAAAATTCAATTTTGTTGCACAGTTTTTTATTTGAAAGTACAGCAAGGATGCTTGCAGTAAATTTCATGTGTGTGACTAAGATAGGTGCAACTGATCTTTTTTATGGACAGTCAAACATTATTTAATATCCATCTCCAAAATCATCGGCACTATTTGTAGATTAACAAATGAACTCTGATATACTTAACTGATCTGACTGATATTTCTCCCCATGCATTTTGAAAAAACCCTGAATATTGCAATTGCCTCCATTCATCTGTCTGTCTCTATCCCTGTCTGTCTGTTCATCCCTCTGGCTATCTCTTCTTAAGCCATTGGTCAGAATTCAATTAAATTTGTTTTGTGAGTTACCCATATGATCGCGGATTGCAAGATGACATGCACTTATATTTGGCTCAACCACCTGGTGGGGCAGGTGGGTTGGGCGAGGGGGGGGGGTGTGTCAAAAGTTGAAATATACAAATTGTTCTGTGGAATACAACCAAATTTGTTATTTAAATTACCAGTATGATTGTGGATTGAAAGATAACAATTATATTTGGGGCTCCACCTCTGGTGGTCATAGGGAGTGAGGTCAAAATTTCAAAATATTCTTCAAATTCTCTACATCAGAATTTGGACACTATCTTCTCCAAAATCATTTGTGGAAATCCAACCAAATTATTTCTTTGGTTAACCAATATGATTGGTGATTGTGAGATGACATTTATTACCTCCACCTGCTGGGAGGTGGGTGCATGCATGTGTGTGTATGAGTGTGTGAATGCGTGTGTACGTGTGTCAACGTTGGGGATTTGCGATGGTATGCCATTGACTGTGCATTATAAGTTTGTCTCACACTTAATTGAATTCCTATTTACCTATTTTTTGACAATCAGGGAGCATGATTCCAAAGTTACATATAGTAGCTTAGAAAATGATATGCGACGAAAAGCGCCAAATGACAGAATGGACCTATTGTTTATAATATACTGACTGTTATTCTGCAAACACAGAAAATGGACCTTTCCATTTTTAGCTATGCCCCGCCCATCCCTAGCTAAGCTCGACCCACACTTCACCGTGTTGTGATTGATCGACCCCCGATTGCCCTAACTATCAATTTCCTGAAAACTATGCATGCACATTCAGGAAAGTTATTGAATGTTTTGGAACTAATTTGACTGGCTGCTGTTGCAACAACACCCAATCAAATTAGTTATTACTACATTACAACCTACGTCCTTGCATTACTATTGCTCTTTCCTTCTCTGAAGGGAAGCATAGTAGGATGAATTTTTTTACAGCCAATGTTAGCTGGGTATTGTGTTTACAGAGTGACTGAAGGCTTCTTCAGGAATCTCCATTCTCTCTCTCTAATGATGAGATCCATAGTAATTCGCTTGAATGTTATATCTCAGTATGAGGCAAGAAGAGGATTAATCCAATACCCATAGTCACTGAGTAGGTCATTAAGCACAATGACAACCTCATTGGATGATAGCTATCACATGACCTTGTTGTAGCAACCAAGACTTCATTCCTTTTCCTACTCTATGAAGGAAGAGGCGTTAAAATTTACAAGCCAGTTATATGTTAAAATCGCTGTGGATTATTGTAAAGTGAAGCAAAGATCATTGAGATGTCGGATAAAAGAAAGAAACCTCCCAAGATTAGTGGTTGTAGGTCCTGGTGTTTTAATAATGATTTGTAGATCATTTCTATTTTCGTGGTAGGCTCATTACAATTTTGGTTACTTGTGCCCAGAGTGTATAGACATTTGAGTTGTCTATTTGTGCTTCTTTTTAACCAGTAGCTTGTAGAGCTATTGATTTGACATGCTTGTAAGGTATTGAGCATGAATCTATGATTATCTCGATAACATACTCTCTCAAAGAAACTATAACAATTTTCTAAGTTGAGATCGGTAAGGTCTCTATTTATAAATCTTGGGATTAGCGCTGGCTAATCCCGAGTCATATTCGAAGCTTTACTCTATCGGATCTGGCTGTTTCTACGATTCAGATTTGGGAAAGTCTCTGAAGAGGTCCAAGGAGAAGAATAAAGAAAAGAATGTGAACCATTCAATTAGATGTTCTAATAGCAGCTGCCATAGATTTATTAATTCGGATCACTCTGGACATGTCTGTTCCTAGTGCACATCATGTACTCTTGAGTCAAGCTGCTTGATATGCGGGTCATGGTCGCTAGCTACTAGAATGTCATTTTTCAAACCAAATTCTCCTGTGATTTCTAAAACTAAATACCCAGGAAATCCTTCTCCACTAGGGTCAGCGGTTAAAATAAAGGCCAAAACCGAGGCCAAGACGGATGCAGCCATAATACTCGAGAATATTGTTTTGTCAATGGAATGTCTCCAGAAACAGGTCAGTAATATAGATTTGTCTATTGACAGCAGGATTAATAAAATTATCCTGGACCAGTCAGTCGCCAATACTTCATCTCCAGACATAATTGAGGGTGAAGCATTGGAGCTGGCTGTTCCAAGGCAGCACCTATTCTACTAAGTCTAACAACCTACAGCTCATTGATTTACATGTTTCAGGGTACCACAAAGAATGGAAAGAATAAAAGCATAAAGACTCAGTTTTCGCCTCGTTCAGTGCTCGTTCAGAAGCCAGTCATATCGCTGCAGGATTCTTCTTCATCTTCAGTCTACATTCCGTAGCCTGTGCCCTTGCAGACCGATGAAGGTTTCGGACCTAATCAGGTTATAAGTCGGTCCGGTTCAGTCAACATTCAGCAGCCTGCGCCCTTGCAGACCAAGGAAGGTCTCGGCCCTAATCAGGTTATAAGTCGGTCCGGTCTGTCACCTGTCACTACTACATCTTCACTGGCTGGGCTGAAGGATTTTCTGATCAGAGTGGTCCAGGTCATTGCACATCCGCTGTCCACTACAAAGCCGAATATATCTACTTATTTTATATCTGCTGTTACTCTGGCTAGACTTCCGGCCCCGGGCTCGGGGTTTTTCCCGGCCCTGGGTCTGGACATTGACCAGTTTAGGTTACCGATTTCATCCTTGGGGCCGGACCCAGATTTTTGGGCGTGTCCGGCTGTTAGGGATACTTCAGGTTCTGTTTTCTTGCCGGCTCCGCTTCCACCTCCCCCCCCCCTCCCCGGGTTTCTGCCGGGTACTGGTCCGAATCTTTTCCTCTCTGATCATTTCCTGACTTTCCCGCCCCAGCCCGAGTCGCGACCAGTCATTCCAGCGTATCAGAATTAAATTTTATATTTTTTTTCTCTCAGTTTTCCCGACCCGAGTCGGGACCGGTCATTCCGGTGTGTCAAAATCAAATCAAAATTTGAAGATTTCTTCCGCTATTTTTGACATTTTTTCTCATGTTTCCCTGGTCCTGAATGGCCTAAGATTCGGGACCAGGTTTAGTGGAACCGCGCCCTGGTCCCTTTTGTGGACCCAGGTTCGGCTCTTTACTTTGGATAGGGCTTTGGTCCTTCTATCATCTTTTTTGCTTCAAATTTTTATTTTTCTTAGATAAGTTATCTCTTTTTTCAATGGAATCGTTTTTCACCTTATTACATATGTGCATATCATTATCTTATCTAGCAGTACTCTCATGCAATATCTTCATAGTTCAGGCTTCTTTCTCCCCCTTTCTGCATGTTATCTCCCCTTGCATTCTCACAATTTAAGTTTTAGTAATTTTTATTCATTCTCAACCTGTTCTTCTAGCACTCTTTCCTATCTGTCAGATTACTGTGCAATTCTAATTAGCTATGTTTTGGTAATTTTTTCGTCCCGAGTTAGAGCCGCAATTCTATTCGGGCCGTTCATCTTTTCATATAGTACACCTCCTCCCTTCTATGTTGGCAGGTTGACATACTTACTTTCATAACATTAGGAGAATTTACATGTCATTCTATATTTATCTTGAATATTTTGTTCTTTTAAGGCTACTCTTCCCTATTTATCACCCTTTTATTTTCAAAATATTCATTTCCTAAAAGTCAGATTAGATTTGCTCTCATGGTATTTTGTGATTTTCTTTAAACTAAGTTTCTTTGCCGTATTTCGTCGTTCTTTAGTAGCTGTCAGTTTTATCGTCAACACTCCTAGTTCGGCAGTCTTCGTCCTAGTCTCATTTCGTGTCGGTGACATTATCGCTTTTTTCTCTTCTACATGTATTTACCCTTTTTTCAAGGCTATTTTCTTATTTTTGGCTAAAACCTTTTATTTAGAGTCATGTTCTTTCCCACCAGTTCGGGATTGGTGATTTTGGGCTCAAAATTTATCCTCTTTCATTCCCGACTTATCCGCTTCCGATAGCTGTCAGATTGTCATCATCGTTCCTGTCACTTTTTAGATAGGTCATTGACAATTCACCCTGTATATGTTTCGTTCCCTTTTGGTTTATGTGGAATTTTTCTTTTGGTTATTATATAGATTCTATACATAGATCAGTTTATTTTAGCTAATTCTATCTTGCTATAGCTGGACTCTCACCCCTCCCATAGGTTTACTATGGGATTTATATGTAACTAAATCTAGTTAAAATACTTTAAATAAATTTATCTATAATGTTTCAATGTCTACAACTTTTAATAAGACGGCCATTCTTCTATGATGCTTTTTTCTCCATACGAAGATAGTGGCAGAGATTGAATAGTAGAAATCAATGGCCATTCTTCTATGATGCTTATTTCTTCATACGAAGATAGTGGCAGAGATTGAATAGTAGAAATCAATGCCAGTTACTTCTCTCAGGAATGGGTTAGAATAAGGATATAGCTCTTATAACTAAGATACATCGCCTTTCACTCAATTCAAGAAACATTACTTTCTAATAGTATAAATCGATGTTTGGAAGTCTTTATCTGATCTCATTGTAACATCCTATATTATTTAAATAGACTTGAACACTTTGGTCTTATATTGAGATAACTCAAGAAATATCTTAACTATCAACATCCTAACTATTATCAGCCTAATCCTAATTCAAATATTGAGACTTTATTCTTCATTGATAGCTTTCTTTATTCAGATATTAGGTACCATACTAGTATATCAACATCCTAACTATTATCAGCCTAATCCTAATTCGAATATTGAGACTTTATTCTTCATTTATAGCTTTCTTTATTCAGATATTAGGTACCATACTAGTATATCTTCCATTGGTAGGCTTCTTATCTCCTCTCGTTATTAGGTATTCTTAATTTATTTTATTGTATTATGGTGTATAACTGATGTGCACACTTCATTTTGTAATCAGGATCGATTTATAATCATCCTTAATGTCTTACTGGTTGCAAAGTTTGCTTTTTTAATACTTAATATCTTTTTATGGAAAGGTTCCTCTGGTCTGTGTTTTTACCCACCTGGCGGTCTCTTGCGACCTCTCAGGAGAAGTTATTTCCCTACCTCCCGATGTGCAGATAATGGTATCCACAATTCAACCTCTCAAGGTAGGCTAGTTAGTTTTGGCCAGATCTTTCCTCAGATTTATAGGCCTCATGGTTTACATATAGAAAGTGATGCCTTGGGCTCCTCTGATAAAAAGACCCTTCCAGTTCTATCTTATGACCCACTGGAATCAGTCTAGATTTCTGAATCATTGGATTTTCATCAATTTCAACTCATGAACCATTGCCGGTTTTGGAAAGTCAGTCAATCCCTGTTATTTGGGATCCCTCTTCATCCACCATCTCCTCAGGCCATCTTTTTCACAGAGATACCCCTGCAAGGATGGGGCACCTGGGACTCCAGACGATTTCAGGATCCTGGTCCCTCACAGAATCTTCCTTTCATGTCAAGCTTTTACAACTGTGGGTGTTTTTTCTATGCCCTAGTTCATTGGGAACCCCTGATTCTCTGTCTTTCAATCTTTATCCGATCAGACATTTCACAGTAGTCTCATTCTTCTATCGTCAAGATGGGGGGGGGGGGGGGTGGTGTGTTTCCAGGTTGGTCTATATCTGTCGAGAGTCACTGATCGTTCTTCACTGGTATATGTCCTGCAGCTTTCTCTCTCAGGGGAAGTTATTCCCCTCCCTTCCCAATGTCCAGACATTGATGTCCAGAATTCAAGCTCTCAATTAGTTACGGCCAGATCCATTTTTAGAATCATAGGCCTCATGGTTTCAGTAGAAAAGTGATTCCTTAGACTCCTTTGATGAGAAGACCCTTCCAGTTTTATCTTATGGCCCATTGGAATCAGTCGATTTTTCTTCAATTCGGTCGTCCCCACATAGACTTGTTTGCTACCCTAAAGATATCCACCTTCATATCTCCCTATCCGGAAGCCATGGCTCTTTCAGTAGATGCTCTATCTCAGTCTTGGGACAACATGTTCGCTTACGCCTTTTCTCCTGGCGATTCTCATTCCTCAGGTTCTCAGAAAGATCAAACAACATCGTTGTGTAGTCCTATTGATAGCTCTGTTTTGGCCGACAAAATCATGGTTTCCAGATCTCCTGGACCTTCTTGTAGATCTTCCTCTGCTTCTTCCTGTCTCATACAATCTATTGTCCCAGAACAGAGACAGGATTCTCCATCAAAATCCAGAAATCTTTTGCCTGTCAGTCTGGAAGTTCTCAAGCTGCCCCCTTCTTCGTCAATCTTTTCAGTCAGATCTCAAGAACTTTTTGAGAAATCCCTTAGATCTTCCACTCAAAACATTTATAAAGCTCGATTTGAGTGTTTCAAAAAAATAAAACAAATCGTGCTCAGACCATTCTATCCTACCCTCTGAGGCCTCTGTAACTGAAGTCACTGATTTTCTAGTTTTGCTCTTTGTGTGAGGATGTAGCATAATTCTTCAAAGGAGGACAGTGATTTTTATTCCGCCATTTCCGAGAATCTGTCTTTCTGAAACACCTACCAGTGTTTGTTTGACCTTTTCCCACGTGTTGCTTGTTTTGTGCGGAAAATGATGTTACTCTCTGAAGAAAATTAATGTTTTATGTTTGTGAACGTTAAAGATGTCATCTGGTTTCGTGCCGCACTAATACCTCATTTCCGGTGCGGTGAGGGCTCCGCTTGATTACGCTGATGTGTTCAGGTGTGAGTGATGCTTGATTATGCTAGCTGCACGCTGATGTGTTTGCATGTGGGTGATGCTTGATTACGCTAGCTGCACGCTGATGTGTTCGCGTGTGAGTGACGCTTGATTGCGCTAGCTGCACGCTGATGTGTTCGCATGTGAGTGATGCTTGATTACGCTAGCTGCACACTGATGTGTTCGTGTGTGGGTGACGCTTGATTACACTAGCTGCACGCTGATGTGTTCGCGTGTGGGTGACGCTTGATTATGCTAGCTGCACGCTGATGTGTTCACGTGTGGGTGACGCTTGATTATGCTAGATGTACGCTGATGTGTTCGCGTGTGGGTGGCCATCTGTTCTTAGTCTGGTTTGGGTACGAAGTGGCTCACTCATGGTTAACCGTGGATGTTTTGCATGGAGGCGGCGGTGATGTAAACTGATTGGTTGCGTCATTTGAACCTACTGTGTACTGAATTAGCAGTAGTAGATACAGGACTGTTTGACCCCCTGTTTATTGTTGCTGCATAATTTACTTTGCGTCGAGGAAATCTACTGTATTGAACTGTTCAGGTATTGTTGCTACACTAGACGGTGTCGGTGAGTTGCCTTTGAATAAACTCATTTATTATCGCTATAGCAGTTGATGTACGCTGGTGAATCATTATATAATGAATGGACTGGATGTGCGCTGGTGAATCATCATATAATGAACGGACTGATCGTTTGCTGTTACTTAGTTAAAATTTGGTGCTAAGCATGTTCCGACGTATAGAATACGTACAGTATCAGAACCGTGCATTTCATGTTTGTATCAAATATTAGTGGGCTGAGTTACACATCAATAAGTAACCGATAAAATGGTATTGTATTATTCTTATGTACATCATCTTCCATGTTTCATAGCTGTCGTCCTACACTATCATAACATTTTAATCAGTTAGTAACACCATCAATCACGGGTGTTTCTTAGTTATCATCTGGCAACCTCATTCACTTTCATTGCTAGCGTCAATCATCATTTGTTAAATATTATCATAAATAATCATACTAGCGTTAAAGTTCACCTTCATACTTTATTACTTCTCATTTTGACTCATTTCATTGTTCACAGGTTATGGTAAATTAGTGCCACTATCGCTGTCAAGTCGTCATATAACATCTCCCCATTATCGTCATCATCATCATCCCTAAATCTTTCATTTCTCTAAATTTTTATCATACATTATCATCATATCATCAATATAGTGCAGCCTCGTGTTAGATCTGTGTTTAGTTTATATTACTCATCACTCAGCCATTTCCACACTTTCCGGAAATCTTTCATCATAGTTATCGTTATCCCTGTATAATATTGCTGCACTGTTATTACTATTGTCACTCTCATATCTCTTGAGTGTTATTGAACATCAACATCATATCATCGTCATGGTCTACCCTCCTACTACATAAGTTATGATTATCGTTAAACATTGTGTTGATATATTGTCACCCTGCTATATACTGTGTACTACAGGATTTGTATCGCATTGCTATTGTAGTGGGCAAGTTGCCATTATTGCCTTAGGGTTATTCTGGGTCTGCCTCTGTTTGTAGTACTATCGCTATGTTGAAGTAATGGTTGTAATGCACTTTGGAATCATTTCATTTGTTATTGGACCATAATTTTGATAACATGTAGAGGAAACGATGTCGCTTGATGAGGGATGTTTGAAATAATTACGATCATTTGAAATAATTAAGATCGGTTGATAAGCTTATCGTCGTACTTGATAAAGTTGGGATCGTTTAATATGGTTAAAGCCTTGTCGTCGTAGTTGATATAGTTGAGATCATTTGATAAAGTTAAAGCCTGGTCATCGTACTATCATTGGGTTAGTTAGTAGTTGATTGCATCATAAGTAATCCAGTAAATCTAGTCAACATTCTAACGATTATTACTCTTATCGAACAGAAGTATTATTGACTGTACTGATACTGTGTTTTGTATGTCACTGAGCTCATTTTTAGTATTAAATGTATTATATGTTAAGTCACTGTGTTGTTCCATTATAACAGGCTCATAAATGGAAACCAATGACATTGAGAGATGTTCTTGGGCTACGATACCCCCGGAAGACAGTGTAACCCCACTATTGACCTGATTTGCTCTCCTCTTCAATCTGAAATAACCACTGATCATTCTGTTCTTTCATCACGAAAAATCGTCATAGCAAATGACGTCATAATTGTCAGTCCAAGGATTGAAAATCTTGAAACCGATTTATTGGGTATTGCTCCCTGTGGCTAGGTCACCACATTTGACCAGAAGAAACTTTCAGTTAACACTATCAGATCCTATCATTTTGGTCTGAACTCCTTTGTTCAGTGTCTTATTGATCCATTGGTACAAGTTCAGAAACATTTTCACGACCTCATTAAAGGTATGGTTAATTCTTGACACACACCCCCCCCCCCCCCTTTAAGAAACCCCTTCCTACTTGGAACCTTTCACTTGTTCTACAGGTTCTAGCAGGAAAACACTGAACCTTTGGGTTCTGTTTGCTTGAAACATCTTACCATTAAAGCAGTATTCCTGTTAGCAGTAGCTTCAGCCAGCTGACGTTCTGAAATTCATACTCTCTCTGCTGAATTGGATAGGTTTCAGATTACTGGGAATAGCATTAATCTCTATCCCAGGGCAGAATTTCTGTCCAAAACTCAGTCAGTTAAATTCTTAGGTAAACCTATTATAATTCATAAACTTTCTTCCCTTTCACCAGATGATTCTGTCTGGTGCCCAGTTAGGGCCCTTAATATGTATAAGATTCACACTGAATCAAAACGATCCGAAAATAGACATCTTTGGGTTACATTTGCTGAAGGTGTGGATCATCCTGCCTCCTTAACAACTATTTCTCGTTGGATAGTCGATACCGTTAAAATTTGCCATGAATTGGCTTCCCCTGGGGACAATGCTATAGTGGGTGTTAGGCCCATGATGTTAGGGGCCTTGCCACCTCTTGCGCCCTTTTTAATGGATTTTCTCTAGATGACATTATACAAGTTGCTAACTGGAAATCAGAAAATACCTTTATTAATTTCTATTTTAAAGATTGTGGACTCTCTTCCTTTTTGTATAAGAACATTCATAAGATAGCTTCAGGGACCATGACTCATATTCCTTCTTCATCATCGTCATCTTCTCGTCCTTCATCATCTTCATTTGTATAAAAGTTATATGA
The DNA here is from genome assembly GCA_034401795.1 of Chaetoderma sp. LZ-2023a. Lineage (NCBI taxonomy): Eukaryota > Metazoa > Mollusca > Caudofoveata > Chaetodermatida > Chaetodermatidae > Chaetoderma > Chaetoderma sp. LZ-2023a. Next base: position 80,123,819 of record CM067372.1, read on the forward strand.
GGGGTGAGTGTGAGTTCATTACTTCTTTATCATGCATGTATTTCACTTCTATCATATCATCACTTCCATCACCCTTATTTATTCATCTCCTTTTGCATGATCTTTCTCTTCCTTGTTTTCTTGGGGTCGTTTATGATCCCCCTTCTTATCTTCCCCTTTTTTCTTCTGTTTCTTTCTATTAAGATGCTTTGAGAGTAATTCTGAGGAATTACTATCTTTATAGTATCTTCCTCTACTTGTTATTACTAACTTCGTACTCGTCTCTATTTTTACATCAATGTTGAGCAAAATTCGCCTCCCTTTTGTTCAATGTTGAAATCTGTATTTGAGCAATAGTAATGCAAGGAGGTAGGTTGTAATGTAGTACGGTCTGGAGGGTCTGGTCTTATGTTTTACTAATTACATATACCTATCTCCTTGCATTACGGCCCACCTCAAACCTCCCCTCTGTCAAATTTTGTTCAGAGAAGGAAAGAGCAATAGTAATGCAAGGAGGTAGGTATATGTAATTAGTAAAACATAAGATCAGACCCTCCGAGTCATCTGGTCATTTCAAAATATTTAACAGAATATTTATTAAATAGTAAAGACATACAATTCATACAACAATGTATAGTCCATCTTCAAATATGCGTTCGTGACATACTTGTCTACGTCATTCATTATGATGTCGCTCTACACGTCACATAGTTGATTATGACATCATATGATAGGTGGATACTTTGGAAACATGAATGGACATGGCCATGATGGCTGGTGATTGATGGAGAAGATCTGCATACTGGTAGCAATTTTCCCATGCACTTGCATCAGCACATGTTAAGTTATAGCGTGGACACTATATACTGAACATAAACTAATCACATGTATGAGTTGCCGGTTATGATCTAACTCAATTAATAGTTTCCTTTATATTTTGAAAATAATTCATTGTTTAATTGCTCATGTACCACATATAGTAGGAATTGCACAAAGTAGCAGTTTTCCAGTAGAGTTAGCATGTACCACCATTTCTCCATGTTTAGGCCTATAGTATTAACACCATGCCTTGACTACTAGTCTGTGCATGTGGATCTAACTTTTCAAGCTCTCTTGAATGCTGGACGCTGCATAAGCCTACACATATGCTAGTATTTGATGCCGCATCTCCTGGATCTGGAAGGGGGATGCATTCAGTGTCACTGGGTCCATTATTAGCTCGCCTGGCCTGATAGGCTAAGTGAGCTTATGCCATGGCAACCACCCATTGTGTGTCCATCATCCCCCATCCATTCACCGTTCATCATCCATTTGCCATCCGTAAACTTTTCCTTTAAACAGCTTCTCAAGAATCACAGGGACAATTTCAGTTATATTTGGCAGGAAGCATCCTTATGGCATAGAGATTCAAGTTTGGTCAAAGGAAGCCAATGGGCCAATTTGGCCAGCAATCATCTTGGATTTTGGCTGGGTTTTTTAAAAATGTGTTCTTCCCTCAAATCACTTGGGGGATCAATTCAAAACTCATAAAATATCACCTAGGCCAAGAGCAGAACCAAATTTGTACAAGGAAAGTTGTTTAGCTAAATTGTTTCGCGAAAACAATTTTTTCTCCAGAATCGCTGAATGGATTGAGCCAAAATTTGGGAGATATGATTAGGAACCGAGGGCCATTAAAATCTGTTCAAGGGAAGTTGATATGTCAAAGACCATAGCTGCCAATCAAAATGTGTGTTTGGTGGCCATATTGGATTTTTTTATTTGATGGATTTTGAAGCCAAAATTGGTTTTATATAGTTTTTTGGGTATTCTGATTTCAAATTTGCCATTTTCGAAACTGTTGGATAAATGGTTTGGTGGCCATCTTGGATCTTTTTCCCGCCAAAAGCTCCTATACTAAAACAATGGGAATTCAAAATGTCTTCTTATTGAGAACCGCTGTGTGGATTTCAATCGTATTTGGCAGGATGCATCTGTACCACATAGGGATCTATGTTTATTAAAAGGAAGCCGATTAGCCAATTTGGCCAACAGTCATCTTGGACTTTGACCGATTTTTAGAAACTTCTCCGAAAGAACTTGGGGATTGATTCAAAGCTCATGAAATATGATATAGGGACAAAGCTGAACCAAGTTTGTTCAAGGAAACTAGATCATGGCCAAATGGTTTGGTGGCCATCTTGGATGACCTAGTTTTCGGTAAAACAACTTCTAAAACCTCTGAACGGATTGGGCCAAAATTTGTGGGCTATGATTGGTGACTATAAGGACTATTAAAGTGTGTTCAAGGGAAGTTGGTAAAGAAATACGTCTACCATGGGGCAATAAAAATATAGCGTGTTTGGCAGTCATATTAGATTTTTTTATTTTATTTATTTTGGAGGTGAAGTTGGTTTCATGTAGGTTTTTGGGTATTCTGATTTCAAATTTGCCATTTTGGAAAGTATCGGTAAATGCTTTTGATGGCCATCTTGGATCTTTCCTGTGAAAGCTCCCATACTAAATCAATAGGAAATTTAAAATCTCTTCTCGAGAACAAGTGGGACGACTTCAAGGATATTTGACAGAAAACATCCTTATGGCACAAAGATACAGGTTTCTTCAAATGGAACTGGTAGGCTAATTTGGCTCGTGGCCATCTGGGATTTTGTCCGATTTTTAGAAACATCTCAGAAACCGCTTAGAGAATCGATTCAAAACTCATGAAAGGTCATCTAGGGCAACAGTTCAACCAGGTTTGTTTACTGAAAGTTGATTGGCATTATGCTTTAACGACTATCTTGGATGACTTAGTTTGTATGACTTCTAAGAATAGCTGAGCAGATTGGGCTGAAATTTGGAGGATATTATGGTCATGAAAATTTGTTCAAAGGACGTTGATATGTAAAAAACATGGCTGCTGTGTTCTTGTTACAATTCTGGTCAACTCCTTAGGGGTCTACTTATAGTTAATAGGCTTTCTATTTCAAATGTGTATGTTCCAGATGAGTGATACAGGCCCCTTTGACCTCTTGTTAACCATCGCTCGACCATGGATGTCCCACTAGCAAAGGGTAAAATATTAACCCCACTATGACCACAGACAACCACAGTGTCTCAGAACCCAGGAACATGCCACTGCCACATTCTTTACCCTAATTTGCAAGTAACTATACTGGTAAGCTGTTGAATATGTTTAAAACTAATTTGACTCCCAGTCAAATTAGTTTCAAAATATTCAACAGAATGTTTATTAAATTGTGCATTCTCCAAAGACAGACAATCTGTTCACTTCATAACTGACTTTTCCGTTTTTGTGACAGAAAGTAATGTCATCATTAACATGTGATGTGTTTGATTATGAAGAGAGATACTTAAGTGACAGATCTGATCCCTCCATTCATTAGCAGGTGTTATTGATTTAAAGAGGCATCAGGTGATGCCTGTAATGGCACAACGCTGGTGTCAGGTTTAACTTTTGCTTATTTACTCTTTGATTATAGATGTTAAAAACAGCGTGGTTAGAATATAAGCTGGATGAGCCCCAGCCAGCGGGGCTAAGTGACAGTGTCGCGTGTATACATTCTGCTAGCGATATAATCATTTCATTCTAGCGAGTATTTAGTATGTTCAGCAATTATACATGTAGTTCTAAATGCATGTATATGCCATAATTATGAAATCATATTACTCCGATTCATTTGCATCTTCATTAGTCTTAATGGACTTATATATATATATAAGACCCACAAGGCAGAAACATTTTAAAATAAAACTATCATCTAGAAACTTTAGCACATTACTGCTTTGTTTGGCAGTAACCATTTATGGTCAAGTTTTCTCATGAATGCCAGTTTGCAGGCCAACAGGAGACATTTTTATGAAAATTTATGATTGGAATGATGGCTCATTTATCGACCCCCCATCATTCCAGTCATTTTATATAAAAAATAATCTTCTTTTGGTCTGTAAATAGACATATTTTAAGACCATTGCAAAAGCCGCTTTTGTCCAACTTGATCATTAACCTTTTAATGGTAAAGATTTGTCAAGAAAATAAACATAATTTTACTTAGTGAATGTCATTAAAAATAGCAGGCCGGGAGAATAATTGTTGAAAATGTACCACTTTTCAGGAGTAAAATTCTAAAAATAGTCTTCTTGTTGGCCTGGTAATGGACACTTCATAAGACTAGTTCGCTAATACATCTTTTTCAAAGACTGTCTTTGACTTATTGGACAGCGTGACCATTAAAGGGGTAACCATTATTGTATAGAATCAAATATATAGTACAATATTGATCAGAAATAACTTTAGATGTTGCCAAATCAAAATATAACGTACTGTTGAATATTTTGAAGATAATTGGAATGGAAGGAGAGATGTACTGGTCTAAATTGTTACTAGCACAACTGGCTGTTCAATGCATATATAGCTAGCTGTTCAATACAGATGTAGTAAGATAGGCCCATTGCAAATTGCTTCTAGACTCCGGCTAGAGCCCTTACAGAAATTTCTCATGAGAAAAATAACAAGGAAAATAGCGAGTGGCTCACGCGAAAGATATAACATGCAAATGCACTGCCACTCATGAGGGACTTGCTTATTGCCTCACTATTTGCGACGTGGGGCACTGGTGAGCCCTTTGCTCGTTTGCATGTTAAACTTCTTGAGTCTCTCGCTCATTTGCATGTTAAATTTCTCGCGAGTGGCTCGTGTAAGTGTCCCACGAGCCACTCGTTATTCAGGACATGAGGCACTCACTTCCCACTCATAAGTGGCTTGCAAGGCTCTCGTTTCCCAAGCAGGGAGTGACTCGTGTGTCCCTTGCTTCCCAAATAGTGAGTGGCTCGTCATTGCCTCCTTTCTCCCATGAGTCACTATGTGCAGGCATTTTTTATGCCCAATAAATTTCGCTATATGAAATTTGTTAAATATTCTGAAAGCAGTTCTACTGAAAGTCATTGTGACTTAAAATGATTGTAAATAGAGTACGAATTTCATGTTGAAATAATATAGTTGACAGGGCCATTTGATATAACCAACTTTCAGACACATTCGTTTATCGACAACCCTCCAATTACCCTTTATGATATTTCTGGCAGTATAACTCAGACTATTTCTAACAGTTCAGGAAGTGAATTCTTTCTCAATTAAACAAATGTTTTTCTTAATACACCTTTCCCACATTGACCTCATTACGCGGGATTCACCTAAATTAACAGTAAATTAGAAAATAGGCAGCTGGCCCGCACTGAGTTACTAAACTACACCGCATTTTAAAGAGTTGTTATGATAATCTACAGTCGCAATATTATTAGCTTACTTGGCCAGAATGGCCAAGTGAGCTTATGCCATGGCGACCATCTGTCGTCCGTCTGTCGTCCATCTGTCCATCAACTTTTGCTTTAAAGTGCTACTCCTCATTAACCGCTTAGCAGATTTCAATCTTATTTGGCAGAAACGACCCCAAGGAGGTAGGCTTCAGAACTTGTATACAGTATTTTAATTGGCCAATTTTTCTGGCAACCACCGTGGATATTCAGAAAATTTTGGGAAATAAGATGAAAGCCTACTCATTAACTACTTGGCCGATTTCAAACAAACTTCACTGGAAGGACTGGATTGCTTCAGAGCTTGTATACAGAATTTTGATTGGTAAGTTTTTCAGCGGCCATCTTCAATTTTCCTTAAAATGGCTGAAATTTGTTTAAAAGGCTACTCTTCATTAATTGCTTGGTTAATTGTCAATGTTTTGGTGGCCATCTTTGATTTTCTGAAAATTATCCGGAAACATTTATGAATGTACTCTACTCAATTGTCCTATTTCAACAAAACTGGGGTCGAACTATTCTATGACGGTAGGCTTCAGAATGCCAAATGAGAATCTGGATTGGTCTATTTTTTGGTGGCCATCTTGGATTTTTTTTTAATTGTCCATGTCTACTTAGATGCAAATGGTTCAAATGTTAACGATCCTGGTGAGCATCACAGGCCCTTGGACCTCTTGTTACAAATCTGAATTTACTATTTAATAAACACGCTGTTAAATATTTTGAAGCGAATTTGCCTATTAAATATAAGCTGAATATTTTGGAAAAATATTTTGTGCAAGGTTTTGCTGCAGGAGAAACTTTTAATAAAGAGTAATGGTTTTAAAAAATTTTGATTTCATATAAATTTACATGCTAGAAGGAAGATATCTGTTGAAATCTGAATGAAAAGCACTACCAGTATTTCGCATAAATTCTAAATCATGATCAATCTCCTTGCCAATTTTACAAACATGAATTGTTCTTTAGTGTCCACACCTGTGTTGACAGTCTATAAAGTGCACCGGTACCCTCCGCATGATACAATGCTCGATACAATCTGAATAATATATTAAATTCAAATTGTATTCAAATTGTTGTATGCTCAACCTGACCATCCATTGAATTGATATTTGGCTCAACTAGTAAAGATAATTAGTCATTTAAAAAAATATTTGATATTTACAGTTTGCTTTAACTAATTTAACACTCAAGAAAACTTCAATTTTCTCATAGATTATAAATGTCCATTTGCAGACCAAGAGAAGAGTATTTTTTTTAATTTACCACTGGAATGACTGGCTCGGTTACTGAGCCAGTTATTCTAATGCTAAATTTTCTAAAATACTCTTCTCTTGGTCTGCAAATGGGCATTTTCCAAGACCACTGCAGAAGCTGAGTGTTAAAAGGTTAAAATGTTGAAAATGTAAGGATATTTAACTATGATCAGGTTGCCATGACATGACCGTTAACAGGTTTTCTTTACTGGTGATGGAACAGTCTACTTGTCGACGTATAAAGGTTCAAGATTTGTCAAAATAATTTTAATTTTTGCTTAATGAATGAATATTTGCAAACAAAAATAAGACTATCTTTGAAAATTAACCATTGGAACAACTGGTGTGATTATTGAGCCTGTGATTCCAGTTGTAAATTTAATAGAAATTGTTTTCTCTTCGCCTTCAAATGGACATTTATCAAAACCTGACCATGATTTCCTGCTGACCATGAAAGCGATGCGTGACCATGTTTGCCATACATTTCAGAGGTTTTGTTAAATTAACCATGATATCATGGTCACTTGATGCTCACTTCATGTGTAATTAAATTTCTACCTAACTGACTATGCTATATCATGGTCGACAATGGTCACTGGAGAATTTCAATGTTATTCATTTTGACGGTGATATCATCGTCACTTCATGGTCAGATATTTTTACTAATTATCAATGTCCCTCATTGACCATGATTAAAATGTATATCATGGTCACTGGAGAATTTCAATGTTATTCCTATTGACAGTGATAGCATGGTCAATTCATGGTCAAATATATCAGCAATATTTTTAACAATTATCAAAGTCCTTTCACGAATTTCAATGTTATTCCTATTGACAGTGACATCATGTCAGACATGTCACACAGTATCTAAAAAAAAATATTACAAGAACAATTCTTGAACTTCAGGTCTTAAAATATTCTTAAGCGGCTCTTGAATATTTTCAGGGCAACTGAAGAACAGTTCTTAAACTGCTTAAGTGCTTATAATGCCCTTTTTAAAACTGTTTTTGAACATTTTCAGGAACAATTATTTAACCGTAGTCGACCATGTTTTGACCATGGTCATTGTAATTTAATAAGGGAGACAACTCTTTCACTGAAAACATGTGTCTTTTTCAATTTAAAGTCTTCAATTATTCTATTGCTCATAAATTATGTAATCATCATTAATTATTATCCCAACACTTTTCTAAGAAGGGGGTGTGGTTTATGTGATGCGACCCGTGTGTATGTGAGCCGGCCATCTGCACTTATCGATTGTAACGTATCCCCTTCTAGACTGTTTAAGATAGAAACTTAAGTCATGGGGATGGTTATACCTATGGGCAAGGTTGTGCATGACACCTTTGGGCCCAGGGGGTCAAAAGGTCAAAATTAGCCAGTAATTATTGATTGTAATGCAACTCCTAGACTATTTCAAATAGAAACTTGAAACTTTGGGGATGATTGCACATATCGACAGGGATGTGCATAACACTTTTGGAATTTTGGCATGACCTCCAGGGGCAGGGGCCCTTGGGGTGGAGGGAATGTGGGGTAAAAAATGTTTCCAACGGTTGTCATGTCATATCATTTCCAAGCCAATGATTAGTAGTCTACAGTACAAGTAATTATTTTGATCTTGGGTCAAACTGAGGGTAGGGGTGGGATCAAAAGTCAAAAGTGGACGCAATCGATTGTAATGCAACTCCTAGACCATCTCAGATAGAAACTTGGAACTTTGGGGATGATTGCACATATGGACAGGGATGTGCATAACACTTGGAATTTTGGCATGACCCCCAGGCCCTAGGAATGGGAAATGTGAGGTAAAAAATAAAATTTCTCCAACGGTTGTTATGTTGCATATCATTTTCAAGTCAATGATGAGTAGACTACAGTACAAGGAATTATTTTGATCGTGCGTCAAACTGAGGGTAGGGGACTGGGTCAAAAGTCGGCATCAATCGATTGTAACGCAACTCGTCCTAGACCATTTCACATAGAAGCTTGAAACTTTGAGTATGATTACACATTGGCCAGGGATGTGCATGGCACTTTTGAAATTTTGTTATGACCCCCAGAGGTGGGGCTCATGGGGTGGGGGCCGTTGGTAAAAAATTAAATTTATCTGAAGGTGGTCATGTCACATATCATTTCGAAGTGCATGAGTAGTAGACTACAGTAGAAGGAATTATTTTGATCTTTGGTTAAACTGAGTGTAGGTGGTGGGGTCAAAAGGTCAAAATTGAACATCAATCCATTGTAATGCAACTCTTTGCACACCATTTCAGATAGCAATTTGAAACTTTGGGGATAATTACACCTATGGGCAAGGATGTGCATGATACCCCCAGGGGCAGGGGTGGGGGAAATGGTTGGCAAAAAATAAATTTTGTCAAATGTGGTCATGTCACATATCATTTTGAAGCGTGTAGTTAGTAGACTACAGTACAACAAATTATTTTGTTCTTGAGTCAATGTGAGGGCAGTGGCCAGGGGTCAAATGGGCAAATTGTGCATCAGCTAATTGTAGTGGAACTACGCATACACCATCTCAGATAGAAACTTGAAACTTCAAATGGGGATCATTGCATTTCATTTTGAAACCCATTACCCATCGAAACTACATTACAAGTAATGTATTGTGTTTTGGGTCAAAGTGAGGATAAAGCTCGAAGTGGTGAATGCGTGGGGATTTGTAATGGCATGCCATCGACTGCGCATTCTAATTACATTTGAATAGTGAATGTCATATACATAGAAACCAGTAGTATTATACACACTGAATTCTTGTATAAACTTTATTTCAAACAATGTCAATGTAGGTTAACCATTCCAAAATTTTCATAGTTCTATATATCTAGAAAGTTTGATCAATATCTTACTATTACGGACAATGCTTACAATGTTGTAATCGCTTCTTGGCCTTTTGGCTAAGACCAAAGTAGTACAGTGGTGTACAGTCTTGCACATGTACACTTCGTTACAAAAATGGAGCTGGATTGCTGGTTAAATGCACCACAGTAAGATCTGCTTAAATGGTACCATAGTAAAAATCATGGCCGACCATGTTTGACCATGGTCAAATGTCATTGGGCTGACCTTATTCAGTTTGACCATGGTCAAACCATGTTCTGTCGCCGACCATCAAACATTGTTTTATCATAGTCATGAAAAATTTGCTGATCATGGTCTGACTGGTGCTATTTAACCTGCATGGTCAATGATGGTCTTTCATGGTAAAACCATGGTCATTGGCCATGGTTTGACAATGGCTAGGAAAACAGGATTAACTGCAATGGCTGCTTTTGGCCATCTTGGGCATTAAACAGATAAATGACTAACCTGACTAATTATTAAAGGTGTCAGGTGAAAAATATCAGAAGTTTTGTACATTACCAATTAGTGTAAACAGGTGTTCCAAATCCTGCAATTTTCACTAATGTATTCCAACAGGAAGCACAGCACCATTTAATTAAGCTAAAGGCGTACACAATTTGCATTTAATTTCACATGTCACTGATTTTCACGTTACCACAATTAGTATTTACATATAACACTCCATGTATAATCGGAGCCATACTTTCTATATATCATAATTAGTCATGCAGAATAGTGTAGAGTGTCAAACCTATTGTGCATTTTGGGTGAAAAAGCATAAAAATTGGTACAGATTTAGCTCTTTATATGCCAAACAAATCTGGTCTAGGGGCCAATTGAATTTCTGAAAAGATGGCTGGCCAAATTTATAATGGCTGCCATTGAAGGGAAATGTGGTATTCTTACATATTCATATTATTCATTTAGGTTTATCGATTACATATTAGGCAGTTTTAGATTTACATCATCCTTTTGAACTTTAAACTAATTTGGTCTATCTTTAAACACTGCAAAATGAATCCAAAATTGTAAAGGATCCAACATGGTTTCTGATTTACCATCAGTTTGTGTGGTAAATGGGTGGCCATGTTGGATTTTTAAAGATTTGGGTTCCTTTTGCCTTAAAGTTCAAAAGGATTATGTAAATCTAAAAGGGCATAATATGTGATCAATAATCCCAAATGAATAATATGAATATGTAGAGAATACTGTGTTTTTCTTCAATGGTGGCCATTATGAATTTTGGTAAAAAAAATTAACTTACTGTTGGGTTACTGATGAATACTCAGAGTATTCTGTTTGGTGAAACTTACCTACAACGTACAGCTGCTGGGCATTATTATGGCTTCCAACACAAGCAGTCGATATGTGAATGACATGCCCACCTTGTTGTCTTCTTCCTGTAGGCAACAATGACACACAAAAAAGAATTGTTTCACAGATGTAAAGTATTTTTCTTTCCAAGCATCTGTATGTTGCCAACTCTGGACACTCCTTTCTCTCACATTCACAGCTTCTACTTGTTGCTTTCTGCAGAATGTTCAATCATTCCTATTCCTCATGCCATTTATGGTCCTGCAACCATCCAATGCATTAGCTGTGACTTGTTTGCAGTAAGTCCAATAGCCCCAACCTCATCCTTTACAATGCAGTTATTTTGTTCATGACATTGATCTATCTTTTTTTTAAGATGTGCAGTGTGGCCATTTTGAATTATAAGTCTGCCTTCCTGGCACCAGAAAGAAAGAAAATATTGCTTATCCTGGATTCCAAAAGTTTTGTGCAATATATCTGGATGTTTTAAAATCTAAACATTGGTGAAATTAGTATATATCTGTTTTTAGCATTTATATGTTTGTATTAATGTTTTTGAGATACAATGTGGCAGCCATTTTGAAAAATGGCAGCCATAATCGTGAAAATCAGTTGGCCTTAGGCTAGATTTATTATTAGCTCAGCTGGCCAGGCGTCTGTATGTCGTCTGTCGCCTGTCGTCCGTCAACTTTTTCTTTAAATGACTTCTCAAGAACCACTGGGCCTATTTTAATTATATTTCGCAGGAAGCATCCCTAGGGCATAGAGATTCAAGTCTGTTCAAACGAAGCCGATCGGCCAAAACCAAAAAAATAAATAAAACATCATCTATTGCAACCTGATTGGGCGATTTGCTTGGCGGCCATCTTGGATGACCATTTTTCGCGAAAATGACTTCTCCCGAACCGCTGAAGGGATAGAGCTGAAATTTTATAAATATGCTTAGGGACCAAGGGCCTTTCAAGTTTGTTCAAGGGAAGTTTGTTCGTTAAAAATCATGGCCACCAACCAATCAAAATTTAGCATTTGTTGGTCATATTGGCTAGTTTGTATTTGATGTATTTTGATGGCGAAAATTGCTTTATATGTTCTTATCAGTGTGGTGAGTTCAAATATGCCACTTTTGAGACTGTCGGATAAATGGTGTGGCTGCCATCTTGGTTTGTTTTCCCGTCATAGACTCCCATAGTAAAGCAATGGGCCCATAGTAAAGCAATGGTGAGTTCTTTAAACGACTTCTTCTCAAGAACCACTGAGCCAATTTCAATTATATTTTGGGGGAAGCATTCATAGGGCATAGAGATCTAAGTTTGTTCAAATGAAGCGCATCGGTCAAAATCCAAGATGGCCGCCAGTCAAAATGGCTGATTTTTAGAAACACTAAAAAATCTTCTCCGAAACCGCTGGAGGAATTGATTCAAAACTCATAACACATCATCTGTGGCAACGGTAGACCCAACTTTGTTCAAGGCAACCTGATTGGCCGATTTGCTTGGTAGCCATCTTGGATGACCTAGTTTTTGCGAAAACGACTTCTCCCGAACCGCTGAAGGGATAGACCTGAAATTTGGTAAATATGCTTAGAGACCAAGGTCCATTCAAGTTTGTTCAAGGGAAGTTCGTATTTTAAAAAACATGGGCGCCATCCATCAACCAATCAAAATTTAGTGTTTGTTGGTCATATTGGCTTTTTTGTATTTGATGTATTTTGATGGCGAAAATTGCTTTATATATGCTTATCAGTGTGGCCAGTTCAAATACGAGACTGTCGGATAAACGGTGTGGCTGCCATCTTGGTTTGTTTTCACGTCATAGGCTCCCATAGTAAAGCAATGGGCCCATAGTAAAGCAATGGGGAATTATTTAAACAACTTCTTCTCAAGAACCGCTGAGCCAATTTCAATTATATTTTGGAGGAAACATTCATATGGCATAGAGATCTAAGTTTGTTCAAATGAAGCGGATCGGTCAAAATCCAAGATGGGCACCGGCCAAAATGGCTGATTTTTAGAAACACTTTAAAAAATCTTCTCCGAAACCGCTGGAGGAATTGATTCAAAACTCATAACACATCATCTGTGGCAACGGTAGACCCAAGTTTGTTCAAGGGAACTTGATTGGCTAAATGGTTTGGTGGCCATCTTGGATAACCTATTTTTTGCCAAAACAACTTCAATACCACTGAGCGGATTGGACCAAAATTTGGGAGATATGATTAGGCACTGAGTGCCATTAAAGTTTGTTCAAGGGAAGGAGCTTAGTCAGAAACATGGCAGAAGTGGATGTGCAAAAATGTCCACAAACTCATTTAAAAGACTACTCCTAAACCACTCACCAACAATTTTGACAAAAATGCACAGTGCTCCAGGTGAGTGATACAAGCCCCTTGGGCCTCTTGTTATAACATATCGAAATGATTTTAAAAACTAACCATAGTTAAAATTATTATGTAATGAGCATCTATATGTTTGTATTAATGTTTTTGAGATACAATAGCGACCATATTGGAAATATCAGTTGGCCCCTAGGCTAGATTTATTCAGGACGTCACACTATAATTGAGTCAAATTTCTTCCAAATCTCCTGGTGTTTACTGACATGTTTCCAGTGATAAATTTTAAAATATTGTCCTCTAATTGGGTTGCAAGTAGACATTCACTTTAAGCAAACAGTTAGATTTTTTTTACCAATTTGACCATTAAAAGGTATACGGTAAAAGGTAAAATGGTTAGATCAATATTCTATCAATTTCTTGCATGTCATTGATTCAGGCATATGCTAGGCCTCTTGTCACACTTGGGCCAAAAAATTTCTGCCCATGCGCTTAATCCTTTCACCGATGAATTCCTGTATCTCATTTGCAAAGTCACCATACAGAAAAACTCTTGAATATTTTGAGATTAATTTGACTCAACAACTTGCAGTTAAATTAATTTCAAAATTTTCAACAGAATATGAAATAAGTTTTTTATCGTAAAGAATGTACTTTTTCTGGGATTATTGTCTGTGGTTATATAGCCAGAAAATTGTCACTCGCTGTTTGCGCCTCTAAAATTAAATTTCTTTAAAATATTGAGTTAAATTTAAAAGTTTTTGTACCTGTATAATCTGTGTTTATATATGCGCTGTATAGTTTGCAGTTGTAATGTCTTTCAGTTCAATGTTAAGAAACCATATGTCCTCTAGTCATGCTAGTGCTTTACATAGGCCATTGCCCTCAACATTGCCATTATTACAGCAACTCAGACAATAAATTATGGCCTTATTAGCTAAATCAATTCACATTTCCAGAGTATCCATCGATGATTTGACGTCATATGATGTCATAGTCAGCTAAGCGGTGTGTAGGATGACATCATAATCATTACATCATAGATGGTTATATTAGGCCTGTCTTTAACTCTTGATAGTCCGACATGTTGTACGAATTGTATGTCTCTACTATTTAATAAACATGCTGATAGACAGCATCAGTGCTCAGTCAAATTAGTTTCAGAATATTCAACAGCTTACCTGTATAGTTTTCTGGAAATTGATAGTCAGAGAGTTCAGAAATCGATCGATCACAACACGAGCGAGGTGTGGGTGGAGCTTACCTAGAGATGGGCGGGGCATAGCTAAAAATGGAAAGGTCTATTATTGATTATTATACATTGCATAAAGGGTTGTTGACATAAAAAATGATTGCGAAAGTGATTGTGAATTCAAAACATATTCAACAGAATATTTCTGTAAAGAATTTGTTGTTTGTGTTCTCTAAGGGCTAAGTGTTAGGCAGTTGAGTGGCAGGACCATGCCGCATTTTGTTAAGACCAGGTTAAGAAGTTATATTTTTTTTTAAAGCTTTCAGTCACAATATTTTTCAAAATATTCTAGTTAATATAATACTATGTTCCATTTAACTATTAATCTTCCAAAAATTATTTTAACAATTAAATATGAAGTTTTCAGAATCCTTTATTTTTTTTAAAACAGCAATGGCAAATTAATGATGCTTCATTTTGTCAAACAATTTTTTTTCAAATAGACTGAGAAATGTTCACATTTAAAGGTACATATTCACACCAGAATGGTTTAAAATAAATTGTTTAAAATTGTATACTTTTATAGGCTTAAATTATGTGCCTAGATGTAATAAAACAAAATATATCTTAACATATGATGATTTCACTCCGTATGAATTATTATAATTTTTTAAGTTGTGGAATTTAATTAGAGACATGAGTCCGTAATTCAAATTCACAACTAAAAAATGTACTAATTTATACAGAATGAAATCATCACATGTTTTGGGCATTCAGGTGTGAATATGCACCTTTAATTCTTTTGAAACATCATAAAATGCCCTAATGTTTTCAACCCAGAAGTGTTCTGTTAATTATTATTAAACCAATTCGACTTGAAGCTGTTGCTGCCAATTACAACAACTTCTAGTCAGATAAATGTCAAAATATTCAACATATGTTCTGCATACATGACATGAGATGGAGACACAGGAAATTTAGAATTGAATGGGTTAAGATCAAATATACATCTAATCATGATTTCTCTATTTAACCATTTAACCTTTGAACCCTCACATTTGTTCAAGAAAATTTATATTTTCTCATAGAATAGAAAAGACTATGTTTTTAAATTTATCACGAGAATGACTGGTTCGGTTATCAAGCCAGTTCTTCCAGTCATAAATTATCAAAAATAATCTCTTGGTCTGCAAATTGACATTTGTATAAGACTGTGGCAGAAGCCATTTTTGGCCGACGTAAGTGTTAAAAGGTTAATGACCAAAATTGGTTAAAAAACAATTATTTGTTTATTGACTGTCCATTTGCAAGCCAAGATTACAGTATTTTTGAAAATTGACCACTGGAATGACTAGCTCGATTATCGAGCCAGACATTCTAGTTGTAAATTTTCAAAAATAGTCTTATCATGGCCTGCACACGGACATTCCTCAAGGTCACTGCAGAGGCTGATTTTGGCTAACTTGACCATGAAAACGTTAATCTGATATGTACATGAGAATATTTATTAATATGATTAATCTGAGAAATATATTGCTTCCGAGATAAGCCAAGCACTAATGGTGTTTATACCAGACAAGTTGCCTGAGATTGAACACAGGATCAACATGTACGCTTTACACTCACTTTCTAAATAAAGCACCGAAACTTCAAATCCATGTCAATATTTGACAGATATAGATTGAATAGATGTTTTCTTCTGAGAACATAGATTTTCTTTTCCATGTGTAATAACCCTTTACAGGTCAAAGTGGCCAAAACGAGTCGCTGGAGAGCTCTTTAAAAGTAGTGTCCATGTCTAGGCCAAGAGAAGGCCAAGAGAAGACTATTGTTGAAAATTTAGCATTCGAATGCTTGGCCTGATGACCAAGCCAGTCATTCCAGTGATAAACTTTCAAAAATAGTCTTCGCTTGGCTTTCAAATGGATATTCACTAAGCAGAAATGCTAATTTTCCTGACCAATCTATACCATTAAACGGTTAACTATGTCAGCCTTTTTGCTCCATTGCAGGGTCAATGGTTCCATTAGTTTTAAGCTTTTTATTAACCTGCAAATTTGTTGGAGAAAATTTCGATTTTCTCATAGAAAATATCTATTTCCAGACCAAAAGAAGATTATTTTTGAAAATTTATCATTAGCATTCTAGTGATAAATTTTCTAAAATAGTCTTCTCGGTGTCTGCAAATAGACGTTTTCGAAGACTACTACTACAGATGTTTTTGGTGGGCTCGAGTGTTAAATACATGGTTAAGACAATAAGACCGCTCTTAGGTGACCACCTTATAGAACCCAGATTAATAACCGGCCAATGAATAGGCATGTGGTCTGTTAAGACAAGCAACGTTTACCATTTTGCCGATGATCAGCAAGCATATAGGAAAATTGATAAATATTTTGAAATTAATTTGACTGGAAGCCGTTGCTGCCGAAAGGCAGCAACGGCTTCCAGTCCAATTAATTTCAAAATATTCAACAGAATAAATTTTCTATTGTAAAGAATTTATTTTTCAGCGATTTGTCTGTGAAAGGGTTAAGTGATGGTGGTCCTCTGAGACTTAGACTCCTTTGACCACCTGTTTTAGTTCTTTAGTGGTCAATATTAGTCAATAAAATCTCAATTTGCATGCCGTGAGAAAACTACTTTTGACAATTGACCACTGGAATGACTGGCTCAGTTATTGAGCTAGTCATTCCATTGGTAAATTGTCAAGAATAAAGTTTTCTTAGTGTGTAGATTGACATTTATCAATACCACTGTAGAGGTCAGGTTTTGGTCGTATTGACCATTATATGGTTAAAATCCTGCTATCATTTGTTTCGAAAATGCAGGTAATCTTCTGACCAGGTTTTGCTGATCGACCTTTCAATTGTAATTCTTCAAAGTATGACATCAGAGGGTAGGGATATGGTGCATGTGTATAAGTATGATATGAAAAAAATTTTGTTGGGCTGAATGTTGGAGCGTGTGGTGCTAGTAGAGAGGTTAATTTCCAGCTATTCCTGGGCATTTCTAACTAAGCTCTGCCCACATTTTTACACCCCACCAAAGAATTTTGCGGGGTATGTGATGGTGCAGTCTAGGAGGGCGGGCTGGCGAGCCGCAGAGTGGTTTCCGGATGATAACTCTGTTACCGTTTGTCGGATCATTTTGAAACTTCATAGGGTGGTTGGACTAGGTCTGGTGAAGAAACCTATCGAAATTGTCAATGATCCGAAATCCAAGATGGCCACCAACCACCGGAGGTATTTGAAAATTAGTTTCCTGATGATAACCCCTTAACCGTTTATAGGATTGCTTTAAAACTTCATAGCATGGTTGGACTACCGCTGGGGAAGAAACCTATCAAAATTGACAATGATCCGAAGTCCAAGATGGCCACCAGCCACTGGCGGCCATCTTGAAAATAGGTTTCCAAATGATAACTTTGTTACTGTTTATTAGATCAATTTGAAACTTCCAAGCATTGTTGGGGTATCTCTGGGGAAGAAACCTATCAAACTTGACAATGATCTGAAATCCAAGATGGCCGCCAGCCACCGGTGGCCATCAAGATGTCCACCAGCCACCGGTGGCCATCTTGAAAATTGGTTTCCAGAATATAAGTGCATTACCATTTATCAGGTCTCTTTTAAACATCACATGGTGGTTGGACTAGGTCTGGAGAAGAAACCTATCGAAATTGTTACTGATCCAAAATTCAAGATGGCCACCAGTTGCTATCTTGAAAATTGGTTTCTCGATGATAACTCTGTTCCCGTTTATTGGATCGCTTTGAAACTTCATAGGGTGTTTGGACCAGGTTTGGGGAAGAAACCTAGCGAAATTGACGATGATCCAAACTCCAAAATGGTTGCCAGCCATAGGCTGCCATCCTGAAAATTGGTTTCTGGATGATATCTCCGATAATCCAAAATCCAATATGGTCACCAGTCATTGGCGGCCTTCTTTTGGTTTCCAGATGATAACTCCTTGTCCGTTTAACGGATCGTTTTGACACTTCATAGGAATTAAAGGGAATTTGTGATGGAGCTATGTCATTCTCATCGTGATGTCAGCAGACAAATGCTCTAATAGATTATGACATTTTTGAATTGATATATAGATTGTAGTAATACCATAAATATGAAAATGTAATAATCAAATAGAATCAGGGAATTCATCATGTACTGCATAGATCAGAATATGACCTCATAGTAAAACTTAAAAGAGCTACTGATATACTCTATATAATAATAGTGGGAAATATAATTTTGTTTTCGCTATTTCACTGAGACACACTAAAACTGGTTATATGTATATTTTTCATAATTACACATGTTTGCATTTAAATAAAATTCATATTCCTATCTTTCATATATTTAGAGGATAATATTTCATTAAGCATGAAAAATTGTGTTGTCGCTCCGTAATGGGGAAGAGTCGATTGCCATCCTCATAAACTGATGACGTCAGAACAATTATGACACATACATTTCCATTGGCAATCATTGAGATGACGTGCCTCATGACGACAGAACATTATGATGCCTACGTTTCCTCATCGTACTAACATACACCTACTCACATAGCTACGCTGTTCGAGGCCATACTTGCAAACCTGTGATTTTTCGCTATGTGAAGTAACATTACGCTAGTGGGCTGGAGGTAGCCAATCAGATTTCTGCCTACTTCAAGCGATAGGCGAGACCTTGTCTGGTGACCTGATTTACAATCACAAAAACAACTGCGATCGCGACGCTGTTGAACTGGAAAGAGAAATTTTGCAAAAGTTTGCAATAGTTTTGCTCTAAACAAGTTATCTGAGGAACAGAAAATGTGTAGATTGGTTTTCGGTAACAAAAACCACTAGCTTGGTTTACACACATGTGTAAATTTGTCTATTTCCTGATTTCTTATTGAGCAATCTCATTGGTGCAAGTTGACTGACCCCAGTTCATTAATATGTATGAAGCTTCGTGAACTTAGCGCAAACATCAAAGGTGTGCAAGCACGGTACTCGATACGGGAATGTAGTGGGAGGGCGAGGATCGTGCAATAGGACAATGACATTTCCATTGGTAATCATAAAAAGATATACATTATGACGTCAGAATAATTATGCATATATGTGCGCTGTTTGTGTAATTTGAAACATTATTAATATACGCACATTTGACAATCACACGGCTGTGGCTAGTGCTGAGAGAGAGAGGAGGGAGGGAGATGGATGGATGGAGAGAGGGAAGAGAGATGGATGGATGGAGGGAGGGGAGGTGTGGAGAAGGTTGGAGGTGGGGGGGGGAGAGAAAGAAAGCTAGGGGTGAGAAGTGGGGAGAGAGAGTGGGAGAGGAGGGAGAGAGGGATGGAAAGGAAAGGAGGCTGGGTGGAGGAGAGAGAGCAGGAATGATTGACAGGGGGAGTGGAGGTAGGGAATGAGAGAGGGGGTGAAAGGGAGAGGAGAGAGATGAGGGAGGGATGGAGAGTGAGAGAGAGGGGTAGAGATAAAAGGTGGGAGGGAGGGGGGAGGGCGAGAGTGATAATGGAGAGGAGAGAGAGGGTGGGTGGGTGGGGAGGGAAAGAGGGAATGATGGAGATACTGAGAGAGGGATGGGAGAGCGGCGAAGAGAGAAAAAGAGGGGATAGACAGTGAGGAATGGGAAGGAGTGGAGGGAGGGAATGAGAGAGGGTGGGAAAGGGATGGAGAGAGAGAGAAGGTGGGTGGGAGGGAGAGAGATATGGGAGAGGGGAGAGATAGGGAGTGGTTAGTGAGGGAGAGAGTGATAGAGGGACAAGAGAGAGAGGGAGGGATGGAGGAAGAGAGAGAGAGAGAGAGAGGAGGAGGGTGAGAGAAAATGAGTGAGAAATTGTGGGAGGGAGAGAGAGAAGGGAGAGGAGAGATGGGAAGAGAGGGGTGGAGGGAGGGAGGGAAGGAGAGAAGATTGGAGAGAGGGGGAGAGAACAGGAAGGGGTGGAGGGAGGGTCAGAGAATGAGAGAGTAAGTGTGAGAGGGAGGGGAGAAGGGCAGAGAGAGAGAGAGAGCGGGAGGGGGAAAAGAGAGAATGAAAGAGGGAGAGAGAGGGAGGGGCAGGAAAGGAGTGGGAGGGAGGGAGTGAGAGAGAGGGATGAGGGAGGGAGGGAAAGAGGTGGGAGAAAGGGAGGGAGGGGGAGAGATCCACGCGTAATGTGGCATACATTATTAATGTTACTAAAAACATGTATCCTGTCCGAAATAGAATAACGTTGAAAAAACTTCCTTTCAGTCAAATTGTTTTCAAAATATTCAACTTAATAAGAATCCAGCGCACACACTAGCATGGATTTCCACGGGTTCTGCTAGTAGGGCTTTATTTAGCCATGGAAAAGTATGTCAAACGTAGCCTCTGCGATGATCTTTATCAATGTCCATTCATTTGTATACCAAGATAATACTTTTTGGCAGGCTTTGCTCGATAATTGAGCCTGTCATTCCAGTGCTATAGTTTCAAATAGTCTTCTCTTGTTCTGCAAATGGATATTCACTTCAGCCGAAATTTGGATTGCTTTTTACTTACGTTATCGTTCCGGACACACAGGCAAACAGACACATAAACAGATATAGAGGGCTATTACAAGTTTCTAGATAACTTTGTGGTGAGACTGGAGAAATAGTGACTCTCAACAAACCCATTTTTTATGACGTTGATGTTTTACCTCATGACAAAAAATCAAGAAGTTTATCCACAACCACACGACAACTTGTTTTGTAAAGATTCCGCCAGGAGAAATTATATGCATTATCATGGTGCATCCCCTTTTGATGATTTTGAACTTGGACCATTTGATCTGAAAATTAAGACTGTTCTTTGAAATCCTATGCGCAGCCTCTCACTCACTTTGGTTGACGGGTGGTCATATAATTATTGGTTTTAAAGAACTAGTGTCTTTTGGTCCCAAAAGCAGGTGTATGATAGGGTTAACCCTTAAGCGCTCAAGCCAGCCAAAAACAGCTACAGTTGTCTTGAGAAATGTCCATTTGCAGACAAAGAGAAGCCTATCTTTGAAATTATACCACTGGAATGACTGGCATTCCAGTGGTACATTTTAAAAAATAATCTCTTATTCTGCAAATGGACATTTTCTATAAGAAACTTTTAATTTTCTGGAAGAAAGTTGACGGCTAAAGGGGTTAGCTAATCTTCATTGATGAATTTAACTATTAGAAGCCCATTTGTTAATGTTATTTAAAAAAAAAATCTATTTCAGATCAAAACAGCTGATGAAAGATGCTATCTTGGATAATGACTTTCTTAAGAACCTTGACTCAACACAGGTGCGCGAGATTGTTGATTGTATGTATCAGAAGGTAGTTGTGATGAAGCAATTTATAATTAAGGAAGGAGAAGCTGGCCAGCACCTCTACGTCTCTGCAGGTAAATTTTTCAGCTTTTACAATCTATGTTTTAACCTTTCAACTTTCAAATTTGTTGTTTCCCCCCCCCCCCTCCCACCTACAAAATGTCCATTTTCAGACAATGTAATTATTTCTGAAAATGTGTCACTTGAATGACTGTTATGGTTATCAAACAAATCATTCCAGTGCTAAATTTTTTAATATAGTCGTCGCTTTTGCAAATGAGCGTTTCTCAAGAAGCTTGAGTGTTTATATGGGTTAATAGCTGACCGGAAATTCATTGTAGAGGTTTTTCCTCACCAGAACCGAGCCAATTACACTAATCCCAGTTTGATAAATAGTTTGTATACATGCTTGGCTTTGATTAGTCCTCCTATCCCATTGATTTTATTAGATTTCCATGATCAGAACAGAGAAATTGTAAGTAAGTTTGTGTAGGGAAAGCATTTTTCCAGCTATTACGACTTTAGCAGCTAAGCCACATTATACTCCATCATGATAAGATTATATACCCCATTGCATCTTAATTTCAAGACAACCATATAAGAAAACTGGTGAATATTTTGGGAAGAATTTGACTGGACAACATTGGCTATGTTAGAGCTACGTCGGTTGGATAATTAAAGTGTGCTTGATTTGCAGATCACATCCAGGAATAGAAGGGTCTGATCTGTTACTCAATGATCTAATGTCATAATCAAAATATACTGAACCGCAAAAGTATTGGCGTATTAATAGACGATATCAAGAGCAATTATAGCTTTATTTTCAAATGCGCACAACTTTGACTAGGGACATTGGAGGAAGCCAATCTTTGCAGGCATAATTGCCACAGTCTGCAGAATGTTTTGCGAGTATTTTCTCTTATGGTGATCACACAATGGCCAGAGTTAAGTACACAAATTCCCAGATGATTACATCTTGAAATGTGTTAAAAAGTGCTGTCCCGTGCATGTCATGGGACGTGGTTGCAAACAATTCATGGAAAAATTGAAATGTATGTGCAACTAATGGTAGCTCTGGGGATAAAAGACACCCATAATTCAAAGATTGCCAGTTGTGATTTGGATACAGCAGCCATACCACGACTAAGGGTTAAACAACGTGAACAAGCCATTGGATGGCTGAACACTGGGCAGCATCCTCAAGTCATTGCAAATGCCTTCCATTGCACTGTACGCACTATACAGCGTCTGAGGCAGTGATACAATGTCACTAACAGCACCAACGACTATCTACGCAGTGTTCACCCCAGGGTCACAACGCCCCAGGGTTATAACACCATGACAGGATGGGTACATACTGTGTCAACACATCCACGACCGATTCACTAGAGTAACGGAAACAGCTCATCAGACCATTGGCACCCACCATATCATGTCGTCGTCTAGCCAGGGGTTCTCTACTCACAGCTCGTCACCATCAGGAATGTCTGCAATGGGACATGCATCATCAGCATTGGCGTCATCAGCAATGGAGGGCCATAGTCTTCTCAGATGAAAGATGTTAGCGCATTTCTACCACAGATGGCAGAGTCGGGGTATGGCTAAGGAGGCGTGAATGGTATGCAGATACATATGTCATGGAAAGAGACCCTTGGGGAGGACCAAACATCATGGTTTGGGGTGGAATTGACCTGAACCAGAAAGTTGGGCCTGTGGTCTTCCAGAACATCCGTCCAGGCAGAGGTCATGGGGTCACCGCTGTTCTGTATATTGACCAAGTTCTGCGACACCATGTTGTGCCCCATTTTGTGGACATCCGAATCACACCTTCCAGCAGGACAACTTCCATGCCCAGACTGCCAGAGGCTTCCTCCAGCAGCACAACATCAGCATCATGGCCTGGCATGCCCACAGTCCAGATTTGACCTCAGTCCAGATTTGAGCCCCATTGAGCACTTGTGGGATGAGATCCAAAGAAGACTTCATACAGTGTGCCCAAAGCCGACAGCTGCAGCTGAACTGAGTGCTGCCTTCCTGAGGATCCCAATGGTGTTTATCAACTGCCTTGTTAATTCCATGTACAGGAGATGTGTGTCCATGATCAACACCCATAGTGGGCATACAGGTTATTGATTTGTGCACCCTAACTCTGGCCATTGTGTGATAGCCCCAAGAGAAAACACTTGCAAATCATTCTACAGACTGTGGCGATTATGGAAAGAGACCCATGGGGAGGACCAAACATCATGGTTTGGGGTGGAATTGGCGTGAACCAGAAAGTTGGGCCTGTGGTCTTCCAGAGCATCAGTCCAGGCAGAGGTCATGGGGTCACCGCTGTTCGGTATATTGACCAAATTCTGAGACACCATTTTGTGCCCCATTTTGCGTGACACCTGAATCACACCTTCCAGCAGGATAACGCCCATGCCCAGACCGCCAGAGCCACCCAGAGTCTTCCTCCAGCAGCACATAAGCATCATACCATGGCCTGCCCTCAGTACAAATTTGACCTCAGTCCAGATTTGAGCCCCATTGAACACGTGTGGGATGAGATCCAAAGAAGACTTCATACAGTGCAGCCTTCCTAAGGGTATGGGCCCAGATCCCAATGATGCTTATCAACTGCCTTGTTAATTCCATGTACAGGAGACGTGTGTCCATGATCAACACCCATGGTGGATATTCAGGTTATTGATTTGCGCACCCTAGCTCTGGCCATTGTGTGATAGATAGCCCCAAGAGAAAACATTTGCAAATCATTCTAGACTGTGGCGATTATGCCTGCAAAAAATGTGCTTCCTCCAATGTCCATAGTCAAAGCTGTGCACATTTCAAAATAAAGCTTTTGCTGCTCAGTATATGTGACTTGTTTGCCAACGTCGTAACTCTGTCATAAATGTTGAAAAGTCTGTTGCGAATGTGTATGAATTGTATGTCTTTGGTGAATTCACAATTTAATAAACATTCTATTGAATATTTTTAAAGTAATTTGACTGGGAGCTGTTCCTGCCATATAGGCAGCAACATCTGAGTCAAATTACTTTCAAAATATTCAACAGTTTATCTGTATAATTGTTGGGCGGAGGGGGGTGGGGGTGTGGGGTGGGGTTGGGGGGTGGATAATAAAGGGTTGAAAGTGTATACTGAGCAAGTCAAACATGCGTTCCATGTGGAAGGAGCATAGTTAGAAATGAGTCGATTTGTGTTTTATACAAAGCATTACAAGGACGATGTTTTACATAATGATGAAACATAATGATGAAACAGAATGTATCTCCTGTAAGCTCTGTGGGCTTCAAAACTTTAATTTATCCATTCAATTCCATTCCATTACATACAGCCTACACATGTTTATCCAATTTAACCCATTACGGTGTCAAAATTGGTCAAGAAAATTTAATTTCTTTAGACAATGTCCATTTGCAAACCAGAAGAATATTTTTCAAAAACTTAGAGCATCTAATTCAATTAATCCATTTGCGGCTGTCTTGACCATTATAACGCTATTAATGCTTTCATTGATCAAGAAAATAAATACTTTGTTTAGTGACTGCCACTTTGCACATTATGAGAAGACTATTTTTGAAAATTTAGCACTGGAATTACTGGCTCAGTTATTAGTCTCTGCCAGTAAAACCGGGGATACTATAGGTTTGCACTCCATCTGTCCATCCGTCCATCTGTCCATCCGTCTGTCGCAGTTGGTTTTCCGCACTTTTCTTCGCAGTCATTCAAGGTATTCAACTGAGAAAAAGGGGCATTGCTTTGTTATGAGAAGTTACAGACCAAATTCTAGTTTGAGGCATATGCGTCAATACTTTATAGAGTTATGCCCCCTTTCGACTTAGGAAATATGAAAAAAATTAGCCTTCCGCACTTTTTTTCGCACTCTTTCAAGATGTTTAAGGAAAAATCAGTACATCGCTTGAGTATAAGGGGTTACAGAGCAAGTTCGAGCTTCAGACATTTTCGTCAATTCTTCATGGAGTTATGCCCCTTTCGTCTTATGAAATACAAAAAAATATTAGTTCGCCGCCCTTTTTCTCGCAGTCTTTCAAGATATTCAACTGAGAATTGGTACATTACTTTATTATGAGAAATTACAGACCAAGTTCGAGTTTCAGGCGTTTGCATCATTTTTTGATGGAGTTATGTCCCCTTTTGACTTATGAAATACAAACATATCAGCTTTCAAGACTTTTTATACCCCGCCAAAAAATTTGGTGGGGTATTATATAATGGGCCCTCCGTCCATCCGGACGGGCAGGAAGGTGGGCGGTCGCTCGGGCGGGCGTACCGTCGGCAGAGTGATTTCCGGATGATAACTCCATTACCGTTTGTCAGATCGCATTGAAACTTCATAGGGTGGTTGGACTAGGTCTTGGGAAGAAACCTATCGAAATCGACAATGATCCAAAATCTAAGATGGCCGCCATCCACAGGCGGCCATCTTGAAAATTGGTTTCCGGATAATAACTCTGTTACCGTTTGTCAGATCGCATTGAAACTTCATAGTGTTGTTGGACTAGGTCTGGGGAAGAAACCTATCGAAATCGACGATGATCCAAAATCCAAGATGGCCACCAGCTACCGGCGTCCATCTTGAAAATTTGTTTCCGGTTGATAACTCTGTTACCGTTTATCGCATCGCTTTGAAACTTCATAGAGTGGGTGGACTAGGTCTGGGGAAGAAACCTATCCAAATCAATGGTGGTCCGAAATCCAAGATGGCCACCAGCCACAGGCGGCCATCTTGAAAATTGGTTTCCGGATGATAACTCTGTTACTGTTTATCGGATCACTTTGAAACTTTATAGGGTGCTTGGACTAGGTCTGAGGCAGCCACCGATGGCCAACTTGAAAATTGGTTTCCAGATGATAAATCCATTATCATTTATCAGATCGCTATGAAACTTCATAGGGTGGTTCAACTACCTATGCTGAAGAAACCTATCTAGATTTACAATGATCCGAAATCTAAGATGGCCGCCAGCCACTCGTGGCCATCTTGAAAATTGATTTCCAGATGATAACTCTGTTACCGTCTATCGGATCGCTTTGAAACTTCGTAGAGTGGGTGGACTAGGTCTAGGTCTAAAGAAGAAACTTATCGAAATCAACACTGATCTGAAATCCAAGATGGCTGCCGGCCACAGGCTGCCATCTTGAAAGTTGGTTTCTGGATGATATCTCTGTTACCATTTATCGGATCACTTCCTAGGGTCGTTGGAATATGTCTGGTGAAGAAACCTATCAAAATTTACGATAATCCGAAATCCAATATGGCCGCCAGTCAGCGACAACCATCTTGAAATTTGGTTTCCGGACGATACCTCCTTGACCGTTTAGCGGATCGCTTTGACACTTCATAAGGATTACTGGT
Organism: Chaetoderma sp. LZ-2023a; assembly: GCA_034401795.1. Classification (NCBI taxonomy): domain Eukaryota; kingdom Metazoa; phylum Mollusca; class Caudofoveata; order Chaetodermatida; family Chaetodermatidae; genus Chaetoderma; species Chaetoderma sp. LZ-2023a. Next base: position 80,150,770 of record CM067372.1, read on the forward strand.
CTGATGGGTTTGAGGAAGAAATAAATATTTTCTGATAGGTGTCATTCATTAGTTTGTCATCATGGCGGGGTATTATGTGCCGTTTGCGGAGCTCTTGTTCCTTCTCCTTTACCATATATAACTGAAGCTTGGTTTATTGCTATGTTATGAGAAATTACAGATCAAGTTTGAGTTTCAGCTGCTTCTGTCAATTTTTAATGGAGTTTTTGACTGTCAATCTCTAAAGATTTATATCACCAGGTAGGGGACATGTATTGCAAAGCAATACTTACAGAATGCTTGTTTACAATAATAAATTTGGAGAATTGAGTCCTTCCTGAATAGTGTTAATGCAACAGTTGAACATCTCTGACTGATAAAAGGAATTTGCGCTTCTGCTGATGACAACACCTAATTCTATTCCCATCACGACATCACTGTCATCTGAATCTAATCATCTCGCCATGTCACGCACACTGTGTACTTTTAAATGAGTCCATGCTTTGTTTCCCCGAAGAATAATCTCTATTGATTATTATCATCTTAGGCATATTGTAGGATAAATATACCTGAGCGTCACTCAAGTCTGATTACTATTCTCCAGTAATAAGCCAAGGTTTCAGCTGCTTATTTGAGCTTTTTTTATTAGTAGCTATCAGGTATGTGATGACATTCACTATATTGTTCATTTTACTTTGAAGAATAGGTGATATTGTAAGTGCCAGTCAGCAATGTACCAATTTTAATTTGCTATTAATGCAATTTTGAAACTGTATCAAGGGAGTTTTTTTGAAAATGTAACACTGGAGTGGCTGGCTCAATTACCAAGCCAGTCATTCTTGTGATAATTTTTTTTAAATAGTCTTCTGTTAGCATGCACATGGACATGCAAAACTACGCTGCGCAAGAATTTCAATTTTCTTGAAATGTATTAACCATCGAAGTGATAAATATAAGGACAATAGAATATGGATCACTTATCCCTTTCATGGCGAAGCCGGTCAAAAATGGCCTCTACAGTAATTAGTCTTGCGGAATGTTCATTTGCAGGCCAAGAGAATACTAGTTTTTTTAAACTCACCACTGGAATGACTGCCTCTCTAAATGAGCCAGTCATTCCAGTGGTAAATTTTCAAAAATAGTCTTCTTGGTCTGCAAGTTGACATTCAAAAGGCAAATACTTTATTTTTCTTGGTCAAATGTAGCCGTTAAAGGGTTAAGAGCGGAGCTCATAGGTGACATACGCAGGAGTCTCTGATGTTAATGAATCTGTGTAGGAATTTTAACCAATTAATGATCAAGTTTTATTGACACGAAGATTTAACCTTTACTTTACTGAATCTCTAATTGCAGGCCAAAAGAAGATTATGTTTTTAAAACGTTTAATACTGGAAGGACTGACTTGGTTATTTAAAAGAGTCATTTCAGTGGTAACAAAAAACTCCTGCAAATTGACATTTCTCAAGACTACAGCAAAGGCCGGTTTTGGCCAGCTTGACAATTAAAGGGTTAAATTAAAAAATAGATTGTTTTCCGTAGAATAACCCCAATATCTATGTGAATTAATTTGTGCCATATTTAGGTCATGAATAATTTGTTGTGAAAAAACGTCTGAGAAACTCTCCACCTGATAATTTTATCTCTTTAACCATTTAACACTCATATCAGCCAAAAACGTCTTCTGAGATAGCCCTGAGAAATGCCCATTTGCAGACAAAGAGAAAATTATTTTTGAAAATTTACCACTAGAATGACTGGCTCGATAACCGAGCCAGTCATTCCTAAGTGATAAATTTAAAAAAAATAGTCTTCTCTTGGTCTGCAAATGGACATTTTCCAAGACAAAAATTAAATTTTCTTGAATAAATTCGAGGGTTAAAGTGTTAATGGTTAATCAGGGCAAAACTGGGCTTTAAAGTGGTCTTGAGGAATGTCCATTCGCAGACCAAGAAAATACTATTTTTGAAAATATACCACTAGAATGACTGACTCGATAATGAACCTGTAATTTCAGTGGTAAATTTTAATAGTCTTCTTGGCCTGAAAATTGACAGTCGCTCAACAATTAAATTTTCTTGACCAATCTTGACCATTGAAGGGTTCAAATGTCTGCATAGATTCATAAAAATGAGACCCCCCCCCCCCCCCCTGCATATGTGATCAATGAACACTGGACTTTTATTATGATTTGAATGGCTTAGATCATGTGTATTTGGGAATAATGTTTGGTAATAAGGTACTGAGAAATCATATAACCGTACATCCATCCAGACAGGAGCCAGACAAGTTTGACATTTCTTATATTCCATTAGCCAGATTCATTCTGTTTTCCCATTCATAAGATTTACTACGCGATATATTTACCGGGTAAACTAATGATTTTCTAGAGAATAATTTGAATTGAAGTTCTTGCTGTCTCGCTAAACAACAGGATTCAGTAAAATTATTTTCAAAATATCTGACATGCGCTATCTTTCAGTTTCTTTATACTTTAGGAAGAAAATTACTTTATAGCTATAGATATTATTCGCCGTAGATCTATATTATTCACCATGCGAACTAATCATATAAAACCAGCATTTTAGTTTTGAGCTCGAAGTATTTCTGATTGTTGATGGATTATGCGGTCGGTCATCCCTACAGGATATAATGGACATAATCTAATCAAGTTTGTCTACAGATCACGTCTAATTTCTTTCTATCACCTGATTGTGTCTGATAATAACTTGTCTGAATAATATTGACTGCGGCAGAGTGCATGATACAGTGGAGTCTGCATGCACAACCACCTACGTTTGGGCCCCAGATATGGCAGTTTTTCAAAGCAGAAATTTTTTTTAAGTCATTGGACATGGATTAAGCAACAAATTAACATAAGAGTCAGTGGATAGGCACCATTGACTTAGCATATGTTGAACTAGGTGGTGAGAGGCCAAAATGAGTCCGGGATGGGTGACAAGATGGTCATAAGACAATTGATTCAGTGTTGGGCAATAATCATGGTTATTTAATACAGTTGCTTGGCACACGATAAATGACATATATCTATATACATGTTTAATAACTGCAAATCTCCATACTAATACTAACCATACGCACAATCAATTATGGAAGGGGGAGGGAGAAAGAGCTGTACAAAATTGAAACTTTGTTTAAATTCTACTCTAAATTGCACGCACGCATGCACACACACACACACCTGGAGGCAGAGCCAAATGTAAATGTCCTTTTGCACTCCACAACCATATGGGTAACTTACATACCAAATTTGGTTGAATTTCGTTAAACAGTTTCAGAGGAGCTGACCTTTTGACCGCCATTTCCCACCGAAAGGGGGCGGGACCAAATGTAAATGTGCTCATCCACTTTCCATTGATATAGGTAACTCACATACCAAATTTTGTTGAATTGCATCCAATGGTTTTGGAGGAGTTACATTACAAAAAATTGTGTTACCTTTTAACCCCCCCCCCCCACCCACCCCTGGGGGCAGGGCCAAATCTAAATGTGCTCATGTACTCTACATTGACATGGGTAACTCACATACCAAATTTGATTGAATTCTGTCCAGCAGTTTTGGAGGAGATGTGTTACGATCAATTTCAGCACGTTAAAATTTGTCCTTTTGACACCTCCCCCACACACCTGGTGGCAGAGCCAAATGTAAATGGCCTCATGCACTCCTCAATGATATGGGTAACTCACATATCAAATTTTGTTATGTTCCGCTTAATGGTTTCAGAGGAGTTGCGTTACAAGTAATTCAACCTTTTGACCCCTGCCCCAACCCTCCGGAGGAGGAGCCAAATGTCAATAATGTCTTGCAAAGCGGAATCATAGGGGTAACCCACATACCAAATATGGTTCAATTCCACCCAATGGTTTGGGAGGAGATCGCGTGATGGACAGACAGACAGAGGTGATTACAATATCCTCGACGCTTTTTCAAAACATGTGGATAATAAGCGGTACTGATATTTAGAGTAACAACAGGTCAGTAGTCTACTAAGATGATGACCATGTTCACATTATTAGAGAGTTACTCAGCAGCTATTAAACATGCTCATGCAATACCTCCATTGAATTAACTGATTTTAACTAGTTGTTTCAACATATATCTGTAATATAAATGTGACACATTTCGTATCTACTCTACAAGGGGTGGGGTGGGGAGTGGGTGCAGCCTTCATGAGAATCTCATATGATCAGCCACAGCACCCACTTGCTGGCTAATTCCTTTATAATCTGATGTTTCTGAAATGGTTCTACTCGAATTAAAATTGTACTAGTATGAACACAAACATTTTTCTTCGATGCAACATGTCTTGAGTTGTTATTACACCACAAAAACATCTATACCGTTCATTCACTTCTTGCTAAATCAACTATTCTGCATTTAGCTACCAGAATATGATTTTTATGCTTGCTTACTTACCCCCATATGCCTATTCCATTTCAATATACCCTCAACCAGGCTACTGGTAGGGTACACCCCCAGCATATGCCCTGATAGAGACTGGCACCAGTCTGTACTGACTCCTTGGTGACATCTGTCACTAAGCATGTCCGCGCATGGGCAATGGAGCGCAAATAGGAAACATTCACTTTTCAGATATTCTGCCAGCGGTACAGTCTACCAATATTCCAGCTTAAGTTTTTTATAATTTGCGCTGTGTTCAGCTTACATTTTTGAGAGTTCTTCTATTCAGGATTATGCCTAACATGAAGTCCATCCTCCCTAAGTTATGTTTATTGAGTATTTTGTGGTGTTATTACTCTTTTATGACTGTGTTACCGGTTTTCGTGGTAGTAAACCATTTTCGTGGTGGTCAATCATGCCTAAAGTCATCATCATTTGAAATCCCTCAATTACTTATCCATTATATTCACTTATATCTACATGTTTTAGTACCATGGCTATCAGGTTTTCGACAGCCATTCGTGCGAATAAGGAAGAGTCATCTGAGTCGGACAATAACCGGAAGGTTAGTGGGCACGCCCGCAAATAGGGTAAACCGACTTCCTCACGTCCAGACTAAAGGTTTGGTCCCTGAAACCGAAACCCAAAGACTCTAAGGAAAAGTCCATAAAGGTGGTTTCGTGTAAGTCACCGGGCAAAACCCACCTAAGCCTTGAAGGGGGTGGGGGGAGGCATTACCCTCAAGCAGTGGTGTTGGTGATGGAAGTCCCCAATTCAGCTGCCTATGGCAAAGTTCAATTTTCTGTGGTTCTGGTAGCCAGAAACGTCACGAGATCACCTGTTCCAGGAAACTCGGTAGCTTCTGGTTTGACAAGCACTTCTGGTAGGTGCTTGGTAGATTCGGCTCGGCAAGACCCTGGGATACTTCCGATTTCTGTTTTCTATCCTTCCTCTTCCGCTTCCGGTATGACTTCCGGTTTTGCTGGATATCCGGGTCCTCAGGATCCTATTTCCTATTCTACTTCCAGTTTTTTACTGTACATCCTGGTCTATATGATCCTGTTCAGTTTCCGGTTTTCTTCTGGTTTGCGCATTTCCGTTTCCTATTCTTCCGGTTCACGTATTTTGGGTTAAAATTTTCCGCTTCCGAATTTCATACATCGGCTAATTTCCAGTTTTCATGGATCTTTCTGGTGTTCCAGGATTAACTTCCAGTCTGGTCTTCCTGTTTTGGATTTCCAGTGATAGAGAACTTCCTGGGGTTCCAGGTTTGTTCTTCAATTCCAGTTTACATGTTCGCTTTCCTAGGGTCCAGTCATCATCTTGCCAAAAAGTTAGTCTTATTTCCATAATTGCTTTTAAAAAATAGGAATGTTTAATGGCTGAAAATCTTCATACCGAGACATTGCCAGTCTTGAAGACTCTCTTAAAATTATATAGATATTCAGCATTTATTCTTTTATCAGTGGCAATATTTCAACGTAATTAAAGACTTCCGACTGGTTGCTGTATGGGTTTTTTGTTGCAGCTTATTTCATATGCGCATATCATCGCTTAATTTCGAATGGTGTCACTCAGCCGATAAGTCAGTCTCTACGCATTATTCTACGCATTATCTCTAGATACATAATTTTTCCTTTCATCCAACATTAGATGGCCAGTTGTCTTCGGGCCGTTCAGCCTTTTCTCTCGCTCTTTTTACCTCATGTCGGCAGGTTTACATATTTATTTTAACCAAAGGAAGCTAATTTGTTGCCCTGATTCTAGTGTAATTCTTATTCTAAACCTCGGCTTTTATTCCTTCCATTTCCCTTTTTGGGTTATTTCTCCTTTCTTAGTGTCTTTTTATTCTTGTCGTCGTTATTCTTGGTGCCATTCTCTGCCCTATGTATCCTCTTCTGATTCTATTTCCTTTCAGTGACTGTCAGTTCTCTTCTCCGTCGTCATGGTTTCGGCGAGTCATTTTGCCCTGCTTTCATATCGCCTCTGTCTTTCCAGCGTTTTTCTTACTTTTTCTCTATTATTTTTCATATTTTTGCCTCTTCTGGTTTTATCCTTTAACTTCAAAGCTTGTTCTTTTCTTACATCTCGGTGTAAGTTCTCTCAGCTATTAAGATTTTGTTGTTTTCCTTCTTCCGGTAGCTGTCGATCGTCGTCTTATCTGTCAGTTTGATTCTTCCTTTCCCTTTTTCTAGTATAATTTTTTACTTTAAATCTTTGAGGTATGATGAATTTACCAGGACTCATGAAGTTGGCTAGTTTCCCAATGAAATCGATATGGACGTTAATTAAAATATAGGACCCAGTTATGCAATCATTATATGAACCTGCCTCATGTACAGGATGACAATCTGACGAATTGTGTCATTGCATAGGATTTAAAGTACAAGCCCGAGCAGCTAGGCAACGTTGATGTAATCAATAACAATTTTTATTAGATCACTATCTCCATTATTATATGACATTAAAAATTTTAATTGGCTACACCTATCAAGCGAGACAAAATTAGTAAACTCATTAAGCTTTTTAAAGAACGATTGTCTCTCCTGATCGTAATGTGGACATTCCATTATAAAGTGTTTTTCATTCTCGATTCGGTTCTGGTTGCAAAGCTTACAGAATCGTAGATGAGCAGGTATTAGTGGTGTTTTGTGCCTATCTTCCTCAATTTGTAAGGTGTGTACACTTATCCTGAGTTTTGTAAAGTTTCTGCGTTTTGTGAAATTCTTTTCAAAATGAAGATAATTTTCAATGGCAAAGCTTTGTTTATATTTTGAACCCTGGTTATGCCAGACTCCAAGACAGTCAAAGGATTTCCATAGTTCACTTAACAGGCCTATATCATGCATTCAATTCATAGAATCGTGATGACGTCATCACAATTAATATTCCCTTAGTACCCTGGAGCGACGCCATTTCTGGAGGGACTAATTTAACATTTCGAGCAGTGGTTTGGGAAACTCTAATTACATTTTCCTTACTATCTTGAGAAATTCAGTCACGATGTGATGTTCTCAAATACCAGACAGGATTATTGCAGATTCTCAGGTACAGGATTTGGCTATATCTTGATTCTAACCCCTCCCATAGGCTTACTCTGGGTTTTGGGTTTGCAACGAAATCTGGTTAAATCACTATAAATAAAATTATCTATAATGTTTTCAGGGTCTTCAGCATTTTAATAAGTACGGCTATACTTCTATGATACTTTTTTCTCCATTCAAAGAAAGCGGTAAAATTAGAATAACCAAAATAAACGTGAGTTACCACTTTTCATGAGGACTAAGAATAAGGATATAGCCCAGGATTTATAGTTTGAGCTTAATGCATATGTAAACTATGTGTTTCTATGAGCAGTCTTCTTTAGCATGTAGTAAGTTTGCCCCAACTGTAAGGGTGGCCCTTATCAAAAGGGCTGGATGGTCTTCATGGATCTAGGACCCATCTCCACAGTCTCCTCCCAAATGGTCTTCTGTTCCATCCAATCAGAAGCTATTAGCATTGGAGGGGGTGCTGGTTTTCTATGATTGTCAAAGAGACTATAGAAGAGGCTCTACCTTGGAATGTAGACCCGGCTTCTGTTCAACCATCTTCATAGTCTCCAATTCTTAGAAGGCTGGCGTCCTTTTATCTTCCTGAAGAAGTTATCTTCTTTCTTTATCTCCTAAATTCAGGATGGATGCCTTCTCCCCTATCGCTAGTCTATTTTCAGGCATGTCATCCTTTTCTATCGATCGTTAGGATGCCTATTTCATGTGCCTTTTTTACCTTTCCTTCCGAAGGTATATGAGTTTTGATTTCAAGGATGGGATATGGCAGTTTGAGCCATGCCCTTCGATCTGACCGTGGCGCCTTTCTTTTCACACGTCTGGTCTCAGCCATGGCAGGTGTCTTACGCCATCATCTTATTCTTCTTCATGTCTTTATAGACAATCGGTTAATAAAAGCTAGGTCTTTATCAATTATTTCAAGATTTATTCCAAAGGTTTGCAGTTCGCCTTGCAGCCTAGGTTGAATTTTATTTTTCAATAAGTCCTTATTGCTCTAGTTCCTTCTAAAGTTTCTCCCATCTAGGCATCTCCCTCGAGCTTTTTTCACTGTCAAGTTTTTTTCTTCAGAGACAAGGGTAGAGGCAATCTTGTTGACAGTGGTCACCCTGACATCCTCTTTCTATGTCAGGGCAAGATTTTTTCTTAGGAATCTAGGCATGATGAGAAGACTTTCTAATGTTCCTGATCTTCTAGAAGCAGTCAGTACATTCTAGTTCCCTCTGATGGGTGTTCCATTAGTCAAGAACTCCCCTCAGGTGATTATTCCATGGGTTTTTGTACAGGAGGGGTGGGAAGCAGTTTGGGACTCCCTGATTCTGCCAGTCTTTGGTCCCTGTAGGAGTAATTTTCTCACATCATTTTAGTGGAGTTTTGACTTGTCAAGAAGCCTCTCCGCTTTTGATCGGATCGAGTGATAGGCATCAAGATCTTGATTCGATCATTGATGTGACGGGGCTTTCTTTCATTTTCATACAGATGAACGAGGTCTTTCCTTCTTTATATGGGGACTTTGGATCCTTTTCTTGGGGTGTCACTAGATCCAAATCTTTCTGGTTCGCAGTCATGTTCCAGACATATGGATATTTCTTGCGGACCAGTAGTTCAGTCCTGGCAAGTTCTCACTCACTGAGTGGCAGTTTAAGAGGTTGGTTGCCAAAAGCGTTTTCAAGCTTCTGGGTCTTCCCCATGTATATCTTTTTGCGACATGTCTGATTGCCCAGTTTTCGTCTTTCATGTCTCCCTTTTCGGACAGTCAGGTTTGGATGATGATCGCACTCTCAGTTCTGGACAGGATTGTTTGATTTCCAGTGGCTAAGCCTTTGTCTTCCTGAAATTTGGCGTTGATTCTTCAAGTTTTGGTAGGTCACCATTTTGAGCCAATTGGATCTATCAGTCTCAAACTACTGGTATTGACTCTTACGGCTGTTTTCTTTGTTGCTGCCACTTCGGCTAGGAGAAGATCTGAAATTCATGCTCTTCCCGCAGAAAAAGACAGATTTATCGAATCTGGCTACGGTCTAGTTTTATATCCCGGAAGGGATTTTTTATCGAAGACCCAGTCTAACCATTACTCAGCCAAGCCTATTATTCTTAAATCTTTATCATCTTTTTCGCCATCCGAAAAATTCTGGTGTCCTGTCAGGGCCTTAGAAGTAGATAAACATTGTACAAATTTTAAAAGATCCGATTCTTCGCACTTATGGGTCCGTACGCGGAGGAGGTGGTTAGACCAGTTTCTATGGTCACAGTTGCCAGATGGATCTGTGAAACCATAAAATTATGCTATGAGATTGCCTCCCCAGGTGAGATCAATTTAGCCTCGACCTTCGTGGTATGGCTACCTCCTTCGCTCTTTTTGCTGGCTCATCATTGGACTACGTCATGCAAGTTGCAGATTGGAAATCTGAATCGACTTTTACCTCTTTCTATAAGATCAGAGCCCAGCGGCCTCCTTTTTTTTATAGAAATATAACGATTTTAACAAAACAAGCCAAGGACCATTTACCAAGCACATCTCACCAATTTCGTTAGTGTGTATGTCTGTCTGTCAGATATGGTGAGAATATTCTTTTGTTTTGTTTATTTCATTGAGTTGACAATTTTCCTTGTTTGATAATCACTGTGTGATTTGTTATGGATGCACTATTATGTTAATTTATTAGCATTTGGATATGTTTTGTTTAATTTTTACCCTCGTTTAATGATTCTCAAATCTCCACCCACTAAGGGTTTTTAAGTGGGGCACTGACCAAATTTACGGGTTTAGCAAGTAGTTATTGAATGGTATAGAGTTTTTTGTGGTGTAATAACAACCCCCAACAGACCCCCCTTGCAGCTTGGTCTGTAGTTTTATTAACCACTATAAAACATACCATTCAATCACTACGACCCGGTCTCAGCCACCCTGTGTGGGAATGATTTGAGAATCTGTTTATAATATTTGTCACTTAAATTTAGAAAAGTAAATATGTTTCCTATTTGGACCCCATTGCGCATGCGCGGACATGCTTAGTGACAGGTGTCACCAAGGAATGAGTACAGACTGGTGCCAGTCTCTATCAGGGCATATGTTGGGGGTGTACCCTACCAGTAGCCTGGTTGAGGGTACATTGAAATGGAATAGGCATGTGGGGGTGTGTAAGCAAGCATAAAAATCTTATTCTGGTGGCTAAATGCAGAGTACATGTAGTTGATTTAGCAAGAAGTGATTGAACGGTAAGTATGTTTTATAGTGGTTAATAAAACTACAGATCAACCTGCAAGGGGAGGTCTGTTGGTTTTTTGACGTCGGATTAACTGTTTGGTGTGAAGATGGCCTGTGAGATTACTTGTCATTAACACATTGATGCTCACAGACCAGAAAAGACAAATTCTTTATGATGTATGGAATATTGTGTTAAATATTTAAAAACTAATTTGCTGTCTTGAAATTGAGATACTGGAATTTCAAGGATTGAATGATTAATTGCTCCGGTTTGTTCCTCCTAATGTGGTGATATAACCAGTAATGGTCAAGTCATACAAAAATAGCATCTGGAAATGTCCTGAAAAACACCCATTTACAGACCAAAAGAAGAATATTTAAGAAAACTCCAGTACTGGAATGACTGGCTATGTCCCAGAGCCAGTTATTGCCGTTGTAAGTTTTCTAAAATATTTTCATCTTGGTCTGCTGATGGAGCTTCGCTAAAAGACAATATAAATTTTATTTACCAATTTTGACCATTAAACCAAAACTGCCCTCTGCAGATATGTCTTGATCAATGTCCATTTGTGGGTCAAGAGAAGACTGTTCTTAAAGGTTTACTACTGGAATTCCTGGCTAGATAACCATAAATCGATAAAGTAAATAGTTTAATTCTTTTACCAAATTTGACCAGTAATGCATTAAACAGATAACCTGTTAACCCTAAAAATTGCCGTGACTCTCGATGTCAAGACAGCTATACATGTTACTTAGAACTATGGCAGAAATAGCTCCCAGTCAAATTATTTTTAAAATATTGAACAGAATATTCCCTATATGATAGAGAATATGTCATTTCTGGTATGCAAGTGTTCGGAGCATTTTGACTGTACATTTGATGAGTGACTGAAAATTGATGGACTGACGATGAAGTTGACCATGATCCTTTCATGCATGAAATTTGTCAGTAAGGGGACACTCGTCCTTGACTGATAATTTTTATCCAATCATTACTTGTTGCCTGTCAGCTGTCAAGCAAGTGGATGCCTCCATTCAATGGCTGAGGTGCGCTACATGATAAAGTGATGACAGTCCGACGCACTGGTCAATGGAGATGAGAGACAGCTGCTGCTGAGTCTGTCTCATCAGCCAGTTTTCAATTAAGTTTTTAGATCACACTTACAAAGTATTGTGGGCGGGTAGTTGTGCGTGTCGGTGCTGGTGACCGCATCACATAGCTGTCCATCACTATAGTCCCACATGTAATCTTTTTTCAATGGGCATTTACCAAAGACTATAATTTCACTGAAACTTTAAATTTATGTACCAGTAATGATAACGTAATACGTACAGCAATAACCGATTTGGCCCGCTGGTAAACAGCGAAGAACCATGAACAAATTGTTTATCAGTGTGCTCATTTTTAAATGGCAAAGAGAATCTATCGACTACTAATTTGTTATTGGCACACCTCTTGGTAAATAACACTGGCGCAGGTCAATTTCATATTAGTGCACCAGCGTTTGAATAGACGGTATTATTAAACTTGCTGAGTTCATCCAAACTGATGTCACTGTTGATATTGGTGACATATTCAGCAGACTTGGGTGGGTCTGTGGATTTATCTTCAAGTTTCATCCATTGAACCTTGGTTTCTAGGAATTCAGCACATCGAGCAGGAGTAATCTGTGATAGTTATAGTACAACTCGGAAATAAGTTAACATGTTTCCCAAACAAAAACATAAACATATTAGTTAAAGAAATGCTCTTTAAGCAGCAATGTCTTAATTCCAATCCAATTATGTTTACAATATTCAACAGTCCATTTTACTGTGTTTTGGATACATGTTAGGTTGTTAGCTGTATTATATTATCTTGGTTCACTGATTTGTTTTACGTAAGTATTATGTCCTCTCAGAATGAGGCAGTGGCTGGCAGTATTGACTATATAGTAGCTATGATTAATTCCTATATAACAATTCTGCTGTTGGAACCACGTTTGCTCAGCATTTATAGCCAGTACTTTGAGCCTGTCACGTTTGATTTATGACATATTAATAAATGTACAAGAAATAGAAAGCCATTTCAATATTCCACAACATCTTATATTGCCAGACATGTGAGATTATATCTGAATTGCTGAGATTCTCTGTGGATGTGAATCAGGAAGATTTAGTTGACAATAAAACTTTATTTCCTTAGTCAATTTTGCACTCAACATGATGCTCAAAGTATGTTAACCCTTTAACACTTGCATCAGCCAAAAAAATGGCTTGTGCAGTGGTCTTGAGAAATGTCCATTTGCAGACAGAGTGAAGACTATTTTTGAAAATTTACCACTGGAGTAACTGAGTCGATAACCGAGCCAGTCATTCCACTGGTAAATTTTCAGAAATAATCTGGGAAATTCTGGAAAATCTAGATTAAAGCTATATAAATTGATTCTAACACGCATATAATTTGGGTGGCGATTTGCTATAAATGTGTGGGAGATAGCCCTAGTAAGAGTTTGCAGAGTTGCACAATCACAATAACACCACAATGGGTGGTTCAAAGCTAGAGCCAACTAGAAGCTGGATAAACCACAAACACGACTTGTCAGTTTAAGGTATATAGAGAGAATAGATTTATTTTGTGTTTCTACAAACACATGAGCGGGACTGTACAATCATGATGACCTGTGTTTATCAATTACTGCTACAGAGAGTAAACAAGTTCTAGTTCATAGGTTCATAGGCACTGAACTTCTAACCCGTACATTCCAACATTTTTCCAACCATTTCCCTACAAAATGGGCGGGGAATAGCTAAAGATAGATCCCGATATTGTTTTGAAAATGAGTCACTGGAATTTCAATGGTTAAATGGTAAACTGAGAAAAGATGACATAATCATGTAGCCATTGTTTGATTATCAGCGAGATTCTGTTACTCAGTACCCAGTTGCTGCGTTGCAAACAAAAATATTTGTTTGAATAATTTGAAATTAATTTGACTGGAAGATGATGTTGCCAATAGGCAAATGGCAACAATGTCATCCGCCTAAATAAATTTCAAAAAATTTATTGAAACGGAGATACTGGTAGTTGTCGGTTGAACGGGATAATGTGGTTCTTGTCATGGAACCAGCTGCAAGCCACCAAGTTTCATGCCTGTATCTCCCTTAACCCTTTAACTCTCATGTCAATCAAAAACAGATTTTGCAGTGGTCTTGATAAATGTCCATTTGCAGACCAAGAGAAGACTATTTTTGTAAATTTACCACTGGAATGACTGGCTCAATAATCGAGCCAGTCATTCCATTGTTAAATTTTCAAAAATAGTCTTCTCTTGGTCTGCAAATGGACATTTTCTATGAGAAAATTGAATCTAGTCACCATAACTTGATGGTTTGGGGGTTGTAAAATTGGAGTGGAGAGTAACACACCTTTAAAAATCAGAGTTGTTATTGACTTCCCATACCCACCATATTGACTAATTGCGTAAAGTGCTGTTTAAATTATTTTGTAGTGAGAAAATTTAACTTACCATCTCTCAAAACTCTAGGCATTGTTATCTTGTTCTATATTATCAGGGAGAAGAAAATTCAAATATAGAAAATTAGGGGGAAGTGTCTCTCTGGAATCACCAGCGTTTCTTATAAGGTTTTAGTTTCCCTAATTGGACAGTAATGGCCTCATTCTGCTGGAGGAATGCCTGCTAAGAGTATATTGATAACAATGGATCCGGCGAATTTTTTTTTACGCGTCTTTAAAAATCTTCTTGGCGGCCATGTTTTAATTTTTTTATTTGAAGGATTTTTATGCCAAAATTGGTTTTGTATAGGTTTTTGTGTATGCTGATTTCAACCTTGCCTTTTCTGTAAACTCGGATAAATGGGTTGGCAGCATGTAGTAAAATTGTCATCTAATACAGATCGTCTTTATAGCAGGTTGGAATGCATTCCACAATCCTTTTAACCATTTGAGTGAGTGGCCAAGCTCAGTTAGCAGCAGTTGTTGATTAGAGAGAGAAAGAGCCTTTAGAAAGCTTTCAGTAAAATAAATTCCCAAATATTCAGCATTATACATATCAGAGCACACAATAAATATCCCAGATATTTAGCCAGCAGAGGAAAACAGTTAATCATGTAATTGAATTTTGATTTACTTTGGTGATAAAACCTGTCAGGATAATCATAACTAATAATTCAATTAATGGTGATATGGGTGGGGGATGGGTGGGTGTGGGGTGGAGGACCTGTCTTATTCACCACGAAAGTGCCAATACCATTTTACTGCCGAATGGCAAGTCTCCATTAATCATTTTACTAATGATATACATACATGTCACAATTAACCCTTTTACTGCAGAATTGCAAAGCACAATTAATCTTTTTACTATTGAATTGCTAAGAACAATTAACTCTTTTGCTGCTGAATTGCAAGTTTTAATTAACTATTTTACTACTGAATAACAAGTTTTCATTACCCCATTTTACTGCTGAATTGCAAGTCTTAATAAACAATTTTACTGCTGAAGTACAAGTCTCAATAAACCTTTTACTGCTAAATTGTTAACCCTTTTACTGCTGAATTACAAGTCTCAATTAACCATTTTACTGCTGAAGTACAAGTCTCAATAAACCTTTTACTGCTAGATTGTTAACCCTTTTACTGCTGAATTACAAGTCTCAATTAACCATTTTACTGCTGAAGTACAAGTCTCAATAAACCGTTTACTGCTGAATTGTTAACCCTTTTACTGCTGAATTACAAGTCTCAATTAACCATTTTACTGCTGAATTGCGAAGCGCAGCCCAGTTGGAGGCCATCTTGAATTTTTCTACCAGAACTCCCATAGTAAAGAAGCAATTGGAAATTTAAAATGTCTTCTCGAGAATCATTGAACCGATTTTAACCAAATTGGGTAGGACCCATTCTTGTTCTTGTTAGCTCACCTGGCCATTCTACCTGGCCAGAATGGCCAAGTGATACTATACCATGGCGACCGTCCATCTTGCCATCAACTTTTACTTTAAAACGCTACTCCTCATTAACCACTTTGCGGATTTCAACCTAATTTGGTAGGAAGGTCCCTAAGGAGGTAGGTTTCAGAAAATATATACAGAATTTTGATTGGCCAATTTTTCCGGCGGCCACCTTAGATTTTCAGATAATTTTGGGAAATAAGATAAAAGCTACTCTTCATTAACCAGTGTGCCGATTTCAATCAAACTTAGTAGTAAGAACCCTAGAGTAGTATGCTTCAGAACTTGTATATAGAATTTTAATTGGACAATTTTTTCACTGGCCATTTTTAATTTTTCAGAAATTGGCGCCAAATTGCTTAAAACGCTACTCCTCATTAACTTCTTGGGCAATTTTAGCCAGACTTGCCTGGAAGGATACTAGGGTGGGAGGTTTCAGAACTTGTATACAGAATTTTGATTGGGCAATTTTTCCGCCAGCCATCTTGGATTTTCTGAAAATCAATAAAACGCCTACTCATTAACAACTGGACCGATTTCAATCAAACTCAGTAGAAAGGACCCTAGAGTAATATGCTTCCAACCAGCATACAGAATTTGATTGGACAATTTTTTCGGCGCCCATCTTCAATTTTCTGAACAATTTGCGAAAAATTGTTTGAAAAGCTACTCGTCATTAACTGCTTGGGCAATTTCAGCCAGACTTGGCTGGAAGGATACTAGGGTGGGAAGTTTCAGATCTTGTATACAGAATTTTGATTGGGCAATATTTCAGGCAGCCATCTTGGATTTTCTGAAAATATGTTGAAAGTCTGCTTCTCATTAACCACTGGGCTGATTTCGATGAAAGTCATTGGGAAGGACCCTTAAGAGTAGTCACTGCTTCAGAACTTGTATACAGAATTTTTATTGGACCAATTTTTCGGTGCCCATCTTGAATTTTCCCAAAATTTGTGGGAAATTGTTTGAAACAATACTCATTAACTGCTTTGGGCAATTTCAACTTGACTTGCTGACCTGACTGGGTGGGAAGTTTCAGACCATGTATGCAGAATTTTGGATGGCGATTTTTTTCTCCCGACGTCGATCTTGGATTTTCTGAAAATCAGTTAAAAGCCTACTCAATAGCCACTTGGCCGATTTCAAGTAAACCTGGTTGGAAGTACCCTAGAGTGGTATGCTTCAAAACTTATATACAGAATTTGAAAGGGTCACCATCTTGGATTTTCCGCAAAAAAATAGTTTAAAATGCTACTCCTCATCAACTGCTTGGACAGTTTCAACCAGAATTGGCTGGAAGGATACTAGAAGGTATACAGAACTTGTATACAGAGTTTTGATTGGTCAATTTTTCTGGCAGCCATCCTGGATTTTTTTTAATGTTGGGAAATCATTTAAAAGGTTACTACTCATTAACGGCTTGAACGAATTCAAGCAAACATGGCTGGAAGGACCCTAGTGGTGTGTGCTTCAGAGGTTATATGCAGAATTTTGATTGGTCAATTTGTTCGGTGCCATCTTAAATTTTCCGAACAATGGCTGGAAATCATGTAAAAGGCTACTCCTCATTAACTGCTTGGGCCATTTTGATCAGACTTGGCCAGAAGGACCCTATGGTGGCAGGATTCAGAGCATGTATACAGAATTTAGATTGGTAAATTTTTCCAGTGGCCATCTTGGATTTTTCGAAATCTTTTGCAAATCATTTAAAAGGCGAAACTCAGCTGGACGGACCCTAGTGTGGTACAGTTCAGAACTTGTATACAGAATTTTGACTGCTTGATTTTTTTTTTGGGTGGCCATCTTGGGTTTTCCGGAAAATGGGAATTCGTTTAAGATGCTATTCCTCATTAACCTCTTGGGCAATTTAAACTAAGTTTAGCTGGAAGGATCCTATAGTGGTAGCCTCTAGAAATTATATTCCGAATTTTGATAGGTCAATGTTTTGGTGGTCATCTTTGATTTTCTGAAAATTGTCCGGGCCCATTTAGAAATGGTACGCTTTAATCAATAGTCCGATTTCAATAAAACTTTGGTCGAACGATTTTATGACAATCGGCTTCAAAATGTCAAATGATAATCTGGATTGGTCTTTTTTTTTGGGTGGCCATCTTGGATTTTCCGAAAATTATCCATGTCTATTTAAATGCAAATGCTTCAGGTGTTAATGATCCAGGTGATCGTCACAGGCCCTTGGACCTCTTGTTGCAATTCTGGCCAAAACCTTAGGGTTCTACTTATAATTGATGGCCTTATTTCTAGTTGAAATGCCTATGTTCCAGGTGACCTTAGGGATCTACTTATAATTGATGGCCTTATTTCTTGTTGAAATGCCTATGTTCCAGGTGAGCGATGCAGGCCCCTTGGACCTCTTGTTTTCTTTTGCTAGGAGTACTCTCCCTTGCTTGACCTGCACTGTCTCAAATATTTATTTTTTCAATTTTCATGAGAACACCAGTATTTAAATGTATCGCAATAAGACTAATCATTTAGATATATTTGGCTTTTATGCATCAATAAATTGTACACTGAATGACCTCTGTCTCATAGAGACTCAAATGGCTGTGACATTCTCCATATTCACACATATCACTCTAAACACCAAGAGATATGGCGATGAGAAGATACCACTAGAGCCTGGTGAATAACACTAACACTCGAATTTGTTCTAGAAAATTGAAATTTTCTCATGGAAAATGTCCATTTGCAGACGAAAGAAGAATATTAAAAAAAATTTACCACTGCAATGACTGGCTCGGTCATCGAGCCAGTCATTCCAGTGGTAAATTTTCAAAAATAGTTTTATCTTGGTCTGCAAATGAACATTTCTCAACACCACTGCGGAAGCCATTTTTGGCTTATTTGAGTGTTAAAGGGTTAAATATATATGAAAGTATTTGACTGAAAATAATTACTGGCTATAATTTCAATGGGATTCATAGTTAAATGTAGCCCATGATAGTTCAAGCCTAATTATCATAAAGTATATACATGTACCATCAAGACAATTCGATTTTGTAAGTGCCAGGTAACATATGGGATGAGAAAGTACTTTTTTCTAATCAATACAAAGCATGGGTTTTTAAGGTGTAAAACCAGCTTCTTTCCTTCATTATTCCATTGTCAATATACATTTCCCTGACCTAGCAGATGAAATTAATTCCCATTTCATTCATTTCTTAGCGCGCAATCAGTGTCCGAAGACCAAGCAGAAATCTGCCTATAATATAGTTACGATGGAAATAGCTTTAGATTGTAACTAATTTGTCACGCTAGTCATGTGATAGAAATCCAGTGTGACTTCATTACCCATGTAATAATGGTGCACAGTGTCTCAGCGGAATCTTTAGGGAGATGTCAGCATGGATCTACAAAGATAAGGATGCACTTTCTCCTGTCCGCTTAATGTGCCATTTAATATACAGATACTATATACTCTCTCTCGCTCTCTCTCTCTCTCTCCTCCCTCCCTCCCTCCCTCCCTCCCTCCCTCCCTCTCTCTCTCTCTCTCTCTCTCTCTCTCTCTCTCTCTCTCTCTCTCTCTCTCTCTCTCTCTTCATTCACTCATTCTAGTACTTATCCCTCCATCTGCTTGCGCCATAATCCATACATGTATTGCTTCAAGCATGACAGAGATTAATCATTGACATTCTAAATTACAAGATGATTGGATTCTCCGAGTCTAAATATGACACTTGTTTAGTTAATAGTTAATTTTTAAATCAATTTGACTGAATGTCTTTATGCAGACAGGCAGGCAGGCAGGAAGACTAATACCCACCCAGCCAGTCACCCACTCACCGACACCCACCCACCCAGCCACCCACACACATAACCAACCACACACTGACTCACCCACACTGACTCACCAACTCACTGAATGATTATACGGTAATGACTTTCAGTTAAATTATTACCCTCGTCTGTAAGGGGAAGAAGACATTGCAATCGAAGGAACTAATGCCATGCAAGAGGATTACCAGATGTTGGCTGTTATCCATATAACGGAATCTGGATCGGATCAACTTCTGGATCCGTGGATATTTTGGAAACTACTTATCCGATTTGGCTCAACTTTTATCTCAACAAACGATCATAGCATGAAGGATGATCCCCAGGGGATGGCAGCCATGATCCAGATAAAAACAGCTGGAATCAGATCGCATGTTACTGAAACAACCGTCGAATGCTGAAGAAATGTGATCGGATCAATCTCTGGATCTATGGATAAAAATTGTTCTCAGAAATTACTTTAGCGCAACACATTTCGACAATTTTGCTTGTGAGCAAGAAACTCCAGAAAATCCCAAAAAATATTTACACATATGACAAAAGCTCTCCAATCTCGTATTTATCTTGTTTTGTTTCAGTTCGATTTTTGTTCTATCATTGTTCCTTTTTTGTCTCAGGACACGTTAAATTATTTCCTCGTTGTACAGTCTTTGATTCGCGGAGAATTCCATTATCCGGTTAATGCTGTATTCCCAACCAGACATAAATACTCGCCCACTCACTCAACATGAAACAGACAGACATTGTGATCTGACTCGGTGCCATCAAGTCATGGAGGGAAACATTTAAAATGCTTTCAATATAGTTATATAATTCCAGGAACGTATCCACTAACCACATGTGTTCAGGTCAATTAGTCGGGTCGCTGTCAGATGAGATCTATATAGACAGATCACGCAATTGATTAATCCAAATAATATTGTCACGTTGCGACTAATGGCTGAAGTGTTAAGCGGCAGTTAAAGGCTTCGGTGGCAGATTTCCACAATTTACTTGTCGTTTCTAATGTGCTGATTACATCCAGTTTGCATAATTATCCCCACGTTTTTCGAAGAAAAGTGGTAATTATGCTGTCTCGCCTGTGTGTGTGTGTGTGTGTGTGTGTGTGTGTGTGTGTTTGTGTTTGTGTGCGTGCGCAAAATGAGCGAGGGTTTTGTGCATGTGGCAATTGCTTGTAGCGCACCTCCTGAAGCAGCTGAAAACAATTCGACCAAATTTGGTATATGGCTTACCCATATGATTTTGGAGTGCAAGAGGACATTTACATTTGTCTCTGTCCCCAGGGGGTGGGGGGTCAAAAGGCCAAATTAATTGTAATCAAACTCCTCCGAAACTGTGGGAATTCAACAAAATTTGGTGTGTGAGTTATCTATATGATTGTGGACTGCAAGAGGAGATTTACATTTGGCTCTGCTCCCAGTGGCAGGGGAGGGAATCAAAATGTCACTAAATTGATTGTAACTCCTCCGAAACACTAAAATAAAATTCAATCAAACTTGGTGTGTCAGTTACCCATATGATTCCAGACTGCAAAAGGTAATTTACATTTGGTTCTTTCACCATGGTGCAGGGATGGGGGATCAAAATGTCAAGAAGTTGATTGTAACTCAAGTCCTCTGTAACTGTTGGATGGAATTCAGTCAAATTTGGTATTGAGCTACCAATATGGTTGCAGGGTGGAAGAGGACATTGTTATTTGGCTCTCCCCCCCCCCCCCCCCCCCCCTCAACCGAGCAATCTAGTTTTGAAAGATTTTCCGTACTTATAGAGTTTATAGAGTACAGTTCAGATATAACTTTCAATGTTTCGAAAACAAAAACAGAAACATGATAGTTAGTACAATTTTAAACAAGTGCATTGGAAGATAGGTTTCAATGTCTTCCAATCCAAATATGTTCAAAATATTGAACAAAATGTTTTATTTTGTTTTGGAAACATTTAAAGTTATTTCTGAGCTGAACTGTACATAAAAAAATGTTATCACAATTTTTCCCAGACTATTTGCTTGTTTCAGTCACTATTAAGCCCTTTAATGTTGCTTGGAATATAAGGAGGGCAAATGTCAGTGGCGGGGTTTCAGGGATCAGATAGTCTGACATCCTCTTGCTTGATGTCCTATCAGCATTAATGTAGGTATTAAGTTTTAATAGCATATTAATGTCAGGGTGGGCTTCTATTGCCTGCCTCTGGCCTTACTCCCACCTCTCAGTTATGCTGGGTTGGGGCTCACATAAGGGCTAGACACTGGTCACTTCATGTGACTTTGACCAATCATTTCATTTGTTTACTGGATTTTCATCTAATGTTTCCTTTTCGAGCTTCTTCCTTCCCACATTTGCAGGCACCTGTTTTGTCAGCCTCAGTTATCCGTTAGCCACCATGTGTGGGCATCATGATTAGCTTGAGGGATTATAGTTATTTCACTTAAATACCCACCCACCCACCTGTTATCTGCTCCTGCTACGGATGTGTTGCATCCCTTTTGTATTGTGCTGCATGTTAGGTATCGATACTGTATATAATATATTAGTTTACAGTTGTAGTTGATAGTAGTGGGAGGGCTATAGTACCATAAGTACTCTTTAATTATTGCTGCAATTATTGCTATAATGGGAGTGCCTTCCCAGCGCGCCGCTTGGCTGCTTAGCAAATAAACTACAGCCTTGTTCTTGACTCCAAAAATCATCCTTGTTTCCTAATCATATCCTTGATCCCTGCAAGCCAGACTTTCTGTGCAAACATGGGCCGGATATTCATGGCCGATATGGCTGCCTCCTTTCATATGTTGCTAGGCATATGAGGAGGGCAGATCTTGGTGGTGTGGATCAGATTGTTCAGGAAGTCTGACATCCTCTTGCTTGACTTCCTATCAGCATTAATCCGTTTAATACTTGAACCATCCAAAACCTGCCTTTGCAGTGGTCTTGAGGCATGGCAATTTTCAGGCCATTAGAACTTACTATAAAAAAAATGGATCGCTTGAATGAGGTGGCTCGATAACAGTACCTGTCAATCCAGTGGTAAATTTTCAAAAATACTTTTTGCTTGTCCTACAAAGCGGCATTCACTATGCAAAAATTTCAAATATCTAGCCCATTAAAGGCGTATAGAATTTTAGTGAGACTTCAAAGAGTTATATGATTCTGTACAAAGTAAATGCCACATAAAAAAAATGTTGATTATCAATCCATGCAGAATTGATAGTTCGATAAATCGTGATGCATGGTTTGCAAACTTCTGGTTTGCAAACTTCTATCATCAGCTTGTCTAATAGCTTGGCATTAAATGACTGTACCAATAAAAGTATATATGTAATTAGCTCACCTGGGCCAAGTGAGCTTATGTTATGGCGACCGTCCGTTATCCGTCCGTCCGTCGTCCGTATGTTGTCCGTCAACTTTTGCTTTAAAACACTTCTCCTCATTACCCACTTGGCCAATTTCAACCAAATTTGATTGAAGGGATCCTGTGGGGATTGGCTATAGAACCTCTATTCAAAATTTTGATTCATCAATTTATTGGGTCAAAATCTTAGATTTTATTAAAAAAATTTACCGGAAATTGTCAAAATGTTTCTTCTCCTCACCATTTTGACCGATTTCAACCAAATTTGGGGGAAAGTACCCAATCGTCATAGGCTCCAGAACTACCATTCAGGATTTTGATTGATCAATTTTTTGTGTGAAAATCTTAGATTTTAGGGGAAATGTACCGCTAATTGTCAAAATGTTTCTTCTCCTTACAATTCTGAGCGATTTCAACCAAATTTGGCTGAAAGGACCCTATCATCATAGGCTCCAGAACTTCCAATCAGAATTTTGATTCATCAATTTTTTGGGCCAAAATCTTAGATTTTATGAAAAATGTACCAGAAATTGTCAAATTGCTTCTTCTCCTTACCATTCTGTGCAATTTCAAACAAATTTGGCTGAATGGATCAATGGTCATACGCCCGAGAACTTCTCTTCGGAATTTTGATTCATCGATGTTTTGGGTGAAAATCTTAGATTTTGTGAAAAATGTACCGGAAATTGACAAAATGCTTTTTCTCCTTACCACTCTGAGCGATTTCAACCAAATTTGGCTAAATAGACCCTATGGTCGTATGGCCCAGAACTTCCATTCAGAATTTTGATTCATCAATTTTTTGGGTGAAAATCTTAGATTTTTATGAAAAATGTACCGGAAATTTTCAAATTGCTTCTTACCATTCTGAGCGATTTCAACCAAATTTTGCAGAGAGGGTCCTGTGGTAATGGGATTTCCATACAGAATTTTGATTCATCAATTTTTTGGGATGAAATCTTAGATTTTATTTTAAATGTACTGGAAATTGTAAACCAGCTTGGTATGGCCATAGGCTCTAGAGCTTCCATTCAGAATTTTGATTCATCAGATTTTAGGAAAAATGTACCAAAAATTTTCAAATTGCTTCTCCTTACCATTCTGGGTGATTTTGACCAAATTTTGCGGAAGGGATCCTGTGGTAATAGGCTCTAGAATTTCCATACAGAATTTTGATTCATCAATTTTTTGGGATGAAATCTTAGATTTTATTTTAAATGTACTGGAAATTGTAAAATTGTTTCTTCTCCTTACCATCTTGATATGACCATAGGCTCTAGAACTTCCATTCAGAATTTTGATTCATCAATTTTTTGTGTGAAAATCTGAGATTTTATGAAAAATGTCCCGGAAATTGTAAAATTGATACTCCTCCTTAGCTGCATGACTTATTTCGACCAAATTTCACAAACAGATTCTATGTTGGTAGGCTCTAGAAATTCTATTCAGAATTTTGATTGATCAATTTATTTGGCTGAAAATCTGAGATTTTATGAATAATTTACAAGAAATTGTCAAAACACTGTTTCTTCTTGGCATATTTCAACCAAATTTGGCTAGAGTGACACTATCAAGGTAGACTAGAATTTCTAATCAGAATTTTGATTGGTAAATTTTTGAGGTGGCCATCTTAGATTTTCTGAAAATTATCCGTCATATCTGTTTAAATGCAAATGGTTCAAATGCTAATGGTTCAGGTGAGTGCCACAGACCCTTGGGCCTCTTCTTTTGTAGTATTACAGAATTCACCTTTCCAGAGTACCCACCCATCATATGACGTCATAATGAACTGCGTGGTGTGTACAATGACATCATAATGAATGACGTCGATAAGTACGTCACGAACGCATATTTGATGACGGTCTATGGGCTGTTGTACAAATTGTTTGCTTTTACTATTTAATAAATATTCTGTTGAATATTTTGAAACTAATTTGACTGGGCGCTGTTGCTGCCTATGGCAGCAACAGCACCCAGTCTAATTAGTTACAAAATATTCAACAGCTTCCCTGTATAGTTTTCAGGAAATTGATAACTAGGGCATTCGGGGATCGATCAATCCAAACACGGCGAGCTGTGGGTGGAGCTTAAGCTAGTGATGGGCGGGGCATAGCTAAAAATAGAAAGGTCCATTCTGCTTAATCCTATAACACTCATATTAGCAAAAAATCCCGCCTTCTGATAACCGAGTCAGTCATTCCAATAGTAAATTTAAAAAAATAGTCTTCTTAGTCTGCAAAGGGACATTTTCTGAGAAAATTTTCTTGAATAAATTTGAGGCTTGAAGAGTTAATGAATTATTCACACATCATGAAACTCATTCACTCCAAGACACTGGCTTCACACACTTAGGTAGAGACAGGATTCAAACCAGAATGACCTTTGGTGTACCAAACAATAAAAGTGTTAATATATGTCTCTAAACATTTAGTTAGTTCTTTAACCATTTAATACTCAAGCTGGCTAAAAGTGGTTTCTGCAGTGGCCTTGAGAAATGTCCATTTGCGGACCAAGAGAAAAATTTTTTTTGGAAATATATCACTGGAGTGACTGGCTTTTTAAAAACAATTTTGTTGATCTCCAAATGAACATTTTTATTTGAAAATCGTCAAGATTGGCCAAGAAAATTAAAATTTACATTAATCGTTATACATTTGTTGACCAATTAAGACTAATCTTGAAAATGTACCACTGGAATGGCTGGCTTGGTTATCAAACCTGTCATTCCCGTGGTAAACTTTTAAAAAAATGGTCTTCTATTGGCCTACATATTATTTACATAATTAATTAAAGTTATCTTGAAGCATTAAGGTTAGAAAATATTTAGAAAAATTCAGTGACGATCGTCTTCTTCTGAGACGCCATTTTACTTTGATATTTGCACTCTCCATTATTTGGGAGTCTATTGATCTCGCTTCTGCCCAATGCTCTGTATAAAACCATTCCCGTAACACTAATGCTAATCATTGTACTGTTAGCCTCCAAGCTGAGTAGATCTACCTGTATAGTGTGTAGTAAGCTTATAGTAGTTTGATTCCAATTGTGTATTTTCTATGGTAGATGTGAAACGTGCTAACCTAGATATTTTTATAACAAGTTGACTGATAATTGTTGCTGACTATAGCAGCAACACATTTCCTTCAAATTATTTGCAAAATAATCAGCAGAAATAACTAGCTAACGTTTTGAAAATGATTTGACTGAAAATCATTATTGCTGCAACAACTTTCGACTAAATTGGTCTCAAAATAATCAGCAGGATTTTCAATGTAGTAACACATTCTAAAGATGTTTCTAGCAATTCAATTGACAGTCATTGTTGACTAAGGAAGAAACAAAGTTATCAAATACTTCTCAGAATAATTAGTGTTGAGCTGCAAATAACATTAGCTAATACATGTTTGTACAATTAGCAAGGTCTGTGTCATAAATGTAATAGAGAAATATATTTGAGTAGATGAGTAGGTTAGCAAAGCACCTGCACGAGCTGTCATGCAGTGACATGCTTACCTACTGACTGAGCAGTTTTGAACATATTTCATGTCTGATCGTGGCAATGTATACGACACAGATCTACCAAATTGTACGTACATATGTTAGCCAACCACATTGAAAACCTGGCAATGATTATTGCTAGGAATAATTTGATAACGTTGTTGCTGATTTAGTCAGCAGTTGTTGCTGATTTAGTCAGCAATGACTGTCAATCAAGTTGCTTGATACATTGATAGTCCTACTGATTATTGTGAAAACAATCTGGTTGGAAGTTGTTGCAGCAACGATTTTCAGTCAAATCATTTTCAAAGCATTAGATAGTTGAATTTGCATTTTCTGGTGATTAATTTGCAAATTATGTGAAGGAAATTTGTTGCTGCTATCGGCAGCAACAATTATCAGTCAAATTGGTATAAAAAATATCTAGGTTAGCTCGTTTCACGTTTACAATAGGAAATACACATTTAGAATCAAACTACTATACGCTTACTACACCGTTATACAGGTAGATTCGCTCATCTCGGAGGCCAACAGCACAATAATTAGCATTAGCGTTACGAGAATGGTTTTATACTGGACTTGGCATGACAGTGAGTACAATAGAATCCCAAATAATGGTGGCTACAAAAATCAAAGTAATATGGCTGCTCAGAAGAAGACGGGCGTCATTTAAATTTTCAAATATTTCCTAATGTTATTGCCTCAGGATACCATTAAGCAGTAAATCAATGTATTGAATATGTTATTGGTTAGGGACACAAGCCATGCCGCAATGGTTCAGAAACTAATCAGTTTATTTATTCAATATATTTATTATCTTCATATATTTACTATAGCTTCACCATCAGTCAGTGCCCACATCCCTGAATTTGATTAATCCAATTCATCCTCAATGTTCAATATCCTGGTTTGTAGAGATTAATATTCGCCATAGAAAAGCTGGTGAATACTTTGAAAACAGCTTGCCTGAAAGTTGTTGTTGCCTAATGCCTAAGAGTAGAACTTGGCTGAATTTAAAATTAAATAAAGTCCTTTGTATCGATTTTGAAACTAATTTTACTTGGAGCTTTTGCCACCATAAGGCAGCAATAGGCCCCAGTCAAATTTGTTTTAAAATATTCAACAGCTTACCTATAATATTACCTTGAAATTTAGATTCTGGTGGCAATAATCCCTAATCAAATTAGTTACAAATTATTCACCAGCTTTCCTGTATAGATACCTTGAAATTTAGATTCTGGGAATTTGGGTGTCAAAGTTTCAAATCAAATCCACCCTTACGAAAACGTGTTTCTGGTAATAGACTAACAACAGACTGGCAAGATATGACAACAGACTGACAATAAAAAATTAACACTGGCAATACACTGACAATAAGCTGACTATAAGCTGGCAAAAATTAAAAAGGAATTGACACTACATTGGCAATATTGTCAGTTTATTGTCAGACCTGGTAATAGTCTGACAATAGACTGGCAGTTTTGTTGGAGATCTGGCAATACACTGACAACAAATTTATCAGGCTTGACATTAACATGACAACTTTAAGACTGTTTTAACTATAGCTGACAATAAGCTGGCATGAAAAATCTTAACTGGCAATAGACTAGCAAGAAAGGACTTGGGAAACTTTATAAAGAATATGACTGACAACAGACTGGCAAGAAAGGAGATAGTAAAATACATCTGACAACCGACTGGCAAGAGCGGACATAGAAAAATAAATCCGATAATAGATTGGCAACAAAGGATTTAACAATTTTCCTATCAGAAAACATGTCTTGCATTAAAATTGTAAGATGTGAAATAAAAAATAATATTTGAGTTTATATTTTTACCTATGCCTAGAAATATAACTTACAACTTTATAACAATGATTTTAAAACTGGATCTGTTTCTAATTTTTTGATAACACCAAAATGTTAGATTTGTGCTACTGTACCGGTATTTGTTCTCACACACATACCGTAATTGTGTAATTAGCTTTTTGGCAGAATTTGTATGATTCAATACCCTTTTAAAGAGGTGCTTCTCCATGTGGGGATATCTACATGCTAAAATAAGAAGTTATCTTCCTTCTTCCTTTTTTGAAGATTCAACAGAAGCTCTCCTAGCTCTGCATAAAATGTAGAAAATATATTTATAATTATGTTTATTTAATTATAATCATGTCATGTAACCCAAGATCAGCACAATCATTATCAGTTTGGTATGTATACATATAAATTGTAATGATAACACTGATAATTTGTGGTGTTGATCTTGTGATACCTGTTTTCATAATTTATTAAACTGTTTAATTGAAGTGACCCAGCTATTTGAATATTTGGTTAAATGTTTGTTTATACTGCAGTGCCCAATACATATGTAGTAAATTTTAAACTGATGCTTTGTCTTGTGGTTTTAAAGGACTGCGGGTGAAATCTCAATGTCATGATACCTTCTTTGTCCTGCAGTAATATTCATGAGATGTTCCTGCCATTTTGCTGTCAGTCTGTTGTCAGTGTATTGCCAGTATGTTGTTAGTCTATTACCAGTTTAAAGTGGCAAGACACAATAATACAGCTGACCATAGACTTGTAATAAGCAGCTGACAACAGACTGGTAAGAAACTAATTTGTAGCTGACAACAGACTGACAATAATCTGACAACAGACTGTCATTCAAATGACAATACAAGGGTAGGAAGCTGGTATCGCACTGACAACAATCTGACAATAGACTGGTAATAAAAAGTAAAACCGGTGGTAGATGTATTGTCATATGTATTGCCAGTGTGTTGTCAGCTAACTGGCGAGAAAATATTTGGAACGAACCTCTGACAACACGCTGTCAATATAGCCAATAATACACTGAAACCGTTCCATATCCCTCCTATTGTCAGATGTTCTGTGTATTGCCAGTGTATAACCAGTCTGTTGTCAGATGTTAAAATGTTACCAGTGTATTGTCAGTTTACTGTCAGATGAATTTCTGTTAGCTATATGGAAGACTTTGTAAATTTGTTGTGTGTCTTCACTTACTGACAATAAGCTGGTAATAGACTGACAATAGACTGGTAATAAAGGAATTTTTTGTAAGGGCAACACGAATAAAATGTGGGCGGAGCTTAGCTAGTAATGGATGGGGCATAGCTAGAAATGGATGCCTCTTATTCTGTCTATGAGAAACATGATAAGCCAAACCATCTTGACTTTGACCATCGTAATACTGGACATTTCTGCCTGCCTGCCTGCCTGCCTGCCTGCCTGCCTGCCTGCCTGCCTGCCTGTCTGTCTGTCTCTGTCAGTCTGCAGCTGTATATCAGAAACTATATTGAATTCAATAAGTGTCTCTGACGTTGGTCTTGATCCAAAATAAAATAAATAGGAAAACGTTTGAAAAATATAAGACTTGCTATATAGCATACGGTTATCTTCTAATGGTTAGCTTAGTGAACAATTTTACTAAACTATGTTGCTGTCTTATAGATAGACATGTACATATCGAGCAAGGGTTTTGGTTAATTGCATAGCCATTATCTAAGACAGTTACTACCCACACCTTCAGTGATTTCATAGAGGGCCATTGTCTCTGGTGAATTTTCATACTCTCCTGTTATCCTCAGGGTTTAACCCTTTAACTCTCAAGCTGGCCATAAAAAGCTTCTGCAGTGGCCTTGGAAAATGTCATTTTGCAGATCAAGAGACGACTATTATTAAAACTTTACTATTGAAATCACTGGCTTGATAATGAGCTAGACATTTCAGTAGTGAATATTCAAGAATAGTCTTACTTCTGGTCTACAAATGGACATTTTCTTTGAGAAAATTAAAATTTTCTTGAACAAATTTTATAGTTTAAAAGCCTTATATTCTCAGGGACAATGTGCTTGTGGATGATGACCAGATTACATTGTTTTCATGCAGTTAATTATTACGGTTATTACATTTCATCAGTTCACTCTGGGAATTCACTAGTGAAACTGTTAAAAATAGTGTGACTGCAAAATGTCAAATAATGCTGTAGGCTGTTGAAGCTAATTTATACCATCAGATGACAATGTATGAATTATTTATCAGAATCCATTTGGACAGAATCTAATATTCATCACCTATCCATGCATAATTTAGTCATTAATACAGAAAGCATTCGCACATACGATTAAATGTTACATGCTTGATGTGATCATAACATTTCAAATGGCTATATTGAGTGCTGGTTCCAGTTAGGATGTGATGAAGTGCATGTTATGTGGAATTATGTGAGCTTGACTAGACATCCGTTAGATGGGAAAAGCATGACACGGTACCCACAGTCTCGGCTCTATAATATCACATGAGAGTCAACCAATATTGATCAATTTCATCCTGTTTTATTACTGCAGGTTGTATAATAAATACCACATATAGGCCTCAAAATTTGAGGTAGAAAAATTGATGGGTTCTCCTAGACAGTATTGTAACTTAACATTTTGAATTAAATGCCATCAGGGCATGCTAAAAATTAAAACAGAGTGCCCTCATTGAGGTTAGACTGCCCACATTCTTATAAGCAACATAATAAATCGATACACATACTTGCATTATTATAAAATAACAATCAGTGCATGAATCTGCTATTTATCAACATTCAAAGTGACCATGATTCTGGAATTGCATTTTTAGCTCACCTGGCCTGAAAGGCCAATTGAGCTTATGCCATAGTGACCGTCCATCGTTCGTCCATCGTCCGTCCATGGTCTGTCCGTCGTCCATCGGTCAACTTTTTGTTTAAACGACTTCTTCTCAAGAACCAATGGGCCAATTTCAATCATATTTGGCAGGAAGCCTCCTTAGAGCATAGGGATCCGAGTTTGTTCAAACAAAGCCGATCAGCCAATTTGGCTGGCAACCATCTTTGATTTTGGCCGATTTTAGGAAATATTTTTTTAAATCTCCGAAACTGCTTGGGGGATCGATGCAAACATCATGAAATATGATCTAGGGCAAGAGCTGAAGCAAGTTTGTTCAAGGGAACTTGATTAGTCAAATGGTTCAGCGGCCATCTTGGTTGACCTAGTTTTAGCGAAAACGACCTCCAGAACCGCTTAATGGATCGGGCTGAAATTTGGCAGGTATGATTAGGGACTAAAGGTCATTAAAGTGTGTTTAAGAGAAGTTGATCCATAAAAAAACATGGCCGCCGTGGGACAATCAAAATGTAGAGTGTTTGGTGGGCATATTGGATTTTTTTATTTGATGGATTTTGAGGCCGAAATTAGTTTTATGTATGTTTTTGGGTATTCTGGTATCAAATTTGAAATTTTCCAAACTTTCGGATAAATGATTTAGCGGCGATCTTGGATCATTTTCCCATAGTAAAGCAATGGGAAATTTTTAATGTCTTCTCGAGAACTACTGGGCTGCTTTCAATTATATTTGGCAGGAACAATCCTTATAGGGCATAGAGATTCAAGTTTCTTTAAATGGAGCGGATCGGCCAATTTGGCCGGCGGCCATCTAGGATTGTGGCCGATCTTTAGAAATATATTTTTTAATCTGCTCTGAAACTGCTTGGTGCATCGCTCCAAAACTCATTAAATATTATCTAGGGAAAGAGCTGAACCAAGTTTCTTCAAGGAAACTTGATTGGCCAAATAGTTTGGTGGCCGTCTTGGATGACATTGTTTTCGCGAAACCGACTTCTCCAGAATCGCTAAAGGGATCAGGCCGAAATGTGGGCAATATAAGGAATTATTTTGATCATGGGCCAAACTGAGGGTAACGGTTGGGGTCAAAAGGTCAAAAGTGGGCACCAATCGATTGTAATGCAACTCCTAGACCATTTCAGATAGAAACTTGAAACTTTGAGATTGATTGCACATATGGCCAGGGATGTGCATGACAGTTTTGCAATTTTGGTATGACCCCAAATTTATACTCATAATTTCCTGGTTAAGCTTTTTAAAAATGATATTTGCACCCACAAGGAGTCATCCAATTTGAATAAAACTTCACAGATGTGTTCTATACGATGCTTATGACTTGGTGAGATAAAAAATATATTGATTTTCAAAATCTTTCCATATTCTTTCGGCATTAGAACTTTGATAATTTTATGGCTGATTTGCATCCAGGTTATATGTATTATGCTGTGGTTAAGGATTATTCAAATGACAATTTAATCAGCAAAGACTTGGTTTTGAAACTTGAAACCGTGGAGATGATTTTACATATGGGCAAGGACTTTTGGAATTTTGTTCTGACCCCCCCCCACCCAGGTTGACCCAGGGATCAAAAGATCAAAATTGGCCAGTAATTATCGATTGTAAATACAACTCCTAGACCATTTCGGATAGAAACTAGAAACTTTGGGAATGATTGCACATATGGCCAGGGATGTGCATGACACCTTTGGAATTTTGGTATGACCCCAGGAGTATGACCCCGGGGGTAGGAAATGTGGTAAAAAATACAAATTTTCCAAATCTTGTCATGTCGCATATCCTTTTCAAGCCAGTGATAAGTAGTCTACAGTACAAGGAAGTGGATCCCCTCACACTGTGGAGTCCAAGGAAATGAGGAAGCAGACAAGATGGCAAAGGTGGGTGCAGAAGAGAATCAGACAGAAAACATGGTTACCCATACAGAGATGAAGACTATCATCAAGTCACTCTATAGAACACCTCAATCAGAAGATGCCTACCATCATCTCTCGAGGCCAGAGCAAGTGACCATTTTTCGTCACGAACACATGTACAGGTGGTTCCACCTTACGACATCTCCCGCTTGTCCTTGTGGAGAAGCAGAACAGACCACAGAGCACACACTTCGATGTTGCAGTACGTATCAGCTGCTGAGAGAAGAGATCTGGCGTAGGTCAACCTCTTTTCTTGAAAAGCTGTATGGGCCTGTGGAAGAACTGCAGAAAACCACAGTTGTTATTACACCACAAAAACATCCATTACCGTTCAATCACTACTTGCTAAATCAAATATCTGCATTTAGCTATCAGAATAAAATTTTTATGCTCGCTTATATACTCCCTAATGCCAATACCATCACCATGTAGACCCTCAACCAGGCTTCTGGTAGAGGGACCCCCTGCATTAGCCTTACAATAGACTGGCACCAGTCTGTACTTACTCCTTGGTGACGCTTATCACTAAGCACGCTCGCGCATACGCAGTAGGTCCCAAATCTGAAAACTGATGCACTTTTCAAATATTCTGCTAGCAGTACAGTATTGCCTGCTATCAATCTGGTATAAAAGTTTTAGCTTGCTACTAGAGAGTTTCAGTTCTTACTATATTTGACATCGAAATGCCTACCATGAAGTCTATTCTTCCTAAGTTATGTTTAACTTTTATATCATGGTGTTTTAGAGGTGTTTGTAACTCTAGTTTTTTGGAGTTACCAGTTTTCGTGTCACTACTCCCGTTTTCGAGGTTAGAGTAACCATGCCTATTATATACCATCAAGAGTACCATGTTATAAAAATAGCCAGTACCACTCCTATTAACGTAGTTTCTAGTGCTCTCAAACATCATTAATCAGAATCATTACTGATTCTTTCTTCAGTCACTTTATCAAAATCGCCTAAGACGTAGCCTCTGTTGATTTCTCATTAGTTTTCTCAAAGCTAGCTGCTTTATTTCTTATCATTTCTTATTTTTTATAGGAAGTGTCATTATCTTCTGAGAAAGTAAAGTGTACGTCAATTAAGTGTGATCGTTTTCACGCTAAGGATTATGCGGGTCATGTTTGCCTGAGGTGTACCGCCTGCACCCCTCAAAAAATGTGTGGAATTTGCAAGGGTTGGCCATTGGTCATATCCAAATCGTTCTTCAAAGACTTTGTTGTTAAGCCTGCATTGCCCTCAGGTCGCTCTCCCTCCGTTGTTGAGTGTACTAAGGCAGTATCATCTGCTTCTACCTCTGTTAATACGTCGTTTTCAACAATGGAGGGGGCCAGCTCCTCTATCACAGATCCTGTTATGGCATTATTCGCCAGGTTCGAGTCCTTTGCCAACGTATTAACTAAATCTTTAGACGAGCGAATTACATACGCTATTAAGGCTGCTAAAGAGGAGTCGTCAGACTCCGAATTTAGCCCCCAGTCTCAGTCACGTAAGTGGGGTAAGCCGGCTTCCTTGACATCTAGGCAACAAATCAAGTCTCCAAAGGGTAAATCCGGCGATTCGAGAAAGAAACCTGGTAAGACATCCTCCGGTAGGAGCCAGGCCAAAGACCATGGTAGCCTTGAGGATCAGCTTAATCCTCAAGCGTTGGCATCGGTGGCGGAAGCCTCCGATTTGTCATCACAAGCTAAGGTCCGTTTCTCAGTGATACCGGTTGCCAGGAATGTTTTAAGATCGCCGATCGCCTCTGCTCCCGTCTCTGCTCCTGGCTTGTCCAGGCAAGCGGGTTTGCCATCCGGATTGTCTTCTGGTTTTGCCGGGCATCCGGAAATGAGCACCGTGATTGTTTCTGGCTTGGCTGAACATCAGGTGACTCATGATAATCTGGCTTTTTCGTCAACATCCGTTTCCGGTTCATCCGTTTCCGGCTATAGAGTTTCAGATTCCGGTAGGAAGAATGTGGTTCCGGGTCTGTTGGACCCGGCATTGCATCATTTGTTTTCTTCCGTTTCCGGTTTTTCGGCTTCCTCTTCCGGTAGTAGTGTTGCTACTTCCGGTAGGAAGAATGTGCATCCGGGTCTGTTGGACCCTTCTATGCATCATTCCATTTCCGGTTTGCCAGTTTCTTCTTCTGGTAGTAGTGTTGCTACTTCCGGTAGGAAGAATGCTTATCCGGGTCAGTTGGATCCGTCTTTGCATACATCCTCTTTTTCCGGTCCAGTTTTGTTTACTTCCGTTTCTGGGGGTAGTGTAGACACTTCCAGTTCAACTTATGCATGTCAGGGCCGTTTCCGGTTCCGGTTTTTCCGCTTCTGGTGACAGTCTTTCTGCTTCCGGCTTAAGAGATATGAAGCATTCTATTTCCGGTCTCGGTGTTTCAGTTCCTGCTGGAACAACTTTTTGCGCATCAAGTTATGAGCTTCCGACTAACTCAGATTCCCAGTTTAATAATAGGTCTGTTACTTCCGATTCTAATTATTTTCGCGCCGCTCCTCCCGGTTTTGATAGGCATTATCCTGACCGTTCTTCTCTTTCTCAGTCTGGTCCTTCTTCAGATTTCGTTCATCCTTCCTTTTGTGATGTAGTATCTCTCTCTCATTCTTCCTCTCCTTCCTTTTTCTCTCAAGCAGGTTCTCAGAAGAGTAGTAGTCATCCTTCCTCTTCTTCTTCCTCTGTATTATCGGCTAGGGATTTTTCAGCTTTCCCATGTTTCTAATTCTTCTGCTCTTTTTCATCCATCATCTATATCTCCTCCTCCAGGCTTTGTTCATATTCCGGCTTCCCTCCATCAGAATTATTCTTCTTCTCACATCCCTTCTTCTTCTGCTCCGTCTGTCCCTACTCTGCCTTCTTATTCTTCATCTTCTCCTGCATTTGATCATTTGGATCCTATTGTTTCTGTCGTTCTTTCTCCAGAATTAGAATTCCAGATAGTTGATTCGGGCTTAGATTTTTCCTTGTTTTCAGTAAGCCGCGATTCCTCTCTTCATCGATCTATTATTTCAGCTAGATTTTCAATTCTTTCCAGATTTTCAGCTAGTGATTTGGATTCTTTCTCTTTCACTTCTAGTCAGCCAGAGGTTCGTGGTGTTAGTCCTTCTTATCAGTCTCCTTTGACTTTGGACTCTCTCTCAGACGCTCCCTCTAGAGCTTTATCTTCTTCCTCTCTGAGGATCGTTGATTCTACTGCTTCTCTAGACTCGGACATCTGTCCTCCTTCTTCTCCATCTCACCTTTCTGTCAAGGCTACTCAGAGATCAGTCAGGGCCAGGGATCTGAAGAGGTTCTATCATGAGAGGGCCTCTCCGGATGACTGGTCTAAGTCTCATCAATGGATAGCTTCTTCTCTATCTCTTCCTCTTCAGGATAAATTTTCGATTGATCCTCCTTCAGTTGGTTCTGCTCTTTCATCTTCAGACTCTTCATCTAATGTTCCTTCCGTTCTTCCGGTGGATAATTTGGTCGTAGATATGTTAGATTTTTACATTAATGATGTCCAATCGAAAGATTTCTCTCTTACTCCCAAGGTAGATGCTCCGGTGCAGGTTCCAAAAGATGATTATATTAGAGTGGCTTCTACTCAATCTTTCTTCTTCACCCACCTAGTGTCAGCAGTTGCAGGTATTCTGCACCGTCGTTCTATTCCCCTTCACGTTTATATAGACGATTGGTTACTAAAAGCAGAATCTTCCTCAATTCTGTCAAACATCGTTCCAGAGGTCTGCAGTCTGGCTTCCAGTCTAGGATGGGTAATAAATCTAGAAAAATCATCCTTGGCTCCGTCTCAGGTTTTCACCCACCTAGGTGTTTCTTTCGACCTAGGTCGAGGCTTAGTCTTCCCTTCAGATATAAGAGTAGAAGCCATCCTAGTAGCCATGGAAATTCTGGCATCCTCTGCCGTGGTCAGAGCAATCTTCTTTCTCCGGGTGATAGGCTTGATGGTCAGCGTCGAGAACATCATTCCGTGGGCGGCGCTGATGAGGAGACCTTTCCAAATGTATCTAATGTCCCTGTGGAAACAGTCGATCAATTCAGTTTACCATCAGATCCCTGTCAGAGAGCATTAAATCCCCATATAGATTTCTGGAAGGATCGCTCTGCTGCTGATGGGTGTTCCTCTGGTCAAGTCTTCTCCTCAAGCGATCATCTTTACAGACGCTTCCCAGGAGGGATAGGGAGCGGTCTGGGGTTCCCTTTCAGTCTCAGGCCTGTGGTCCCTGGAGGAGTCGTCAGCCCACATCAACATTCTGGAGTTGTGGGCTGTCAAGAAGGCTCTCCTTGCTTGGTCGGATCGGATGCAGGGCCTCAAGATCTCGATTCGATCAGACAATTCAACAGTAGTCTCTTATATCAACAAGCAGGGAGGCACAAAGTCGTCTCCTTTGTTTGGAGGTGTGGAATCTTCTCATGTGGTGTCGTATGAACCAGATTTTCCTGGTGTCCTCCCTTGTCCCAGGATGTCTGAATTTTCTGGCGGATCAATTGTCTCGCCCTTCCAAATTCGCCCACACAGAGTGGCAGTTAAAGAGGTCGGTTGTCAAAGCGATCTTCAGCCTCCTGGATCGTCCCCATGTAGACCTGTTCATGACCTCTCTGAATGCCCAGATCTCCTCTTTCATGTCTCCTTTTCCGGACAATCAGGCATTGGCGGTGGACGCCCTGTCTCAGTCCTGGACAGGAATCTTCGCATATGCGTTCCCTCCAAATATCCTGGTTCTCTTGGTTCTGAATAAAGTCAGGGATCAGTTCTGCGAGATTTTGTTGATAGCTCCCTTTTGGCCAAAAAGGATCTGGTTCATAGACCTTCTCGATCTTCTAGTAGACTTCCCTCGTCTGCTTCCAGTGTCCCCAGATCTGTTATCCCAAGTAAGGGGAACTTGCCTTCATCCAAACCCAGGAATCTTCAGTCTGGGTTTGGAGAATATCGAGGGTTCGGTCCCTGAGAATAAATTTTCTGCAAGATCTCAGGAAATCATTAATTCGGCCAGGAGGGAGTCGACCCGAAGAGTTTATATGGGTCAACTTAAGATTTTTGGAGAATGGTGTTCAAATCATGATCTTGTGCCCGATTCTGTTTCTATTTCCCAAGTGTTAGATTTTTTATCCTATCTGTTCGATTCTCTTCATCTGGCGGCTAACACTGTTAGAGGATATAGATTTTCTTTAGCATCTTCTCTTCCTTGTTTGTTAAATGCTGATGTTAAAGATACTAAGGTTCTGAATGGTTTCATCAGAGGTTTAGGTAATATTCGTCCTCCTATTGCTAAACCTTTGCCTTCCTGGAACTTGGCTTTGGTTCTTCAGGTTTTGGCAGGTCATCATTTTGAACCCATCTCTTCGATTAGCTTAAAGCTTTTAACGTTTAAGTCTGTTTTTCTGGTGGCTTTTGCTTCTGCTAGAAGACGATCTGAGATACATGCTTTTTCCGCTGAAAAGGATCGATTTATTGAAGCTGGGGACGGTTTGGTATTATATCCTAGAAGGGATTTTTTTATCAAAAACGCAATCAAACCGTTATCCAGCTACGCCGATTATTTCAAAATCTTTATCTTCGTTTTCTCAGTCTGACAGATTTTGGTGTCCAGTCAGAGCTCTTAAAGCTTATAAGCGTCGTACTGATTTTAAAAGATCCGATCCGTCTCACTTATGGGTTCCGTACGCGGAAGCGGTAGCCAGACCGGTCTCTAAAGCATCTATTGCTAGATGGATTCGTGACACCATTCAACTCTGTTACGAGATTGCTTCTCCTGAGCAAATCAATCTCTCTCACATTAAGGCTCATGATGTTAGAGGGATGGCTACCTCTTTTGCTCTTTTGGCTGGCTCTTCTGTAGACGAAGTTATGCAAGTTGCAGGATGGAAATCCGAGGCTACTTTTACCTCTTTATTTGAAAGACCAGAGCGCAGCGACATCTTTCTTTATGAACATTACTATTTTAACCAAAAAGGCTGAAGCCCATTTACCAAGCACATCCCACCATTTTCGTTAGGACCATGTGTCTGCATGTAATGGTGAGAGTTGTTTGGTTTTTATTTATTTCTTTATGTTTAAAGTTTTATTTGGTTGTTAATCACTGTGTGATTGATTAGGATGCACCATTATGTTATGTTATTAACATTTGGTTATGTTTGTTTGATTTTTATCCTTGCTTATGGATTCTCAAATCACCTCCCACCAAAGTTTCGTAGTGGGACACTGACCAAATCTACGGGTTTAGCAAGTAGTGATTGAACGGTAATGGATGTTTTTGTGGTGTAATAACAACCCCCAACAGACCCCCCTTTAGTGGGTTGGTCTGTAGTTTTATTAACCACTATAAAAACATACTTACCGTTCAATCACTATGACCCAGCCTCAGCCACCCCGCTGGGTATTGATTTGAGAATCTAGGCTGGATATATGGCACTTAAAATTTAGAAAAGTGAATCAGTTTTCACATTTGGGACCTACTGCGCATGCGTGAGCGTGCTTAGTGACACGCATCACCAAGGAGTGAGTACAGACTGGTGCCAGTCTATTGTAAGGCTAATGCAGGGGGTCCCTCTACCAGAAGCCTGGTTGAGGGTCTACATGGTGATGGTATTGGCATTAGGGAGTATATAAGCGAGCATAAAAATTTTATTCTGATAGCTAAATACAGATATTTGATTTAGCAAGTAGTGATTGAACGGTAACTATGTTTTTATAGTGCTTAATAAAACTACAGAACAACCCACTAAAGGGGGGTCTGTTGGGGGATTTCATCTTGAGAACGGCTCTCCAAGTGTGATACCAGCGATCGAAAAGAAGAAGAAGTGCAAGGAATTATTTTGATCTTGGGTCAAACTGAGGGTAGGGGGCGGGGTCAAAACGTCAAATGTGGGCACCAAGCAATTGTTACATGCAACTCCTAGAACATTTCAGATAGAAACTTGAAACTTTCGGTATGATTACACATATGGACAGGGATGTCATGCCCTTTTTGAAATCTTGTTATACCCCCCCCCCCCCCTCAAACTGAGGATGGGGGTGGGATCAAAAGTGGGCACCAATTGATTGTAATAAACTCCTTGTGCAATCATCACAAGGTTTCAAGTTTCAATAAAAAATGTTTTTTCCAAAATGGTCGCCATGAAAAACTTTTGGCCAAAATTACCATTTTTTTTTTTTTTGCAGAAATCAACTCGGAATAAAAATGTAATTTTTTTAATTAATTTTTTTTTCCAAAAAAATACCAATCAAATTTTTTGGCCAGAAATTAACTCAAAATGACAAATGGAGAAAAAAATTTATATTTTTTCAAAATCTTTTTTAAATGGCTGCCAAAATGACTTTTGCTCCGATCGACTGGAAATTTGGTGATCTTATGGGTCCTGTAGCGATTTGACTTCATCTCAATTTTGAAGAGGATTTGAATTGCAACCACACCTAGAAATTTTTGCTCGATAAGCACCAGAGTCCTGCGGCAGCCGGATCCTGCGGCAACTTAAAAATGCAAGATATTTGGTATCTTCTGATACCTCTTGTTGAAATATATTTTTTAATCTTCTCTGAAACCCTGTGACGCTTCAATCCAAAACTCATTAAATATGATCTAGCAAAAGAGCTGAACGAAGTTTGTTCAAGGGAACTTTGATTGGACAAACAGTCAGTGGCTAGCTTGGATAACATAGTTTTCGCGAAAACGACTTCTCAAAAACCGCTAACGGGATCAGGCTGAAATTTGGGAGATATGATTAGGGACTAAGGGCCATTAATGTTTGCTCAAGGGAAGTTGATCTGTAAAAAAAACCATGGCCGCTCTGGGCCAATCAAAATATAGCGTGTTTGGCGGCCTTATTGGATTTTTTTATGTGATGGATTTTGAGCCACAAATTGCTTTTATGTATGTTTGGGTATTCTGAGTTCAAATTTGCCATTTTCAAAACTGTCGGATAAACAGTTTAGCGGCCATCATGGATCATTTTCCAACCAGAAACTCCCATGTACTAAAGCATGTACTAAAGCAATACGAAACTTCAAGTATATTTGGCAGAAAGCATACTTAGGGCATAGAGATACACGTTTGTTCAAATGAAGCTGGTTGGTAATTTGTCTGGTGGCCATCTTGGATTTTTCAAATGCCTTTAAAAATCTTTTTTGAATCCGCATAGGGGATTGATTCAAAACTCATGACATGTTTTCTAGGGAAACAGGTGAACCAAGTTTGTGCAATGGAACTTGATTGCCTAATGCTTTAGCAGTCATCTTGGATGACCTGGCTTTCATGAAAATGACTTCGTCTCCAGAATCGCTGAACAGATTGGGCCAAAATTTGGGAGATATGATTAGAGACTAAGGGTCATTAAGGTTTGTTCAAAAGAAGTTAATACGTAAAGAAACATGGCCTCTGGTTTCTTGTAACAATACTGCTCAACTCCTTAGGGTTCTACTTATTGTTGATGGCCATTTTAGTAGAAATGCCTATGTTGCGGGTGAACAATACAGGCCCCTTTGGCCTCATGTTACAATATTAATCCTTTAACCATCAAATTTGTTCAAGGAAAATTAAAAAAAAATCAGGGAACATGTCCATTTGCAGACCGAGAGAAGGCTATTTTTGAAAATTTACCACTGGAATGACTGGCTCGGTTATTGAGCCAGTCATTCCAGTGGTAAATTTTCAAAATTAGTCTTCTCTCGGTCTACAAATGGACATTTCTCAAGACCACTGCAGAAGCTGTTTTGGCTGTAAAACATGCGTGATATGCGGGTTAAAGAGTTAATGCATTCATTCATTGGCCTAATATTTGATTATAAATAAATTCTGCTAACTGGCGACAATGCTAGAAACAGAAACTGTTTCTCAGAACTGTTTCTAAAGTAATCAGCGATTGGACAAATTTTTCGCTTGTACTACTGGATTTTGTTTTTGTTGTATAGATTAGGATTCCTAGGAATTGCTTCAGTCCTGTTATCATCAGAGTTGACGGTTTCCACACGATAATTTTCTTTGAGGTTATAAAGAAATCTTTATGGCTTCACTGTGAAACTTGGTGATATTGCTGGAACAGATCTGGCTTTTATGGTGCATTCGGTAATATATTAGACAACTAAATCTTTGTTAATAGCCGGATTCCAAGAATTTTAGCCCCCAATGGCCCTCCACAATGGACTGGGATCTAGAGTGTCAGTCAAGTATCTGACATCATAGTGAATTATATGTCACTGACATTAGCTGATCTCACAATCAAAATGACGTTAAGTCTGTCAGTCAAAGAGTCAGTAATCAAAATGTACTAATTGTATGTATTTAATGAATTTACAGTTTAATAAAAAATTCAGTTGAATATTTTGAAAGTAATTTAATTAATTTGGGAGCTCTTGTCAAATTAGTTTCAAAATATTCAACAGTTTACTTGTATAATTACATTGAAATTTAGATTCTGGGAAATGCTTTCAAATCGATTTTATAAGTCAAACTTTCTGCCGCGCCATGCTAATGACGACAGGTTGATTTATGTAGTGGACTATTGAAAATTTTGCTGGCACGCCACAAGAGAAGTTCGACTTATAAATTGGGCCTTAAATTTCCAGACAACTTAGCGTTGTTGTGATGACCTGTTATGTCCGTCCATCTGTCCGTAGATCAACAATTCTTGCATATTTTTTTACTTAGCCCTTTCATGATGAAGTCGCCCAAAAATAGCCTCTGCAGTGGTTTTGAGGAATGTCCATTTGAAGGCCAAGAGATTATTTTTG
Source organism: Chaetoderma sp. LZ-2023a (assembly GCA_034401795.1). Classification (NCBI taxonomy): domain Eukaryota; kingdom Metazoa; phylum Mollusca; class Caudofoveata; order Chaetodermatida; family Chaetodermatidae; genus Chaetoderma; species Chaetoderma sp. LZ-2023a. The sequence goes on from CM067372.1 coordinate 80,193,327, forward strand.
GAAAATTTACCACTGGAAGGACTGGCTCGGTGTTATTCCAATGGTAAATTTTCAAAAATAGTTTTCTCTTTTCCTGCAAATGGACATTCAATGGGCAAATCTTTTGCTTTTCCTGGCAAAATCAAGCGATTAAAGTTTTAAAATTAACGCTTTAACACGTACATACCAGAAAGAGCAAATTCTTGTTGGTCTTCTGTTACAGTACATTCAAAGCTTGAGCATAGTCGTACATACTGCATGCAGATCTAAGAAATATTCTGTTGAATATTTGAAACTAATTTGATGGAGAGCTGCCTATGGCAGCAGCAGGTTCTAGTCAAATTAGTTTCAAAATATTCAGCAACTTTCCTGTATGGTTGTCATTAAATTGAAACACTATAGAACTTCAAGGATTAGTGGGTTAATGCCAAACCTGGTCAAAATTAAACTGTAACACGAAATTGAGATTTTCTCAAACTTGCATCTATATGTTCAAAAGAGTTTTAAAATAGTTAGTTCAGCTTACCTTAGTGTATAATATTGTTACCTTGAAATTTTAATTCTGCAGTGATTTCGGCTATTTTCTAGGTGTTAAATCGATTTCAACATGTGGACAAAGTTTACGGATCTTTGCTAGAAATAGGCGGATCTTAGCTAGAAATAGGTGTGTCTTAGCTAGAAATAGGTGGGCATAGCTAGAAATAGACCTCTAAATTGACATTGGGGTACAATATGGCAATGTGAACTGAATGTATATTCATTAAGCATGACCAGCAGGTAGTCCGTGATGTATTGTCATATTAACTGTAACTTCCAAAGATAAAATGTTTGTGGCAACCCAATGGACTTCCTGATGGAAATCTAAAGAAAACGTCACCTGGTTTGGTCAACAGGTTACGCATGATCAGCTGAAGACATGCTATTGATTTTTAAAATCAATCTTAAATTTCTTGCTGCCTCAGTGGACCTTTCCAGTTTTAGTTATACCCCACCCATCTCTACCTAAGCTCCACCCACACCTCGCTCGTATTTGGATCGATCGATCTCTGACCACCCTGACTATCAATTTCCAAAAGCAACAGCGCCCAATCAAATTAGTTTCAAAATATTTAACAACATGTTTATTAATAGCAAAGAATTACAAAGAGACAATTCATACAACACGTCAGACTATTTGAGATTTATATATGGAACCCTTTGTGACATAATGATTGTGAATGTCATCATACACACGCTGAGCTGATTATGATGTCATACGAGGTCAGATGATGGATGGATACTCTGGAAAGGTGAATTGCAAAACTCGTGTTTTTGGATGTTACCTCACTTGAATGCTGGCTATGTAAGGGTGCAAGAGAGCCATAGATCCAGAAATTGATCCAACCCAGACCCATGTTGCTTTTTTCTGGACCATGTCCATCGTCTGGGGATCTTCTTTCATCGTAAGATCCTTTGTTGTAATAATATTTGAGTTAAATTGGACAGTCAGTTAGTCAGTCAGTCAGCCCAGTTTGCCAGACAGACAGGCAGTCACAAAACTTATTCCTGGATGGCGTTTCAAAGGTTTTTTGTATTCATTAATCAAACTTTGTACATTCATGAGTTGTAGGCTTAAGCTATGTAGCGTAACAAAAGTATGTGGATGGACACACACAGATGTACACACGCACACGCGTGTACACATGCATGCATGCACACATGCACAGAATTCAGAAGGGAGTTGTTTAAATTATTATATGAATCCACAATCGGGAAAAGCACAGCCATTCATATTTATATGGCATTGCTGACAAATTTCTGCCATTTTGTGTTTATTCAGCATGGCTTAAAATTGATGCATGGATGAGCTGCTTGTTTGCTCACAATAATCTTACTGCTCAGGAGAGATCAAGAAAGTGGCGCTTTGCTATGTTTTAGTGGCATTGTTATCCCTCATGTACCTTAGTAAAGTATCTTTTCCTTTGTGTATCATGGCTGCGGGCAAGGCAAATCAGACGGAAAACAATCTGGTTTCATATTTGATCAGAGAAACGGGTTCCACGATAGTAAATAATAATTTTCTACTCACATATTTACGTTTCATGTATTGGTCAATAATGGTGTCTGACGACTCGCAATGTGTTGGTGGGAGATGATGGATGCTTTCTGTAGTGTTATTTGTCACAGCTACATGATCAATTTGTGTGTTTGGGTTGCAAACATAGAGTCTTGCATGAATTTTGATGCCCTATCAAATTTATAACACAAGTTAGCAGATTTGAACTTGACAAGAGAGCATTTTAACCATACTTTTTTGGAAAACCATTGGAATGGTAGGCTTCCAATTTTATGTAATGAAATCTGATTTGTAATTTAGTCGGTGGCCATCATTTTGTATGATTTTGCTCAAAATTTTTAGTTAAGACGACTTCTCCAAACCAGTAATGGACCTCGGGTTTTGAAATAACCATTTGCCCTGTTGCCAGTGTCACAACCTGAATTTCAAAAGGCTAATTACACTCTGGCTGCTGATGGTACACCTGACAATCATATAAATACTGAGTGATTAATATCATACTGTGTTGTTGATACCCACTGAATAACGGTTTTCTTTTTAAATAATTCATTTATTTAAGTAATATTTGAATGAGGAAACAGTACGCTTAATGCTGCTTCTGAGTGGCCTAGCTTTCTTCATAATTTACTACAAGTCAAAACAAAAATAATTTTCTGTGTCATTTACTTTAACAGATGCAGTATTAAGTGCAACCATAACGTGAAAATGTGTGAAATAGCATCATAGGTTTTTCCTGGTTCAAGTAGATTTTTACCCTTGCCCCATAAGGACAAGAGATTACTGCAATCGGGCTTGTCTGACTCTGCGTGTCTGTCTGTTTGTCAGGAGATCAAAAACTGCTGATCCGACATGGATCAAATTTTAACACAAAGAAGGAGCTTGCCATGCAAGAGGATTTCCATACTTTGGCTATGATCAGGATAAAATAACGCGGATCTGGATTGGATAAAAATGTGGATTTATCTATATCTTAGAAACTCCTTCTCCGATTTGACTCAAATCTTAACGCAAGAAGGTGTGTTAACAAACACTAGGATTCCACAACTTAGGTTGTGATCTGATAAAATCTAGAAAATCCAATAAAAAATCAGATCAGAAAAAATTTAGATCATCTGAAAATTGTTGACAAAAAGGGCGAGGGTCTGCAATTTTTGCTTGCTCTTATTTCATTTATTTTGAACACTGAACCCATTGAAAGCACAATTGGGTGAAATGCGCAAAGCTTTGTAAGTATTTTAGATTAAAGTTCTCATGTCCCATTAAATATAGAACCTTTGCATGAGATATGAGATGCCTGTTGATCTCTGTTCAATTTAGCCAGCATGCAATGCTACCAGATGTGCGATGCTACCCAGCATGCAATGCCCTGACTCCATAATTATTATCTCACCTGGCCAGAATGGCCAAGTGAGCTTATGCCATGGCGACCATCCGTCGTCCGTCCATCAACTTTGTCTTTAAACGACCTTCTCAAGAACCACTGGGCCGATTTCAATTATATTTGGCAGGAAGTATCCTTAGGACATAGGGATCCAAGTTTGTTCAAAGAAAGCCAATCGGCCAATTGGGCCGGTGGCCATCTTGGATTTTGGCTGATTTTAGGAAACATCTTTAAAAAGCTTCTCCGAAACCGCTTGGTGGATCGATTCAAAACTCACGAAATATCATATAGGGCAAGAGCTGAACCAAATTTGTTAGAAGGAACTTGATTGGCCAAATGGTTCAGCGGCCATCTTGGATGACCTAGTTTTCGTGAAAACAACTTGTTCTGCAGAACCGCTGAATGGATCGAGCTGAAATTTTGGGGATATGATTATGGACTAAGGGCCATTAAAGCTTGTTCATGGGAAGTTGATAGGTAAAAAACATGGCCGCCGTGGACCAATCAAATTTTAGTGTGTTTGGCTGCCATATTCAATTTTTTTATTTGATGGATTTGAAGCCGAAATTGGTTTTCTTAACTCCGCTTACTGGTCAGTCAGCTGTTGTATAGCGATGACCCTGTCCGTCTTCTGTATGTCCATCCATCCATCTGTCTGTCCGTCACCAACAATGGTGGCTCATTTTGTTATTTCTTAACGGATTGACACCAACCTTGGTCACAATGTTAATGTCGGCATCTAATATATGTGTTGTGAAAATGAAACTGATTGGTTGTCAAATGCCAGAGTTATCACCCCTTAAATATTTGCAGTGTCACTTTCTTGGGGGAAACACAGGTTTGTTCTCACCATCCACTAATTTATCACCATGTCAGATTTTATTGCCATAGATTAGACTCCAATTAACAGATTAACCATTCCACCACTGGCTAAATATTTAACATATGTATGTATTATGTGCTCTGACATCTATGCTCTTAAAAATATTTTGAAATGTATTTGATTGAATGTTGTTGCTGCCTTAGGCAGCAATGAAAGTGGTTGCTGCCTTAGGCAGCAATGACTTTCAGTCAAATTATTTTCTAAATCAACTCCAGCTCACCCTACTCCTGCTGCTAACTTGGTGATTCAGCCAGATGCACATGTGTTAAATGGATTGTGTGGTGGTGGGGAATAACCTGCTATAAAGACCACCTACCTGCCTTTAGAGACCATTTTCTTCAATTGTATTTAAACCTATAGTAGCCGTCTGACTGCTGAGTTTTTGCAGACAACATATTCCAAAGGTTATATCTCTGAACCTGATAAATATTTTGAAAACAATTGGACTGAAAGTTGTTGGTGGCTATTTCAGTCGAATTGTTTGCAAAATATTAAAGAAGTCAAGAGCTTTGAAAATTGAAATTATTGGCTGCACTACTGGCTTGCAGCAGTGAGACAGTTACGAAACCACCTGTTGTTAGGACTGATATCATCTATTTTCGCTTAGACATTGTTCAAAATCACTAATGCAAAAAACAGTCCAGAGATTGATGTCAATATCTCGAAAACAAAACCATTTGACTGAAAGTCATTGGGAGTGATGGATGTAAAGCTTATGTAAGATTAGTTGAAATGCCAATGTTCCAGGTGAGCGATACAGGCCCATTGGGCCTCTTGTTGTAATTATTGGACACCATATTCATTTAGTGTATTGTCTGTATAGCCCAGGATTTCTCAAACAAAAAGACCGGCCTGCATGTACAAATTGTCATTTGTAAGTTACCTCGGGAAGCATAAGCGTGTAAGACATATTCGACAGCCTGTATTTCAATAGTGTCCATCACAAGAGAGTATTTCCAGGAGAAAATATGAGATAACCCCCCACAGACCCCCCCCCCCCCCTTGCGGGTTGGTCTGTTGTTTTATTAACCACTATAAAAACATACTTACCGTTCAATCACTACTTGCTAAATCAATTATCTGCATTTAGCTACCAGAATTTTTATACTTACATACACGCCTCCCCATGCCTATTCCTATAAATATGGACCCTCAACCAGGCTACTGGTTAGGTCCATCGCCAGTATATTAACAGATGTAGACTGGCACCAGTCTGTACTCACTCCATACTGACGCCTGTCACTAAGCGCGCCCAAATAGGAAACAGATTCACTTTTCTGAATTTAAGTGCCAAATATTATAGGCAAATTCTCAAATCAATTCCATGTGGGGTGGCTGAGGCCGGGTCGTAGTGATTAAACGGTAAGTATGTTTTTATAGTGGTTAATAAAACAACAGACCAACCCGCAAGGGGGGTCAGTGGGGGGGGGGGGGTTGTTATTACACCACAAAAACATCCATTACCGTTCAATTACTACTTGCTAAACCCGTAGATTTGGTCAGTGTCCCACTTAAAGCATTAGGTGGGAGGCGATTTGAGAATCAGCAAACAAGGATAAAAATCAAACCAATCTTATCCAAATGTTAATAACATAACATAATAGTGCATTTAAATCAATCACACCGTGATTAGCAAATAAGGAAAACTTGAACTTAGAGATAAATAAAAACCAAAATAAACTCTCACCATTTCTTACAGATGCACAGTCTTAATGAAAATGGTGAGAAGTGCTTGGCAAATGGTCTTCAGATATTTTGGTTAAAATCGTAATATTACGAAAGAAGGAGGCTGCTGCACTCTGATCTTTCAGATAAAAGGTTGTAAAAGAGGATTCAGATTTTCATCCTGCAACCTCTATGACTTCATCTAAATACGAACTGGCAAAAAGTGCAAAAGAAGAATCCATTTTCTAACATTGTGAGCTTTAATATGGGAGAGATTAATTTGTTCCGGAGTAGCAATCTCATAACAAAGCTTTCTTCTCCCAAATCTATCAGGATATCGTAAACTTTGAGACCGGCTTAGTATACCCTTCCGCATAAGAAAACCATAAAAGGGACGGATCAAATCTTTTGAAATAATATCGCTGTTTGTACATTCTTAATTCCCTAACATGACACCAGAGTTTATCCGAAGGCGAAAAAGACGATAATGAGTTTTAAATAAGCAGACTAGCAGGAAACCGGTTAGACTGAGTTTCTGGGATTAAAACTAAACCATCTCCTGAAAGTATAAATCTCTCCCTTTCAGCAGAAAAATCATGAATTCTGAACGCCTTCTAGCAGAGGATGTTAATACTAATAGAGGAAAGAGGTTAAAAATGACGGGCTGCCAGCACTTGAAGAACCAGCCAAGTTCCACGAAGGTAAAGGCGTAGCTATCGGAGGGAGAATATTGCCTAGACCTCTAATAAAAACTATTAACGGTCTTAGTGTCCTTGACATCGGCATACAGAGGGCAAGGAAGAGAAGATGCCAGAGAAAATCTATATTCCCTAACCAAATTAGCTGATAAATGGAAGGCATCAAAGAAATATGTTAAAAACGGCTAATACTTGGGGAATAGAAACAGAATCGGGCACGAAACTTTGGTCTGAACACCATTCTCCAAAAATTTTAAGTGGACACTTGTAAATTCTGCGGTTCGACTCTCTTCTGGAATAATCGATAATTACTGGAGATCTTGAAGAAACTTTATTCTCGTAGACTTCAGTTTCGATATTCCCCAAACACACAGACTGAAGATTTCTGGGTTTGGATGAAGGCAAAGACCTTTTACTTGAGACAGAATATCCTGGGAGAATGGAAAAAGACGAGGTAAGTCTACCAGGAGGTCTAGAAGGTCTACAAACCCAATCCTCTTTGGCCAAAAGGAGCTATAAAAGAATCTCGCAGATTTGTTCTTTGACATTCTTCAGCACTAACCAGAGCTCTAGATAAGCTTTTCAATAATTGGTTGATTCACTCTTAGAAATTTTGTAAATTGGGTATGTTTGGAACTTAATTGGGTTATTATACATTATTAGCAAGAGAACTGAAATTAATTGGGTGAATTTCTATTTCAGTACTCATGATGTTAAAAATTAATTGAGTGATTGGCAATTTTTATTTGGTGAAAACGCAAAAACCCTGATTATCTGGAGCTCTGATACTAACGGAATCAAAATCGTTGGAGGGAACGCATAGACGAACATTCCTGTCCAGGACTGAGACAGGGCATCCACCACCAGGGCTTGACTGTCCGAAAAAAGAGACATGTAAGAGGAGATCTGAGCATTCAGAGATGTCGCAAACAGATCTACCAGAGGACGATCCATAAGACTGAAAATCGCTTTGACAACTGACCTCATTAACTGCCACTCTGTGTGGGCGAATTTGCTGGGACGTGACAGTTGGTCCGCAAGAAAATTCAGACTGCCTGGGACATGAGGAGACACTAGAAGAATCTGATTCTTGTGACACCATAAGAGAAGGTTCCACACTTCTAGACGAAGGAGGGATGACCTTGTACCCCCTCCCCCCCCCCCCCTGCCTGTTGATATAAGAGACCACTGTCGAATTGTCCAACCGAATCGAGACTTTGAGACCTATCACAAGATCTGACCATGAAAGGAGAGCCTTCTTGACAGCACACAATTCCAGAATGTTGATATGAGCTGTCGACTCCTCCAGGGACCAAAGACCGGAAACCAACAGGGAGTCCCAGACCGCTCCCCATCCCTCCTGAGAAGCGTCTGTGAAGATAATCGCCTGAGGGGAGGACTTTACCAGTGGAACACCCATCAGAAGCAGAGAACGGTCTTCCCAAGAATCTAGATGAGGAATCAAGTGTTCTCTGATGGGAATCTGATGGTAAATAGAGTGAACCGACTGCTTCCAAAGGGACGTTAAATACATTTGGAAGGGTCTTCTCATCAGCGCCGCCCATGGAATAACATTCTCTACGCTGACCATCAAACCTATCACTCTTAGCAGAAATCTTGCTCAGACCATGGAAGAAGAAGACAGGATTTCCATTGCCACTGATAAAGCCTCTATTCTTGGATCTGAGGGGAAGACTAGACCCTGGGCCAGATCGAAAGAAACTCCTAGATGCGTGAAGATATGAGAGGGACCTAGGCTTGATTTCTTTAGATTTAAAATCCACCCTAGGTTGCGTGCCAGACTGCAAACTTCTGGAAGAATTCCTGAGAGAATTGAAGAAGACTTACTTTACTAACCAATCGTCTATATAAACGTGAAGATGGATAGAATGACATTGAAAATTTCTGAAAACATGAAAGAAGGCATCATTTTGGTCGATGGAAATGACCACAAACCCTGATCTAGACTGGAAATGATCTGGGAGATGGTCTCCATCTTGACTTGGGAGTAAGAATCATGATATTTAATCATGATATACCCCTTGTTGAAATAAAATTATTGCAGATTTGAATATTTCAGAGTGAATAGAGATCATTTTACTAAGATTTAATGACGGGGTAGGAAAACCTACCCTAGCCTGAACGCTCTCATGTATGTATAAATTCCTTAGAATTAACATAATTCACAAAGAAAACTAACATGATAAAGACCAAATTGTCAATTGAAAGGACCAGAGGAGACAAGAAAGAAGAATTAGAAGAAGAAAGAGCCGACACAAAAGAAGGAAGCTCTATAAAAAAACTTGTCCTTAAAAGGAAGATAAAGAGTCTAAGCAATCCATCCACCAGTGAGCCAGGGACCAGTCATCCGAAGAGACCCTGACTGGACAAAATCTCCTCAGCCCTGACCGACTAGGGAATAGAAGAATAGAAGAAGGATTAGGAGATGGAAAAGAAAAAAGATGAGAAGAGTCACCAGAGGCCATAGAATCAACAGTTCAAATGGAAAGAGGAGAGCAAGGCCTCTTGGAAGCTAGAAGAGAAGAAAACTGTAAAGAATCAGAAAAGGAAAACGATTGATCAGAAGGAATGTGAACAGATACAACATCCTGACCAGAGGACAAGGAAAGCATGGAGAAAAAAGCTGACATGAAAGAACGAACAAGGAACGAATCCCTAAAAACAGAAAACAATGAGAAAACCGGACCTTGATCAACAATTAGAAACTCCAGCTCAAAAGAGAGAACGACAGAAACAATCGGATCAAGATGATAAAAAGAGGAAGAGAGGAATTAAGAAGAATGGAAGATGAAGAGGAAAGAACAGGACCAGAAGATCCCAGGAGAGGATTGATAGAAGGTGAAATACGGGAAAACCCCATAGGAGAGGAAAAAGAAGGAAGACAGAAAGAGAGAGAGAGAGGAAGGGGAACATGACTAAAAGAAAACTTCAGAAGGAGAAGGGGCAGAGGATGAAGGAAGAGACCTATACTTATCTTTACTCATTATTACTAAAGACTTAGAACCAATATTATCATCTTGTAAAGACGGAAGTCATTGAGTTTGATATGCTAATAAAAAGGAATGATTGATAGAATGATAATGAATCCTGGAAACAGCTGGATGTTAAATACACAAAACACTAATACTAGATTATGATTAAACACTACGGGATGAATCACGAAACAAAACGCTGAAAAACAGGCGATATAAAATCTAAGCAGAAAGACTCACCTAAACCATGACTGACAAGGCAGAAGCTGCAATACCGACAGACAAACACTGCACAAACTACAGAGCTGAAGTTGAAGTACTGGGTCATGCAGCTAATACCATCAGCAGAACAGCAGACCCTATTCACAGATTGTCTTTTTATCTGATGCCCGCTCCGTCCTTGAGGCTATCACCAAAGGTAAGCTGCCACAACTTGAAGAAGCACTACAAACCATCAAATGCTTTCGGATGGCATTGCAGTGGATCCCCTCACACTGTGGAGTCCAAGGAAATGAGGAAGCAGACAAGATGGCAAATGGTGGGTGCAGAAGAGAATCAGACAGAAAACATGGTTACTCATACAGAGATGAAGACTATCATCAAGCCACTCTATAGAACACCTCAATCAGAAGATGCCTACCATCATCTCTCGAGGCCAGAGCAAGTGACCATTTTTCATCTCAGAACTGGACACGACAGACTAAACCAACACATGTACAGGCAGTTCCACCTTACGACATCGCCCGCTTGTCCTTGTGGAGAAGCAGAACAGACCACAGAGCACATACTTCAATGTTGCAGTACGTATCAGCTGCTGAGAGAAGAGATCTGGCCTTTGTCAACCTCTTTTCTTGAAAAGCTGTATGGACCTGTGGAAGAACTGCAGAAAACCACAGATTTCATCTTGAGAACGGCTCTCCAAGTGTGATACCAGCGATCGAAAAGAAGAAGAAGAAGGCAGAAGAAAAAACTCGGCTTTTATTCCTTCTTCCTTCACCCTAATCTTATTTCTCTATTCTCAGCATTTTCCTGCTCTTGTAATCATAATCTTAAATCCATTCTCTTCCCTATGAATCCACTACTGAATCTATTCCTTTCAGCGCCTGTCAGAATTAGACTAAGAATTACGCTGTAAACAGGAATCTTCCTCAAGAAATTAATTCCCTTGGTTAAAATAAATATGTCAACCTGCCGACATAAGAGGAAAAAAGAGCGTGAAAAAAGGCTGAACGGCCCGGAGACAACTGCCCAACTAAAGTTGGATGAAATTAAAAATCGATTTTAATTGCGACATCTAGCGATAATGCATAGAATACAGACTGACTTATCGACTGCAACAAAAAACCCATCCGGCAACCAGTCGGAAGAGTCTTTAATTACGTTGAAATGTTTCACTGATAAAAGAATAAATGCTGAATATCTACAATTCCGAGAGAGACTTCAAACCTGGCAATGTCTCGGAATTAATATTTTCAGCGACTAAACATTCCGATTTTAAAAGCACTTACTTAAATAAGACTAACTCATAGACAAAATGATGACTAGATCCTAGGAAAGAAAAACCTGGAATCTCAGTAAGAGCTATCACCGGAAATCCAAAAAAGGAAGACAGAACCGGAAGTTAATCATAGAACACCATGAAAACTTTTAATGACCCTATCCCCGGATGTACGAATCCGGAAGTGTAAAAATAGGAAACGGAAATGCGCAAAACGGAAGGATACAACCGGAAACTGAACCCGGATGTACATTAAAAAACCAGAATAAGCATAGGAACCTGAGATACACAAACCGGAAGTCAGGCCGGATATGGAAAAAATGGAGGTAGATCCGGAAACGGAAGTAACCCCTGTCCTGAGGACCTGAATCCACTACAACTGATCTAAGACATTGGCATTAGCATAAGTACCAGGCTTATGGAGGTCAGCTTCAGTCTCCGCCACCACGGATTGAGGGTTATGCCTGTCACCCTCAAGTCTAATGTGGGTTTGACCCGGTGCACTACACGAGCCCACCTTCGAGAGCTTAGTCGCTCTAGACTTCTGCTTAGGAGACCTGAATACTTGCATTAACGTTAGAGGAATCGGTTTCCCCCATTTGCGGGAACACCCGCTAACCCTCGGGCTATCGTCGGAATGTGAACAAAATTCCTGTTTCTTGGCCTCCATAATGGCAGAAGATATTCTTTCGTCTAAAGATTTAGTCAAAACTGCAGCGAAGGATTCAAATCTCACAAATAATGCTATCACTGCTTCTGAATTCGCTGAACCCCCCCCCCCCCCCCTCCGTTGCTGCTGGATTAGACATATTAGAATATTGCAAAAGACACAGCTTTTGTCTACTAGCAACGGAGGAAGGGGAAAGACGACCATAGGGCAGCACTGTAAGGACGAATAATCCTTAAAGAAAACTTAGATACGAACGCAGACCACCCTATGCAAAACCTGCACATCGATGTGGGGGTACACGTAGTGCACTTAAAACAGAAATGTCCTCCATACTCCACAGAGTGAACTCGTTCACAGATTGAGGACGTGCACTTGATTTATCGGTCGATAAAACAGACTCTTAAAAAACGAAAAAAGATTACGAAAGAAGCACACCGCTTAGAATTTCGATAAAAGGAGTCTAGACACATGCAAACGCCTTTCAAAGAAAGGCTGGAAAAATTCTAATTCAAGATTGTTTCCTATCATAGGGAAATAAATGTAATTCCTTGTAAAGCACTATTTTTTCTTCTAACTGAAATTGATTAAGGGCTCATTGGAGTAACAGTGTTTATATATGATGATGACTTAGGCATGTTAAAGTTGTTACCACGAAAACGAAACCCACGAAAACCGGTAACATTTATATACATACTTATAAAGTTTAATATAACCACGAACTACTTCCAAAAACATAATTTTGGGAGGATAGACTTCATAATGGGCATATCTTAGCGTGAGGAAGTCCTTCAAGTGTAAGCTGACACAGCGCAAAGCTATAAAAACTTTCTGATAATATTTGTGCAGTTGTTCTGCTTGCAGAATAATTGAAAAGTGCATCTGTTTCCTATTTGGGCTCCAGTGCGCATGCGCAAGCGCGCTTAGTGACAGGCATCACTATGGAGTGAGTACAGACTTGTGCCAGTCTATATCAGTTAATATACTGGAGATGGACCTAACCAGTAGCCTGGTTGAGGGTCCATATTTATAGGAATAGCCATGAGGAGGAGTGTATGCAAGCATAAAAATCTTATTCTGGTAGCTAAATGCAGATAATTGATTAAGCAAGTAGTGATTGAACGGTAATGGATATTTTTGTGGTGTAATAACAACTTTTATATACATTGACAAGAATTTGCCTGAAAATTGTTGCTATGAATGACAGCAACAGCATTCAGTCAGATTATCGACAAAATTATTTGTAGATAATTCGATAACTACTTAGATTTTATACAAATCTGAATGAAAATTGTTGCTGCAACACCTTTCAGTCTAAATATTCTAAAATAATCATAGCTTTCAGTTGAATCTCATTGTTGATTACTAAGGCACCAACAAATTTGACAAATAATTGTTGTACATACTATTTAATTAAAATGAGTATAAGCCTAGATATGACATGCATGCATAAACGAAATATTTAGCAAAGCTAGTCTGTGTACATTTCCGTTCGATCAAAGTATTTCAAACAAATACGCAATCTGTCAACTTACACGCTGTTTGCTAATCATTCATTCTTGGTGAGAAAGCGTATGTAGGCCTATGCTCACTATACATACATAGTACTTAAGATATTGATAGCCAGTTGATTGTGCACATGTGGTTAGAAATTTAACAATGTTGTTGGTGCCTTAGGAATCAACAACTTAGTCAAATTGCTCTTCAAATCCTACTAATTATTTTGATAATAATTTAACTGAATACTATTGCTGTCATTGATAGCAACAATTTTCACGCAAATTATTGTCAAAGTATATAAAACCTTTCTCGTATTTTCTCTTGGAAATTGACACCCTTGTGCTGAAAAGTATTGGAATGCAGGCTGTTGACTATACTGTCGTAAATATGTCCTACGTGCATGCTTACGCTTCCAGAGCTGGTGGGCAAAAGACAGTTGCACGTGCATACAGGTTCTTTTTGTTTGAGAAATCCTGGCTTGTACTGACTATAGACTCAGCGAATATGGCATCCAATAGTCACAGCGATTATGGAGTCAGGACATTGCATGCTGGGTGGCATTGCATGTTGGGTAAATTGAACAAAGATCAACATGCATCTCATATCTCGTGCGAAGGTTCTTTATTTAATGGGACACAAAAACTTTAAGGCCCCCTTTTAAGTGATGAATACCATTTTCAAAGCTCCTGTAACGTTATTAATTACTTTTATTAGCCTAGCCGCGATGGATGGTTGTGCGTGTGTGCGTGCATGCGTGCGTGTGTGTGTGTGGTGCAGTAACTGAAATCCTTATTATGGAATCTTCACCAAACCTTGGTCGACAGTTTCTATTGGGATAGTGAAGATCAAGCAATCTTTATTTAGCAGGGTGGGTGGCCAAATGGTCAAGCAGTCAGAGGTCAAGATTATTGAACAGGGTGTAGCATGACCACTCATGTTCTCCTGGAGGAATCTTCACTAAACGTTGCCTTGGGGTTCTGAACATCAAGCTTCTTGATTTTTTCCAGGTTAAAGATCGAGAGGTTAATTGTTAAGATCTTCAAAAATAGTGGGTGGCTGAGAATTCAGAATTCTCTGGAATGCTTGTTCAGATATGTTGGTCAAGTGACTAATATAGCCACTTGCCAGCAACTCTTCTAAGGACAATCATATAAATCGACGCATCTCCCTCATGTCAAAGCAAGGTCACCTGAATTACGGTTCAGCTCAGAAATAAGTTAACATGTTTCCAAAACAAGAACAAAAATATGTTAGTACAGTGGTGTTCATTCTATTGAATGTTATGGATGTAATTTGACTGGAAGCAATGGTTTGCAATCAAATTAAGTCCAAAATATTCAACAGTCCATTTCATTTTGTTTTGGAAACATGTTAAAGGTCTTGTGAGGACTTGCGGTCGATAACGAGTTTTAATTAATTTTATGGTCTACTACACTATTTAAACACAATAGCGTCACTTTGGAGTGAGAAAAATATGTTAGGCAGCCCAAATAACGAGATTAAATGACGCCTCAATCTGAATCACATCGCCACTCGCTGTGACGTCACACCGGCAACGGCGCTGTGAGCTGGGTCAATCTTTTCTGTCTGTAGTACAAAGGTAGCATATTTTAAAACGTGCGTTTAACAGGATAGACTTTACCTACCATAACATAAATTATGTCAGGTTGAAGCTAAGTCTTCAAGAAATAAAAAATCATGATTTAAAAAAATCTATTATGATATTTACTCATTTTTAATGGTTTCATGGATAGCTATATTCGCATAATAATAGGCCTATAACTACGGTAAACCATGGGCAGTGCTGAAAATCAGCAATATTTCAATGCATGTGACAAATACTCTGTAGTCTAGTAGGCCTAATTGCGGATCCATTACCATTCTTGAAAGGACTGGGTGTACTATGTACTGTCTGGGATGGATGGATGTGAGCGTGATGATCGAGGTTGGTGGGAGAGGTTGACGATGGCTATAAGTGTACTATTATTCATATCTAAATGTATAGGCTACAGAGTGCATGCAGTTACAACTTTTTCTGAAGATTACGAATCTACAATAAGTGTGTCAGTGTGTCCTATGTGAAATTTCCCGTGATTACTGATTAGAATGTAATTGTTTACCTATAAGCTTTTGGCAATGTGTTTGTATAATAATAATGTATAGGCATGTACGGGTCAACACGTACGTTGGTGTGTGTGTGTGTGGGGAGGGGTTGCTGTCACGCCTGTGACAACCATATGAACTATATCGTTTTCAAACCAACTTCTTCCATGTATGGAAGTAGCATACACTCATATTTCAATGTTATGAAAAAGCAAAACTGTAGCGGATGAACAAATTTTAAATAGGTAGGTGAACTGACAGATGTTCAGAGGTCGCTAGCGTATCATCTTTACTTAAAGTGCAGCTCATAAATAAGTTTAAATGCTTCCAAAGCAAAAACACAAATATGGTAGTTATAACCATATGAACATGATACAAGAAACGTTATGTTGAATATTTTGAACACAATTTGGGTTGACATCCAACCCAATTATGTTCAAAACATTCAACAGTATATGTTATTTAAGTTGTACTATAAGCGTACGGACGGCAGTGAAAGCCTCACTACGCACCTCGACCGCTGCCTAAATTGTAAACAAACCGTGTACTGTCAATAATATGTCAATGTAGACTTTACGCAAATAGATTAGTTTTGATTAGATTTATATTTACCAGACATTTTAGTTAACTTTAAACGCATAACTGGACTAACCGTTATAGTGCAATCATAAATTTATTCATAAGCCTACACAATGGTAAATTGCGGTCGTACGTGCACTGAGCGGTGTAGGCCTACTTAACTATCATTTAAAAAGTTGTGTACATGCATGCCTATCATATATGCAAAATCTCTGCAGTCAATCCATAAAGATAACATATATATGCATTTGTAGAATTGTATTCCAAGAAGTGTGTGGGTGGGTTTGATTAAATATAGCCTAATTCACGTACACGAACTCCGATGTTACTGTCACCTCTAACAGGCCTACGTTAGAATTGTGATGTCAGGCACCGTGACCATGAGGTCTGTCCTTTAAATTTTAATCAACAAAAATATCATCAACTTCGATATTATTGAACCTTTGTGCATCTCGAACAATATAGTGTCCCTGTGTGAACAATGAATTGTCAAAGAATATGTGCATAGGTGCCTAATACGCGCAGCAGGAGAGAGCCTAGCTTTGCTCCCGAGATAATAATCTAGACTAATAGGAATTGGTGTCATCCCGGTGTGACATCACAACTCTAGCACGATAGCTAAAAATGTTTGGTTGTCAAGGTGGTTGCTATATGTTTATCTCAGCTTTGGCTGGGCCGATTACAAAAATTTAAAAAGCATTTTGTTCTTCTAGTAAAGGAGAATCTGTATTATGATTGTCAAGTTAATCAGAGCGATCGGGTATCTAGTCCTCATAACATCTTTAAGTTAATTCTCAGATGTACTGTTTCATGCTAATATAAACTGAATAATACAAGCCCACAATGGCCAATAGAATATCCTAAATCTTAAACAACTTTTATTTCTTCTTTAATTCTGACCTACATGTACTACTCCTTTAATTGCAGAGGGAGAACTAGAGGTACTTAAGGATGGCCATTCTCTCGGCAAAATGGGCCCAGGACGGGCATTTGGTGAGCTGGCTATTTTATACAACTGCACTAGAACAGCGTCGGTTAAAGGTGAGTGAATTAATTTATTAAATCATTAACCATTACAGAGAAGATACACCAAATTCCTTATTATATCAGTGATTATACATATTATGTTCAATATTTTGAAACCAATTTGAATAGAAGGTGTCATGATTTGTCTGTGTCTCTGTCTGTCCATCATCTGCCTGCCTATCCACCTGTCTGTCTTGGTAAATAATGTACGGGATGGCTGCTCCATTGGATTATGGTACTTTTCCCATTGGTCAGTCGTGTAAAGGACCCCAATATTTTTTGTATTTCCCGCTTAAAATTTTGCCTGTGACCACTGGTAAATAGCACCTCTTGGTACACTTGACAATAGTGTCAAGGATGGTTGCCCCATTGATCAATGCTGTGACCATTGTCCCATTGGTAAATGTCATGTATTTGGACATGTGAACCATTGGTCAATAGTGTTGGGATGGCTACCCCATTGGTCAATAGTTTATATGGCACTTGATTTGTTAGTCATTAGTTTCAGGGATGATTGTTTCATTTGTCAATAATGACAAGGACGCTTCCCCATTTGTCCATGGCTTTAGTTTTCACTTGCCACATGGACAACTGGTGGTTGATCCATTGGAAAATTAGGTTTGTAACACTTTTCTCATTGGTCAATAATGTCAGGAACACATGCTTTTGTTGATCAGTGGCATCAGCTATGCTTACCATGTTGGTGAGGTGTGTCAATGATATTTGAACATATTGCTCAATAAGGCCCACGACCATTGTTCCATTGGTTCAGGGGCATCAGTTACGCTTGTCCCATTAAAAAATTGTGCTTGTCCCATTGGTTAATAGTGTCAGTGACTCTTAGACTGTCAGTCAGTAGTGATAAGGATGCTTGCCTCATCGGTCAATGATGATAAGGACTATTGGTATATGGCAGCAATTATGCTGCCTGATTGACCACTAGTGGTTGTTGTGCATTGATTAATGTAAACACCCCTGCAAAATATTGACCATGGTGTCATGGTCAACCATGGTCTGATGATGGTCAACATTGAAAATTGTCCAAATTGACCGTGGTGAATGTTGACCATGCATGGTTGACTGTGTTGAGCATGCCAGGTACTGACTGTGATAATAAGCATCCACCATGGATTACTATATCTTGTCACTGTAGTCAAATTAAAATAAGGCAAAATCTCTGACAGTGGTCAAACAAATTTATACAAACTTTATAGGACCTTAGTCAACCATGTTTTGACCATGGTCAATCAAGATTTGAGACAAATTATTTGGCCACGGTCGACCATGTTCTCATCATGGTTGACATAATTTACTAAGGGAGGCAACTCTTTAATTATAAAGTTATGTATTTTTGCATTTAAAAGTCTTAATTATTCAATTACACATAAATTATATAATCATCATTAATAGTGACATTCCAATATTAATTGTTGTATACATAGAAGCATAATAGTATAAACACTGATGCATCAAGGTTATCTCAAACAATGGCAATGTATGTCAAACACTGCAACATTTTCATAGTCTCATATTCATAGATCTTGATGATTAATTTTTTTTTTGTCTGTCCGTTGTCTGTCTGTCAACCTTTCCTTTAAACAACTTCTCAGGAACCATTGGGCTGATATGAATTATATTTGGAAGGAAGCATCCTTAGGGCATAGGGGTACAAGTTTGTTCAAATGAAGCCAATTTGGCCAGTGGCCATCTTGGATTTCGGCCGATTTTAGGAAACGTCTTTAAAAATCTCCAAAACCACTTGGGGAATCGATTCAAAACTCATAAAACATCACCGAGGGAAAGACTTAAGCCAAGTTTGTTCAAGAGGACTTGATTGACTGAATGGTTTGGTGGCCATCTTGGATGACCTAGTTTTCCTGAGAACGATTTCGTCTCCAGAACCGCTGAAGGGAGCATGTCGAAATTTGGGAGATATGATTACTGACTAAGGGCCATTAAAGTTTGTTAAAGGGAAGTTTTCCATCAAAAAACATGGGCGCCATGGCCCAATCAAAATGTAGCGTATTTGGCGGCCATATTGGATTTTTTTATTTGATGGATCTTGAGGCCGAAATCGGTTTTATATATGTTTTTGGGTGTTCTGATCTGAAATAAACGGGTTGCCGGCAAATTCTCCTGCAGAAAGCTCCCATACTAAAGCAATGGGAAATTTGTGTAATGTCTTCTCGAGAACTGCTGGGCTGATTTGAATTATATTTGGCATGAAACATCCTTAGGGCATGGAGATTTAAGTTTCTGGGATTGAAATGTCCATTTTCCCTATTGCCGGGGCAACCTGATTTTCAAAAGGGCAACTAAATTTGGGCTGTTAATGGTACAATGGGCAACCATGATAAATACTCGGACTAATAGTATTATACTGTGTTTTTGATACCTGCTGACTAACTCTTAGTTTTAAGACATTTATTTATTTATTTAATTATTAGAAAGAGTAACCAGTATGCTTAATGCCATTTCTCAATAATTGTGACCATTCTTCAGAATTTGTTTGACAAAGCGATAGTGATTCTAATTTTCTTTGTCATTTAGCTTAACATATACGGGCAACCTTAATCTGCGGTGGCCAACCTGAAAATGCATGAAATGGCATCATACGTTGCCCTGCGGACAACTACATCTTTTCATTTATTTCTAACCCTGAGTTTGTTCAAACGAGGTTGATCGGCCAATTAGGCCAGTGGCCATCATGGATTTTGGTTGATTTTTAGAAATGTCTTTAAAAATCTTCAACGAAACTGTTTGAGCGATTGGTTCAATACTCCTAAAATATCATTTATGGCACGAGCTGAACCAAGTTTGTTCAAGGGAACTTGATTTGCCAAATGGCTGGGCAGCCATCTTGGATGGCCTGGTTTTCATGAAGGCAACTTCGTCTCCAGAGCCACTGAATGGATTGGGCCGAAATTTGGGAGATATGATATTGATGACTAAGGGCCACTAAAGTTTGTTCAAGAGAAGTTGATACATAAAGAAACATGGCCTCTGTTTTCTTGTTACAAGTCTGCTCAACTCATTAGAGTTCCACTTATTATTAATGACAATTCTAGTTGAAATGTCTATGGTCCAGGCGAGCAATGCAGGCCCCTTGGGCCTCTTGTTATTATATATCTTGATGACTATTACGATAGCTCATGACCTGTGCTTACAATGTTGTGGCACATGTTTACGTTTTTTACAAAGATGGACTTGCATGACCATAGCCTGACCATATTCAAGCTATAGGCCTACCGTGGTCGCCTATAGTCAAAACATGGTCAAAGCTATTAAGTTTGACCAATCTGATTAAAACATTGCAGTTTTCTTTTATACCATCAGGGCATTTAGTCTACATTATAATAAATAAGAGTTTCTAATTTTTTCCAATTTTTACCAGGCTTGGACTTTAAATTGTATTTTTGTGTGATTTATATCCTGCTTAAGCCCAGAATTAAAAGAATGTTAGGTTTTCAATGGTCTTTTAATTTATCAAGCGCTTGTCCGATCCCAACGAAACTTGAGAGGTTTGTTCTATATCATCATTGCAGTTAGTCTACAGCAAAATTTGTATTGATTTCTAGTTTTTCCATACTTTTATATGCAATTTCAACTTAGTTAGTATTTCTATGATTTGTCTCCTTTCAAGAATTAGAATAATATAAAAGTTTTGATTAGACATTTGATTTATCAAGAGAGTATACTATTTTAAGAAATTTGTATTTTACAACACTGCCACACATGATGTATGACAAACTAAATGGCTCGACACATGGGATGCAGTCCATCTAGTTAACCCTTTAATGGTCAAATTTGGTCTGGAAAATTTAAATATCTGCCTATTGAATGTCCATTTACAGGGCAAGAGAATACAATTTTTGAAAATTTATCTTTGGAATGATTGGCTCGGTTATCGAACCAGTCATTTTAGTGGTAAATCTTCAAAAATTATATTCTCTTACCAATACCCTGTAAATGGACATTGCACAAGACCATAACAGAGACCGGTTTTGGCTGGCATGACCATTAAAGGGTTAAATCAGAAGTAGATGTATACCCGTGAAATGTTTGCCTACCTGTAAGGTGCCTTGATATTCGGATCGCTTTGAAACTTCATAGAGTGGTTGGACTAGGTCTTGGGAAGAAGCCTATGGAAATCGACGGTGATCCGAACTCCATGATGGCCACCAGTGGCCGTCTTGAAAATTGGTTTCCGGATGATAACTCCGTTACTGTTTATCGGATCACTTTATAAAATTTCATAGAGTGGTTGGACTAGGTGTGGGGAAGAAACCTATCAAAATTGACGATGATCCAAAATCCAAGATGGCCGCCAGCCACTGATGCCCATCTTGAAAATTGGTTTCCAGATGAAAATTCCATTACCGTTTATTGGATCACTTTGAAACTTCATAGTGGTTGGACTAGGTCTGGAGAAGAAACCTATCGAAATTGACGATGATCCAAAATCCAAGATGGCCACCAGCCACCGGCGGCCATCTTGAAAATTGCTTTCCAGATCATAACTCTGTTACCATTTATTGGATCGCTTTGAAACTTCATAGGGCGGTTGGGCCACGTGTAGAGAAGAAACCTATCGAAATTGACAATGGTCGTAAACTCAAGATGGCCACCAGCCATGGGCTGGCTGGCATCTTGAAAGTTGGTATCTCCCTTACCATTTATCGGATCACTTCATAAGGTGGTTGGAATATGTTTGGTGAAGAAATGTATCAAAATTTATGATAATCCAAAATCCAATATGGCCTCCAGTCAGGGATGGCCATCTTGAAAATTGGTTTCCGAACGATACCTCCTTGACCGTTTAACAGATCGCTTTGACACTTCATAAGGATGACTGGTCTGGGTCTGAGGAAGAAATAAATATTTTCTGATAGTTCTCATTCCTTGGTTTGTCATCATGGCGGGGTATTATGCGCCATTTGCGGAGCTCTTGTTTTAATTTACCACTGGATTGACAGGCTCTGTTACCATCAGCCAGTCATTCCAGTCATTCTAATGGTAAATTTTCAAAAAATAATTATCTCTTGGCCTGCAAATGCACATTGATTAAGCAAAACTTGTGTTTTCTTGATCAATTTTGACCATTAACAAGTTAAATGGCTGCAACATTTTGTGTGGAAAACAATGATATACAGCCATGACAGTATGAGTGATGGACACCTTTATTTGGAGGGATAGTTAATTTGAAAGCTTCAGTGAACTTAATCATTAATTTTATCCAGACATGTTGGTCAAGTGGCTCTATTAGCCACTCTCCAGCAACTCTCTTAAATGTGATCATAAATCGACACATATCTGCCATGGCAAATTTTCACCATTATTAAATCACTATCAGCTTTAAGTGTTCAGCCTGTTTATTCCCATTACAAATTGCTAGATTCCACAAAGATGAATTATCACGCATCTGTCTCGTAAAAATGAAAAGTGGGTTCCTTCGCCATTGAGGCAGAAGCAGTTGTTTCAGCTAGAAATTAACTCCGCACAGACAAACTTGCCTCTAATGACCACTATATGAAACATCAACATTACATAATGGAAGAATCTGCATTTATCTATGCCCCGCCCATCTCTAACTAAACTCCACCCAAGCTTCGCCTGTGTTGGGATCGACCGATCCATGAACTATTGATTTCCAGAAAACTTTACAGATATGTTGTTGAATTTTTTTAAACTAATTTGACATGGTGACTTCATGGATTACAGAATTCTCAGCATGAATTGTTAGATCAGCAGGTCTGAAGCACCAAGTGAGCTTATATGCTGTGCTTATCGTTCATCTGTCATCTGTTAGTCGGCTGACTGTTCATCAGTTTTTTCTTTCAAAAACTAAGTACTCATTAACTGCATAGGATTTGCTCATGCGTAATATATAAGCACTCAGCTTGCCATTGTTACATTCATGATTATGACATTATCTGGGTATCTGTGGGGGAATTATGGTTATTCCGGTACATATTGCAATGAATGATGAGGTCATGGATTGCATTTTGTTTGCCATTGTTAGCTCTCACTTGACCCGAAGGGCCAAGTGAGGTTATGCCATGGGGGATGTCCATCATCCAGCTGTCTGTCATCTGTCCATCTGTCTTTCAAATCTCATATTAACATTTTGACCCTTTTCAAACAAATTTGGTTGGAAGGATTCTATGCTGGTACGTTCCAGAACTTCTTTTCAGAAATTTGATTGGTCAAATTTTTCAGTGAAAATGTTAGATTTTATGAAAAATTTACCGGAACTTGTCAAAGTGATTCTCCTCCTTAGTTGCGTGACAGATTTCAATCAAATTTGGCTATTTGGACCCTATCATGGTAGGCTCCAGAACTGCTATTCAGAAATTTAATTAAGAAATTTTTTTTTGGGTGACAAGCTTAAATTTCATGCAAATTTTCTAAAAATTCTCGAAGCGCATCTCCTCCTTAACCGATTTAGTGATTTCAACCAAATTTGGCTGGAAGGATTCTATAATTGTACGCTCTAGGACCTCTGCTCATATAATTATGGTTGACTGATTTGTTTTGGTCAACATATTAAATTTTATGAAAATATGTCAAAATGATTTGCTTCTACTAGCTGCTTGACAGATTTCAACCTGATTTGTCTAAAAGGACCCTATCAAGGTAGGCTCCAGATCTTCTATTCAGAATTTTGATTGGGTAATTTTTGGGCTGAAGATCTTGAATTTTATTTTAAATTTACCTGAAATTATCAAGAAACATCTCCTTAACCTCTTGGTGGATTTAAAGCAAATTTGCCTAGAAGGATCCTATGGTAGTAGGCTTCAGAGCACTTCATAATTTTGATTGGTTGATTTTGTTGTCGCCCATCTTTGATTTTCTGAATTTTTCTCCTAAATCAATGGCCTAATTTCAAGGAAACTTGGGTAGAAGGACCTTATCATGGTACAGGCTTCAACAGGTATTTTGATTGGTCAATTCGTTTGGTAGCCATCTTGGATTTTCTGAAAATTACCCAGAAGTTCTTTAAAACATATCCCCTAAATGGCTTGGCAGATTTTAAACAAATTTTGCTGAACGGATCCTATGCTGGTAGCCTATAGAACTTTTATTAAAAATTTTGATTGTTTGATTTTTGGTGGCCATCTTGGATTTCCCCAAAAGTATCCATCATGTCTATATTTAAGTGCAAATGGTTCAAATGCTAATATTCTTGACACCATGATGAATTTGGTGTTTGTAGTGTGTTATAGTACAAAGGTTAAAAGCAAACACACCAAATCACTAGAAAAATTATTTTCAAAATTCTTAGAAAATCTGTCGTATCATGTCTTTATATTTGAAATGCTTGATTGTAATAGAATGAATTAAATTTGCATGGTGTTTTATAATTGGCTGGAATTTTGATTGGGTGTTATATAACTGGCTGAAATTTTTATGGTGTTTTATATAATTGGGTGACTGTTTCCAAGATCAGAATCCTATCATTGACACAATTGAGAATTTTCCTGAGATCGCCTTATTACCACACCAGTGAAGATGTCAATTAGCTCCAGTTCCCTGAGGCGCTGTTGAATACTATTCATTCAGTATTCATCGAAAATGGGTTTTGAGGACAGTATATGTGAAACCTGCTTAAGTAACATGAAAAATATGTACTTTAAGACAGTGCCGTTTTGTGACAGTAAACAGACAGCAATAAACTTCAATCAAATTGCATTCATAATAATTTAGTTACATAGCATGTATATATGAACTATCAGCCTCAGCAAATGGGATGTAATGTGTTAAGTAAATTAGCCTTGTCCCTGATTCCATAAAGGAGGTGTTTGGGAGAGTGCTTCTCTTCCATAGCAAGTAAGTTAATTCTGGCCTAGGGCATAATTAGTCATTAACTCTTTTGACATTGAAATAGCTTTTAAACCCTTTAATAGTCATACTGCCACAAAATGGCTTCTGTATGGGGCTTGAGAAAGGCTCATTTGCAAACCAAGTGAGGAATAGCTTAGAGAATTTACCAATGAATAACTGACTCAGTAATTGTAATTTTATGAGTGAAGACAATGATATGACAATAGTTAGCCATTTAATTCTCAGTTTTCAAGATTTTCCCATAGAAAATATTCATTTTGCAAACCAAAACATTATTTTTGAAAATTTATCACTGAAATGACTGGCTCAGTTATTGAGGCAGGCATTCCATTGGTAAATTTTCAAAAATAGTCTTCTCTGGGGCTGAAAATGGACATCTCTCAATCTCACTGCTTGGTCGACTAGAGTCTTAAATGGTTAATTGTCTCCCCAATCGATCTTATTGTGTGAGGTGTGTTTACATGCATGTGTGCATGTGCATCTGTGTGTGTGCGTGCGTGCATGTATTAATGTGTGAGAGTGTGTGCATGTGTGTTTGCGCATATGTGCACACATTTGTGTGAATGTGTGTGCGTGTCTCAAAATCTGCTAGATCTACTGATATGATTTTGACTTGGATTAAAACAAAATTTGGTACAGTCAAAGATTCCAGAGCTTTACTGTAATGGCCGTAGGGTGCCCATATGGCTAGGAAGAAGGCCATTAGTTTTGTTTTACCATGTGTTGTTCTGTACATCTTTCCACCCACTAAAATAACAACCATTGCACTGGGATTGTATGATTTTGGATAATTGAATCTTATGATATCATTGGCTGGTGTATACTTATATGGTTGTTATGGGTCACATGATTATGCCCACACTTTTAATACAAATTGTGGGAATCTTACCAACTGTCAGTGTGGGGTGTGTGTGGAGTTGAACCCCACCCCTGCAAAATATTGACCATGGTCAACCTTGTTTTGACCATGGTCAACCTTGAAAATGGTCAAAATCAGACTGGTGAATGTTGATCATGATCGACTCTGTTTTGAGCATAGTACTGACTGAGATAATATGCATCGACCATGTCTTGACCATGGTCAAATATAATAAAAAAGTAAAATCTCTGACTATGATCAAACAAATTTATGAAAACTGTATATAACCTTAGACAACCATGGGTCAATCAAAATTTTTGTATCATGGTCGACCATATTTTGACCATAGTTGAATTAATTTACTAAGGGAGGCAACTCTTTGATTATAAACTTATGTATTTTTTCAATTAAAAAGTCTTAATTATTCAATTACTCATAAAATGTGTAATGATCATTATAATGACATTTGAATAGTAAATGCCGCATAGAAACATAATAATATAACACTGAATGTATCAATTTTATCTCAAATAATGCCAATGTAGCTCAACCAGTCCAAGATTTTCATAGTCATTCATAATACAGAAATCTTCATCTTTACAAATATTACAACACACACACTTTATTATACATCTTCATAACTATTATTACCCTAGCGCATGACCTGTACTTACAACATTGTAGGCTCAGTCTGGCCGAGGTTCACTCTTTTACACAAGTGAATTTCTAATGCTGACTTAATGACATGTGGACAGAAAACATGCTCTGCTGCCATTAAAAACATATTTGTATATTACATATGCTATTGCAAACCATGGTTGACCATATTCATGTTATAGGATGACCATGGTCAGCCATGGTCAAAACATTGTCAAAGCTATTAACTTTGACCATGGATGACCATGGTCAAAGTTGTCTGACCATGGGTGACCATGTTTTAAACCTGGTGAGCCTGCGACCGTGAGAAATTAATTTTTTTATCATACTGGCCATGGTTGACCATGATGACCACGGTCAACCATGTTTTAACCATGACCAACCATGGCAAAAAATGGGTTGTTTTTAAATCATATTTTGACCACAGTCAACCATGGTTTTACCACAGTAATTTAACAGGGGTGTGGTTGCCAGAACATCAAAGTTGGTAGAATACAAACAAATTTGGTATGTGAGTTACCTATATGATTGAGGGTTGGGAGGCAACATTTCCATTAGGCTCCATCCCTGGGGTGCAGGTAGGGTGAGCTCTGGCGGGGGGTGGGGGGGTGGGGGGGCCTAAATTCAACGTTGAGGTAATTCAACCAAAATTGTTATGTAATTGTGGATTGCGAGATGACATTTACTTTAGGTACCACTCCCAGGGTGGCGAGGGTGTGTGGGGAAAGGTTGTTGGTGTTGGTGCGGAAAGTCAAGAGTTGTTGAAAGCATAGGGATTTGTGATGCCACCCATTGACTGTACGTTCCAGTTTGTATTTGCGGGTGCTTATGCATATGGTTTCGGTTTTGTTAGCTAGAATTAATGGGAAGATAACATTAGGCTAATTGTGTACACATTGCAAATTGTATAGTGTATTAACGCTTTAATCATCAACCCAGCCAAAACTGGCCTCTGTAGGTTGTCTTAAAAATGTACATTTGCAGGACAAGAGAATACTTTTTTTTTTAATTTACCACTGGAATGATTGGCTCAATAACCGAGCCAGTCATTCCAGTTGTAAATTATTTTAAATTGTCATTTCTTGTCCTGCAAATGAACATTCAATAAGCAAATGTTTTGAATTTCTTGATTAAATTTGACCATTAAAAGGATAAAGCAGCGTAACGGGCAGTTTGTGAGAAATCCGCTCATTTTCATGGCTATATTTTAAGCATTAGATCATTAAGGCAACCATGCTGGAGAATTGGTGAATATTTATTCACCGGAATATTTATTCAGCCATACAAAATTGCTTATAATAGATGGATCTAATTTTAGCTATGCTCCACCCATTTCTAGGTAAGCTCCACCAACATCTTACCTTTGTTGAAATCAATTTAATGTTCTGAGACCTGAATTCTCAGAATCTAAATTTCAATATAAACTTTCAGATAAGCTGTATATATTGAAACTAATTTGACTTGGGGCTAAATGCTTCAGAAACAGCCCCAGTCAAATTAGTTTCAAAATATTCAACAGAATGTTTTTTAAAGCTGCTATGTCACAGCATTTCATTATTGTAAATCAGTCTCTAGGCTATATACATAATCTCATTGTGTCAGGAGAAGTTCATATTTGCACAATGCCGCCAATAAAACGATGTAATTCCACCATTACCACGATCAGCAAATAGTGCATTTTTACAGCAATTACTGATCTTATCCATCTAGTTTATATTGTATTCAGTGGGCATCTCATAAATATTCATACAAGGAAATCCCTCTTATCACGTGACATATATTTGTTTCGCTTTCGGTTTCAACTGACGTCAATCAGCTGTTGTTATTAGATGTAGGCATCATCAGTAAGTAATATTAATGACTAAGTGAAATGATAGGCTAAAATAGGCGAATTAGTTGTAAACTGGCCAACAATACTAGTAACGCACACCGCGTATAAGTGAATGTGGCTTAATTGCATTATCAGATTTCGTAACGCATTCACAATAGTTTGCAAACTATTGCATTTGTCATGAAAATGAACAGCGCAACCCACGTTCATTCATAAGTGTGTCTTACCAGTATTGTGTTATTTTCGTTACAGGACTCATTATGAAAACGCAATCATATCCTGATTTTTCTTTACCTCATCTCAGACTACCTTGAAATTACAAATAGATGCGGTTGTGATACGGGAGGGGAAAGAGAGGGGTGTGACTTTTTGACAATTTTCAACCGACCTCGGATGACCAACCGATTGCATAAGTGACAGATCGGATGACTGACCAACTGCATGAGTGACAGATTGGATGACCGACTGACTGCATGAGTGACAGATTGGACTGCATGGGTGATGGACTGATGGGATGCATGAGTGACAGATCAGATGACTGTATGATTGATGGACTGACAGATAGAGAGACAGACCAAACGACTGACTGCATGAGTGACAGATCAGATGACCAACTGCATGAGTGATGGACTGACATACTACATGAGTGACAGCTCGCATAGCTGTATGAGTGATGGACTGACTGACAGATGGACCAACCAATCGACTGCATGAGTGACAGATTGGATGACCAACTGCATGAGTGACAGACTGACAGACTGGATGAGTGACAGCTCAGATAGCTGTATGAGTGATGGACAGGCTGACCGACTGACTGAACAACCAACTTATTGCATGAGTGACAGATCAGATGACCCACTGGATGAGTAATGGACTTACAGACTACATGAGTGAGAGATATGATGACTGCGTGTGTGACGGACTGATGGACAGGCTGACAGGCCGACCAACCGACTGAATTAGCGACCAAACAATTGACAGACTTACTGTATGAGTGACAGAGCAGATGACTGACTGACTGCATGAGTGACGGATCGGCTCAACAACTGCATGAGCGATGAACTGCATGAATGACAGATTTGTTGAATGATGAACTGATGGACATAATGACTGGTCGATCGACCGACTGACCGACAGCATGAGTGACAGATCGGATGACCAACTGCATGAGTGATGGGCTGACAGATCACATGAATGATAGCTCGGATAGCTGTATGAGTGATGGACTGATGGACAGGCCAACTAACTGCATGAGTGATAGTTTGGATGAATGACTGACTGCATGAGTGAAAGATCAGATGACTGACTGCATGAGTGATGGACTGACAGACTGCATGAGTGTCAGATCTGATGACTGCATGAGTGATAGACTGATGGACAGGCTGATGGACCGACCAACCGACCGAATGACCGACTGACTGCATGAGCGACTGACTGCATGAATGACAGATCGGATGACCAACCATGAGTGATGGACTGCATGAGGGACAGATATGTTGAATGACTAACATGGCGAATGGCTGACTGGCCGACTCTCTGCACGAGGGACAGATCGAATGACCGATCGACTGCATGAGTAACACATCGAATGAGCGACTGCATGACTGACAGACTAACAGACTGCATGAGTGACAGATCGGATGCCTGAATAAGTGACAGACTGATGGACAGGCAGATTGACCGATTGCATGAGTGACAGATCAGACCGACTGACCAAATGCTTGAGTGACAGATCGGCTGACTGCATGCTTGACGGACTGACTGACCACATGAGCGAGCGACCTGTCAACTATATGAGTGACCAACTGCATGACTGACAAATTGGATGACTGCATGACTGACAGACTGGAGGATTGCATGAGTGATGGACTGATGGACCAACCCACCGACTGACCAACCCAATAACTGACCAGCTGAGTGACCAACCGACCAACTGCATGAGTGACAGATCGGACGACTACGTGAGTGACAGATCAGATGACTACATGAGTGACAGATCACATGACTGCATGAGTAACAGATCAGATGACTGCATGAGTGACAGGTCGGATGATTCTATGAGGAATAGAGACTGACAGTCTAGACTGCATGGGTGACAGATCGGATGACCAACTGCATGAGTGATGGACTGGCAGACTGCGTGAGTGACAGCTCGGATAGGTATATGAGTGATGGACTGACAGACAGGCCGACCAACCTACTGCATGAGTGACAGATCAGATGACTGACTGGATGAGTGATAGACTGATCAACTGCATGAGTGAGAGATCTGATGACTGCATGTGTGATGGACAGGCTGACAGGCCAACCAACCGACCAAATGCATGACCAAATGACTGACCGACTTACTGCCTGAGTGACAGAGCAGATGACTGACTGACTGCACGAGTGACAGATCGGCTGACTGACTGCATGAATGATGAACTGCATTATTGACAGATCAGTTGAATGATGGACTGACAGACATAATGACCGGCCGATCGACTGACTGACAGGCAGCATGAGTGACAGATCGGATGACTGACCGACTGTATGAGTGACAGATCGGATGACTGATTGCATGAGTGATGGACTGATTGGATGCATGAGAGACAGAGCGGATGACTGCATGGGTGACAGATTGGATGACCAACTGCATGAGTAACAGACTGACAGATGGCATGAGTGACAGCTCGGATAGCTGTATGAGTGATGGACTGACGGACAGGCCGACTGATTGACTGACTGCATGATCAATAGTTCAGATGAATAACTGACTGCATGAGTGAAAGATCAGATGACCGACTGCATGAGTGACAGCCTGACAGACTACATGAGTGACAGATCTGATGATTGCATGAGTGATAGACTGATGGGCAGGCTGACAGGCCGACCGAATGACCGACTAACCGACTCACCGACTGGCTGCATGAGTGACAGTGCAGATGACCAACGGACTGCATGAGTGACAGATTGGATGACCGACAGCATGTTTGAGGGACTGCATGAGTGACAGATATGTTGAATGATGGACATGGCGAATGGCTGACTGACCAATTGACTGCACGAGGGGCAGATCGAATGACCGACCAACTGCATGAGTGCCAGATCAGATGAGCAACTGCATGACTGACAGATTAACAGACTGCATGAGTGGCAGATCAGATGACTGCATAAGTTACAGACTGACGGACAGGTGGATTGACCAATTGCATGACTGAAAGATCGGACTGACTGACCCAATGCTTGAGTCACAGATCGGCTGACTGCATGCTTGATGGACTGACTGACCACATGAGCGAGTGACCTGCCAACTATAAGAGTGACCTGCCAACTATAAGCGTGACCAACTGCATGACTGACAAATTGGATGACTGCATGAGTGACAGACTGACAGACCAAACCACCCACCCACTGACTGACCGACCAACCCATGGATCAACTGACCGACTGCATGAGTGACAGATCGGATGACTACGTGAGTGGCAGATCAGATGACCACATGTGTGACAGATCAGATGACTGCGTGAGTGACAGATCGGATGACTGCATGAGTGACAGATCAGATGACTGCATGAGTGACCGATCAGATGACTGCATGAGTGACAGACTGGTGGACTGCATGACTGACAGATCGGATGACTACATGAGGAATAGAGACTGACAGTCTAGACTGCATGGGTGACAGATCGGATGAGTGCATGAGTGACAGGCTGACCGACTGCATGAGTGATAGGTAAGATGACCGCATGAGTGGTGGACAGACAGACAGGCTGACAGACCAAACCACCTACCCACCCACTTACCGACCGACCAACTGGCTGTGTGGATGATTGACTTAGCGACGAATGGAGCTGTAAGACTCGTGTATGCGTATTCTACAAGCAAAACGTAAATAGTTGACCTATATTCTACATTTTCTTATGCCCAATGCATAGAATAGGGCTATGGAACTGGCGTAGGTGTATACAATAAATATCACGTAAAATCTCGGAAATCACCTGGACTTTAAAATAATCTGCCAGTGTATTACAATTGTACCATAATAACAACGGTAATGGTGGCGAATTGGCCCTGGGGCGAATGCCCCTTGACGGGATTGTTACTGTTGAATTTTCTTATTCTCACGCACCAATATCTTCATTTGATTCAGTATCAAGTGTCACCAAGAAGTTGATACACGAGAACATGTTAAAACATGTGAGTAAGAGAACAAAAATATGTAGCGTAACATTCACAAACTCGTCGCTGTCACGAGAGATTTGTTTATGCATTGTGACGTGCTTTGCAACAGGGGAAGCCCTTCTTCTTATTGAATGGCTATTCCACCATTTCACGAGGCACAACATACACATTTTAAATACAACTCATCCACGTTGCATAGTTTTTATGCACAATTCAATTTCAATGATAGAGCGCTCAACATGGAAAATCATTTCATGTTCCATTAGATTGCATAAAAATACGCTAAATACGCCTGGAATATTGTAAGTGCTATTATTTTTCGTTTACGGCTATTTGGTGTGGTATAGTACCTTTAAATTGCAGCTTCAGTAAAGCATCAGCAAACATGTGAATATATAATTATGACGATAGTCATTTGAGAGACACATTAGATCCCTCCATTGATATGTATAGAGAGTTATAGTTGAAATGAAAGCTAATTGAATTCTTACAATATTATCATTCAATGTGACAATGTGGATATTTAAAATCTACTTAATATTTTGAGGAGAAAGCTTTGTACATCTTAGGAAAATGTAGCACAGCGGAACACCTAAGCTGTTAAGTGTCGCCCTCTGCTCTTTATCTACCTAATTGCCCATGCCAAGATCTTCGCTCTATATGCAAATTTTAATTTAGAGTAATGTTCTTAATGAGTGATGCGCAATACTGGACAGGCTTTGTTGGCAGTATCAACACCCAGAATCTTAATAATAAGAACTTGCTGAATACGAGCCTGCATTGGTGTTGTTATATTAGTGTTATCAGTTAACCCTTTAACCGTCTGACTGCTGAGATTTTGCAGACAGCATATTCCAGGAGGTATATCTCTGAGCATGCTAAATATTTTGAAAATAATTTGACTGAAAGTTACAGGTGGCTAAGCCACCAACAACTTTCAGTCAAATTGTTTTCAAAATATTCAGCAACTCAAGAGATATTTGCTCATTGAAATTATTGCTTGGTGGCTTGTAGCAGCGAGACGGTTAACCCTCATACCAGCCAAAAATTACTTCTGCAGTGGTCTTGAAGAATGCCCATTTGTAGGCTAAGAGGGTAGGTATTTAGAAAATGTTACCACTGGAATGACTGGCTCGGTAACCGAGCCAGTCATTCCACTGGTAAATTATCCAAAATAGTCTTCTCTTAGCCTGCAAAAGGGTATTTACTATGCAAAAACTTCAATTTTCTTGACCATTAGATGGTTAAATAGTCTTAAGTATTTTAACCTTTTGACTGTCTAGTTAGCCTTAGAACTGTCCATTACAATGGTCTTGCAGAATGTACAAGAAAAGGCTACAATGGTGAAATTTTGCCAATGAAATAACTTGCTCCTTAACCATTAGCTGATTGACATGACTTGTTTAACAAAGGCTGGATGTTCTGTTCGGCAGAGAATAATAATTGTTACATACTATGCATGGAGTCATATATAAGTTTTAGTGACTGGTGAATGTGAATTTGAAACCTTAAAACCAGAATGATAAATGAGGGTCAATTTCGACTGGCTAACCATAAAGTCAGTTTGCTGGTTTATAGAACATGCGCAGTTGCTATGCCCAGTTGAACGATAAATAGTTACCTATATAGTTCGGTGGTATCCAATTCTGCATTGAATTACTATTGCAAAAAATTTGGAGATGGGTACCAGTCTCGATTAACCTTTTCTGTCATCTGTTTTGATGGCCTAAAAAACGGGTTACTTTGGTCCGCTTAAAATGTCAAAAAGCGTCCATATAATATAAAGTGGGAAAGAAATTGGCCTTGGAAACATTGATTTACCGTAGGACACAATTATTTCATCCAACTTACATAGGTTTGGGAAATATTAACATGTTGATGTGCATTTAACAGTGGCAAGCGAAACCTATCCACCATTTTGGATTTTACGGTAATTTAATACTGACCCTTTGGAACCGAGATCGTGTTCTCAGTCGACTATAGTTGACTAGCTAGTAAACTATTTCAAGTTCGACTGGATCTAGTTAGCTATAGCTAACTATGTTTAGTGAGTCAAACTTAACCCAGGTTGTTCAAACAAACTAGAGTATTAAATTTTGTGTTATATTTAGAAACACGCATTTCAACTCTTCCAAAACCATTTGCCCGATTGAATTGAAATTCATGAATCTTCATCTAGGGCAAGACATAAATGAAGTTTCTTCAGGAGAACATGATTGACCAATTTGTATGATTGACATCTTGGATTAGTTAGCTTTCTAAAAAAAAAACCCATCCAGAAATGCAGAACTGGGATCTGGTCAAAACTTGGCAAATATAATTATGCACTGATTCAAGTTAGTTCAACATAATGGGTCATGCCTGCCTAATCAAGAAGCACCATCAAGCAATATGTCTAATTGAGCCTTTGTTAGTAGATCTAATGGAGGAATCCATGCAGTTTTAGCTCTAACCCACCCATCTCCAGCTGAGCTCCACTCATGCTTTGACAGTATACAGGTAAACTGTTGAATATTTTGAAACTAATTTAACATCACCCAGTCAAATTAGTTTCAAAATATTCAACAGCATGTTTATTCAGTAGTAAAGACATGCAGTTCGTACAACCTGACAGACTATTAAGTGTTTAAAGGAGCATGCCAGATCCTCTATACTACTTGGTATAAAATTAACTTATGGGACGTAACATTAAAAAAAATATAATTGTAATCTCTGTGGTCAAATTAGAAATAGATATATTCATTATTTAAATATGTGATACATTAGTCAAATTTCTCTTCCTGGATGAGGTGTATGATGTCATAGGTTGAACATTTTTCTCACTGTCATCCAATGCTATCGCAATAAACTTGCGAATTGCATTTTATAAAGGGGTTCTCTTCAATGCTGATAGAAATGTATAAACTATATTATTTTGTGGAAATGTTGAAGAATATATGATAGCAGTCCATTGTCTGATTTCTCTAATAGTGCTGATTTTGACATCAAGTTTTGATCTTGAGATGAATGAATGATGCAATAGAATAGGAATATCAGTACAATTGGCACCTTTGTATCAACACTCTCACTGGCATTACAGCAGTTAATGCTGTTAAAGTTTCATCTATTAATATGAGATTTTAAATAGTTCTTACATCACATGACATCTTTAGTTACTTATGTTTTCATACTAGCTTCAAAACCTCCTGAAGTATTTTAATGTTAATGCAATTGGCAGGCATCTTCGTAGAAAATTACCATCTTTAGGTTCGGCAACTAATGTATGAAAATAACAAATATATTCCATAAATTTGCGATAGGACGATAAACTTCCCAATCTCTTTAATCAGCGCAATACATAAATGATGTCAATAGCACTATCACTGATCGAGATATCACCGCCCAAAGGCATGCACTCCTGTCTTGAGAGTGTTATTATCATGTTTTTATTTGGATGGGATTCAACTTATGATGTCATAGGTTTAAGTAACTCGAAGAAAATTATAGCAACATAACATTTTTTAACACAATTTTAATCAGATTTACATATAAATGTAGCAGGAAATTTGTACAGACGCTTAAATATGGACTCTATGATAGAACGGCATATTTTTTGCAAACGATGGTGACCCTTCTTATGGTCCCCTTTAAAATGGACTAAATCGAGTCATTCCTCATGTAATTGATTATGACATCAGCCTGCATGTCACATAGTTGATTATAACATCATATTATTGACAGTGACATAGCTTTGTTTTGTCTGTTCTTTGGATGTGACATTAACCCCTTAATGACTAAATTTGTTCAAAAAATCTAATATTAGCTGATTGAATGCTCATTTGCAAGCTAAGAGAAGACTGTTTTTGAGAATTTACCAATGGAATGACTGGCTCAGTTATCATAACTGGCTCAATTATCGAGCCAGTTATTCCAGTGGTAAAATCTAAAAAAAATAGTCTTCTCTTGGCCTGCAAATGGACATTGTTCAATACCACTACCGAGGCTGGTTTTTCCCATCTTTGACATGAAAGTGTTAAAGGCAGACCAAAGTGTATCCATGGATAACCATTTGGTGGTCTTAAAGGCCAAGTCGCTGACAACATTTCTCTAATGGTCTTGAGGAATTATAGCCATGTACTGGCCAAGAGAACTCTTTTAAAAAGATTTATCATTTAAATGACAGGCTCAATAATCGAGCTAATCATTTCAGTGGTAAATTTTCAAAAAGAGTACCTTATTCTCTTGACTTAGAATTAATGTGCATCAACTATAAGCAAAGGCCTTTATTTTCTCAACGAGTCTTGACCATTATATGCCTAATATAGCATACATAGTGAATACCACTTGAACTGATCCCCCGCATAATCTCTTTCTTCCATCGACCATTGTCTTATGTCTGGCTTACAGATTACCACCATTGCTACTCTGGATATTGATAATCTGCTTTATTCCCTGATTTCTGAATCAGCTTTGTGAGCAGAAACTGGTCAATGCATCTTAGTTCAGCCAAGCGGCAAGCAGCACTGGTCATTGCTAGAGGCATTATACTCTATTCCGGTACTTATTCATATCATCATGATGTATTGATTCAGAAATTATGTTTCTATCAGCACTGCCTGTGTGAATGAATGTATGTGGCAAGAGAACACATGATGCGATGGCCACACCATTTCTACCTGGCATTGATGGATTGACTGTTTGCTGGTGCTGGTTGTTGTTGTACAGGAATTTGTTTGCTTAATTGAGTATTGCAGATCCTGTTAGAGGAATTATGTATGTAATTGGCTGGTAAATGTGCTAAGCTTAAAACACCCGCTCCCCCCCTCACCCCCACCCCCCCCCCCCCCCCCATCTCTCCAATAGGGTTAATGTTATGTTTTAATTTCAGATATTTATCGGGTTATCATCGCATAAGGTTTCAGATTAAATTATCAAGATTTGTAAGGAAAATTGAAATATTTCCTAGTGAATGTTCAGTTGCATGCCGAGAGAAGACTATTTACCACTGGAATGACTGGCCCGATAATCAAGTCATGCAGCCATTCTAGTGGCAAACTTTCAAAAAGAATCTTTTTTTTTGCATGCAGATGCACATTTCTAAAGGCCTTTGCAAAGGCTGGTTCTGACCAATCCACAGCAAAACAGTGATAAACGCAACATGTTATGATTTCAGAATTATAATTGCTTTTGATCGATCAGTTGAATTTTCCGAGTGATTCATTGAAATGTATCATCATATTTCATGAATACTAGTACAATGTACAACAGTTTGTGAATAGCATGAGTCTTATGTGACCTCGCTAGCTGGCAATGTGGCTGCTAAGCTGGCATTGTTCTCAACTTGTGGCACTATAGCATATGGCTTTATAAACACTAGTATGAAATAAAATGATATGTAATGGGTTAACATTTTCATGGTCAAGATGTGTCACAAAAGTTGGAATTTATTGTTACAGGATATCCATTTACAGGTCAAGAGAACAGCTTTGAAAATTTAACACTGGAATGACTGGCTCGGTTCATTTGCAGGCCAATTTAAGACAATTTTACAACTGAAGTAATTGACTTTTTAACCATAGCAGTTGTCGGCAGCATTTTTCAATAACTCTTGTTATAGTTTGGAGCGATTTCTCCAAACATTGGTGGATGACCGGGGTTTGTTTTTTGTGGTGTCCCAAAAATGTATGCCAAGTGTGTGTGTGTGTGTGTGTGCATGCGTACGTGCGTGCATGCGTGCGTGCGTGCGTATGTGCGTGTGTGCATGCGTGCGTGTTAATGCGGTTAATAGGCAAATTTGTCCTTACATTACCATTACAGGATAGATGTAACTAACTTGTAACTTATCTTAACCTCCTTCCTATGAGTACTGTCTAGGTTGTCATCTATAACTCTCAGGGATGTACCCAGTACTTATTATTATGCCAGTACACTATTTTATTTATTATTTACTATAACCACCCTATTACCATTTACCACATCAGGGCGTCGTTGAGATAGCATGAGTCCACGCTGCTCAGCCAGGTTTATTTGAGATCATTCAAATTTTCTCTTACAGAATTTCGAATCATATGTGTTGTGATATGAAGATTTTTTGTGGATGGCTATGATAATTTCTCATTAAAAATGCACGTTTGAGCCTTTAACCATAGAATTTATTATTTTTAATTTTAGATTTTCTCTTCGAAAATGTCCATTTGCAGACCAAATGAAAACTATTTTTGAAAATTTACCACTGGAATGACGGGCTCGGTTCATTTGCAGGCCAATTTAAGACAATTTTGAAAATTTACAACTGAAGTAATTGACTTTTTAACCATAGCAGCTGTCGGCATCATTGTTTTCAGAATGGACACTTTGGATGCATTTTTCAATAACTCTTTTTTATAGTTTGGAGCGATTTCTCCAAACATTGGTGGGTGTCAGGGGTTTTTTTGTGGTGTCCCAAAAATGTATGCCAAGTGTGCGTGCGTGCGTGCGTGCGTGCGTGCGTGCGTGCGTGTGCGTGCGTGTTATTGGGGTTATTGGCAAATTTGTCCTTACATTACCGTTACAGGATAGATGTAACTAACTTAACTGAGTCCACGCCGCCAGCCACGCTGCTCAGCCAGGTTTATTTGAGATCATTAAAATTTGCTCTTACAGAATTTCCAATCATATGCGTTGTGATATGAAGATTTATTGTGGATGGCTATGATAATTTCTCATTAAAAATGCACGTTTGAGCCTTTAACCATCGGATTTATTTTTTTTAATTTATAATTTCTCTTCGAAAACGTCCATTTGCGGACCAAACGAAGACTATTTTTGAAAATTTACCACTGGAATGACGGGCTCGGTAACGTGCCTTCATCCAAATCCAGAAATCTTCAGCCTGTGTGTTTGGAGGATTTCAAGCAATAAGTCCCTGAGGTCAAAGTTTCTGCAAGATCTCAGGAGATTATTGATTCTGCTTGGAGGGAGTCAACCCGACGAGTTTACAAGGGTGGACTTAAAATCTTTGGAGAATGGTGTGCAGTTCATGATCTTGTGCCCGATTCTGTTTCTATTCCCTATGTGTTAGATCTTTTATCTTATCTCTTTGATTGTTTACAGTTATCTGCTAACACAGTTAGGGGTTATAGATTTTCTTTGGCATCTTCACTCCCTTGTCTTTTGAATACTGACGTTAAGGACATGAAGATTCTTAATGGGTTCATCAGAGGAATGGGCAATATTCGTCCTCCAGTAGCTAAGCCTTTGCCTTCCTGGAATTTGCCCTTGGTTCTTCAGGTGTTGGCAGGTCGCCATTTTGAACCTCTTGCTTCTATTATATTAAACTTTTAACTCTTACGGCTGTTTTTCTTGTTGCTTTTGCTTCTTCTAGAAGACGTTCAGAAATTCATGCACTTTCAGCCGAAAAGGACAGATTTATCGTATCTGGGGAAGGTTTAGTCTTATATCCCAGAAGGGATTTTTTATCGAAGACCCAGTCTAACCGATCATTTTAAAATCTTTATATTCTTTTTCGCCTTCTGACAAATACTGGTGTCCTGTCAGGGCACTGAACATTTATAAGCAATGAACCGATTTTAAAAGATCTGATCCGTCCCATTTATGGGTTGCATATGCGGAGGAGGTAGCCAGGCCAGTCTCTAAGGCTACGATTGCCAGATGGATTTGTGAGACCATCAAAATTTGTTATGAGATTGCTTCTCCTGAACAAGTTAATCTTTCTCATATTAAAGCTCATGATGTTAGGGATATGGCTACCTCCTTTGCTCTGTTCGCTGGCTCTTCTTTAGACGAAGTCATGCAGGTCACAGTCTGGAAATCTGAGTCTACTTTTGCTTCATTTTATTTAAAGGATCAGAGTGCAGTGACCTTTTTTTTAGGAATATTACGATTTTAACTAAAAAAAAGCCTAAGACCATTTACCAAGCACATCCCATCATTTTCGTTAAGACTGTGTGTCTGCATGAAATGGTGAGAGTTTTCTTTGGTTTTTATTTATTTCTTTAAGTTTAAAGTTTTCCTTGTTTGATAATCGTGGTGGGATTGATTAAGGTGCACTAATATGTTATGTTATTAACATTTGGATATGAGTTGTTTAATTTTTATCCTTGTTTATAGATTCTCAAATCTCCACCCACCAACGATTTAAGTGGGGCACTGACCAAATCTACGGGCTTAGCAAGTAGTGATTGAATGGTAATGGATGTTTTTGTGGTGTAATAACAACCCCCCCCCCACAGACCCCTCCTTGCGGGTTGGTCTTTTGTTTTATTAGCCACTATAAAACAACTTAGCGTTCAATCACTACGACCCGGCCACAACCACCCCGTGTGGGAATGATTTGAGAATCTGTCTAATATTTGGTACTTAAATTTAGAAAAATGAATCTGTTTCCTATTTGGGCTCCAATGCGCATGCACAGGCATGCTTAGTGACAGGCGTCACCAGGGAGTGAGTACAGACTGGTGCCAGTCTATATCAGGTTATATATTGGAGGTGTACTCTACCAGTAGCCTGGTTGAGGGTATATATTAATAGGAATAGGCATGGGGAGGAATGTAAGCAAGCATAAAAATCTTATTCTGGTAGCTAAATGCAGATTAGTTGAATTAGCAAGTAGTGATTGAACGGTAAGTATGTTTTATAGTGGTTAATAAAACAACAGACCAACCCGCAAGGGGGATCTGTGGGGTTTTTTCCCATAATTGTATCACAAATTGTTTGGAGTCTGTGAATTTAGCATTTACCAGATGTCTTTGAAAAATGCTTTTTCTCCATGAAGGTGGCCCTGCATTTAGGGCTACTTTGGAGTTGGTCTCAGTGGCGTAAAAATACTTCCTTTCCTAGTTTGCTACTATCAGACATAAGTGCCAGCTGGTTAACTATCTGACCAGACAATAATTTCAATGGGCAATAACGCTGCACCTGCTGAATATTTTGAAAACAATTTGACTGAATATTGTTGAGGACTTAAAGCCACCAACAACTTTCAGTCAAATTGTTTTCAAAATTTTCACCATATCCAGCATTAAACCCCATGGAATATATAGTCAGCACGCAGACAGTTAAAACAGAACATTGCAATTGACAACACTTTAGGTAACTATTGATCTGCAGAATATATTGTCTGCATTTAGAATATTTGGTCAATGTCCTAAAGGTCATTGGAGGGTATGAGACAGGATTTGTGTAACTTAAGCGGGACCTGCTTGAGATGGGAATTATAATAATTTTCTGATGATTGAATCGTTGTTCCCTCCTTTGACATTCCACGTCTCGCTTGAATTATTCCTTTCGAATCACCAGTTTATTATTCCATATAAACACTATTATACACACACGCTCTTATTCAACTTGAACACTAACTCTGTCCACATTCTCATACTATCTGACTATATTCCTGCCACATCTAAATAGTCCTCTTACTGTTTCCAACCTAATGTCACTATTAGTTAATCATGTAAATATATCTTAATTATTTTGATGCTCGCGAACCATTAACTTATTCACAATCTCCCAGTTTTTCTTTTTATTGGTTCAAATTATATTTATCAATCAAGACAGAAAGAATCAAAAGAAAACTTATTTACATTTATTTACACTACACTCCGGAAACCTAAAATAAACTAACACTTCCATTCAAGACTTCAAGAAGCTTGAATCTGGAAGCGCCATTCTTAGCCAGACAATCTGCTATTTGTTTGACTTTTGTCATCCGTACAACTTTAGAAATTTCCGTTTGTGCTAACATGTCACGAACAATGCTGATATCAATACGGAGACGTTTATCTGTTAATGACATCGTTGAATAAACAGCATCAACTAATGATTTGTTGTCAGTGATTCAAATTATTGGTAAAAAGTCACTATTTGTAGACAGTCCATAAATTTCACCAATAACATATCTGATTAAGCAACATGATTCAGCAACATCTAATAATGATAATGTTTCTGCTGCCAAAGTACGTCTTGCAATGCGCTTAAGCTTTTTTGACTGCCATGAAATTGGTGCAAATTTCCCATTCTCGCTGAGCAGAAAAATGATAAAGCCTCCCTGAGATCCATCGTCTCTAAGATTGCCAAAAGAAGCATCGCTAAAGCCACTCAACTTTGCTTTAGATAGATCGCCGATGTTTGGAAACTTTATAATAACATTTTCAGACTTCAGCTTTTTAATTGATTTGTTTGCTTTGATTAGATCTGATATTGTACAATTCTTAATAGAAACACTAACTTTGCATGTATCATAAGTCATGTCAGGCCTGGTTTGATTAGAAGTCCAGTTCAATTGTCCAGCTACGCTGCACAGTTGATAAACTTCATTGTCATTAAGTTTTTCATCAGTTTTCTGAGAGCGCAATTTATCCACTTTATTAATCTCAATGTCATTGATATAGGCTTCCTGATCAACAGTAATTTCATTAGAATGTTGTTTGATAAATGAGCTCAAATACTTGAACATTTCACTGTCCTCACTACTGATTTGAAATTTGTTCTTAATAGGTTCAATTATCTTTTGTTGAAAGAGATCTGAACCACCCCAACAGAAATGATCTACATGACTTACAAGAATTCCATGAAGATCACCATTGCACTTCCAGTAAAAGACTGCTTCATCAAACTTACGCATCTGAACATCCAATTTTAATAGTTCATCCTTAACTGTCAAGTACCAAGTTCGAGAAGCATCAACCAAACCATACACAGTAGTATGCAACTTCCAAAGTTTATCGGAATCAGATTCTTTAGGAGGTCGAAGATGTATATCTCTGTCCATTCTTTTTCCTTGGAGAAATGCTGCTTTGAAATCAGGAGAATTTATGTTCCATTGTTTGGAAGCTATGATGGTTAATAAAGTGCGCAAGTTCTCTTCGGAACAGGTTGGGTAATCTTTACGAAATGAATCCAGATCGATTTCCTCGAAACCACACGCTACAAGGCGGGCCTTGATAATCTTATCTCCATTTTAAAATTTTTCCGTAATTACCCAACGAACAGAGATAGTATCTTGCCCTTCATCAATTACTACTTCATACACATTGTGTGCCTTCCAATTCTCTAACATTAGTACTTCCTTAGCTTCATATGTGGTCAAATTTATTAACACTTGTTCATTAACTCTCTGCCAGTCTTTCAAGTGTTAAAAATTCACACTGGTAATAGTATTGTCATCAATATCATGAACATTCAACCAGTTTTTGTATTTATCAGTTTCCTTTCCACCTCTGCTTACTACAACAGCTTGTTTCCACTCATCACTGTCATGAAACTGATATCTTATTGTAGAAATATTTTGTGGAAGATTACATACTTTGCGTGTATCATTCAAATTAATTGTATTTGCAAATTCGCTAGTTTCAGTTTGATCAGCTGTGAGATTTTCAGTCGACGTATTTGGCATGTTTGGAAACAAAAGTTCATCAAAATCGACTGTTCCATCCAAATTATCCTTTTCATCAATTGTTTCAACAGGAATTTTAGAATTGTCAATCACATCGTCAGGCGAAGTTGTCGCTGAATCACTATCTTGATGATCAACATGTTTTATGAAGCATGGATGTACTCGTACGTATATACCTCCATGCTTAACAAAAACCTGGTAACCATCTTTACCAATAACAGATCCAGGTCCGTTTCATCTGTGACAATCATTGCGCCGATAAAAGCTAGTATCGCCAGTCTCAAATTCTAAGATTGTAGATGCTCTTACTTTATGACATAAGGCCCTTATTTTTTCAGGTGTCTCATTTTCAACAAAAGCTTTCGTAGCTGTATGCATAGCATTATGATTATCTGCAATTACTTGACTTGCAGTAACGCGTTCCAATGCAAGAAGTTTGTCAATAAATATCGATGGGAGATTAGGATTTCTTCCAAAGACTAGCTGGTTAGGGCTTAATCCATAGACATTTTGTAGAGCATTCTTAGCACTAACCGCCCAAGCAAAACCAATTTCAACAGAGCAACCAACATCAATAATTTTGTCCAACATATTACTTATAACTGCATTATGACG
Source organism: Chaetoderma sp. LZ-2023a (assembly GCA_034401795.1). NCBI lineage: Eukaryota > Metazoa > Mollusca > Caudofoveata > Chaetodermatida > Chaetodermatidae > Chaetoderma > Chaetoderma sp. LZ-2023a. The sequence continues at coordinate 80,237,697 of CM067372.1, forward strand.
TTCGGTGATGCCGTTTGACCAAGGCGATTCTGCCGCAGTAGTTAAGACCTTGATATTTAGGTTTTCACACATGTTACGAAATAAATTGTTGTTAAATTGCCGCCATTATCAGACAAAAATTTTGTAGCTGGGCCAAACATGGAAATCCAGTATTTGAAAATGTTCTCAAATATTACTTCAGCTCTTTTAGAGTTGATAAGACAAGCACTGCTAAAGCGAGTGGCATGATCAATGAGATGCAGAATATATTGGCCATTATATTCTTTTAGATCCATTGCAACCGTTTCATTAAAGTCTTTTGCCAATGATAGTCCTACAATGGGTTTCAAATCAGGTTTTTTATACTTCACACAGGTTTGACAGTTATTCTCAGCTGATTCAACTAAGCTAAGTGTGACGTAGTAACTTTAACCTTAGAAAAACTTTAACAATCATCTCCAAAGGAGAAAATAACAATTTGATTGACGAAAGAAAATTCAGTTGCTAGAGGTCACCGGTTCTTAATGAATCCCATTTGTCTTAACTATAGGCGTGAATGATGGGGGATGGGAGTAATAATATAGAAATTAAGTTTAAGTAAGAATTTTAATGAATGAATTCTCTCACCATTTTTTCACTGCTCCACAACGAATATCTATACAAATGGAATACGCAAAATACTGAATAGATTACATAATGCCTTAAACACTACCCATGCAAAAATCATTTTTTCATTTCGCAGAATAAACCCAATGAAACAATTACCAGGATCTCCTGAGATCAAAGTGGAAAATAGAATATGACTGATCACAACCTTACCTATAAAATACCCTTAATCCTTATAATCACCCGGAGGGACGTTGGCCAAAGACAAAATATTCTTTAATATGGAAAATTCCCCATTTCCTCAGAATACTTTGCATACAATATAATGCCCTAAATACATTTTACAGATATGTAATTTCTTATCTAGGTCTAACAGATTAAATTTAAACAATTTCTTTTCTAATTTCTGTCATAATATTTATGTGAAGTCCAGTAAGTATAAAGTTCTTTTATATTGAAATGTCCAAATACAGATTAAATTTAACACAATACCAGAAACAAATCCAGGAACATTTCTGACGGTTTCAGAAATGACATTACTAAAGCACCATGTCTCTGAAAAATCTCATACACTATCCAGGTAAACACCCCATGAACTGCTTCGTGTTAACATCCAAGTAAACACCCCATGAAATGGCTTCAGGTTAACATTCAGGTAAACACCCCATGAACTGCTTCAGGTTAACACTCAGGTAAACACCCCTGAACTGCTTCAGGTTAACACCCCGGTAAACACCCCATGAACTGCTTCAGGTTAACACCCAGGTAAACACCCCATGAACTGCTTCAGGTTAACACCCAGGTAAACACCCCAGAACTGTTCCTTCCATATATGCGCTCAAAGTCTGAACTGCCTCATCATCTGCCGTCAATTGACCCAACTACAGGCCAAATCTACCAACAGGATTCCACACTTAGATTCACGGAATCATTCCTTCCAAGTTGACTTGTCAGTTGGATATGAGTGAATGGCTATCTTAAACGATCCTTTAACCAAACACACAACTTTCTAGCGGTCCGGCCCATCAGAAGCGAACCTGAGTTTCGCGCGCAAAAACAGCGCGAAATACATTTCATCTGCCTACGTGCCAACTTAAAGTTACCCTTAGAGTTATCCTGCCCTAACATATAAAAGAAATTTATAGAAAAACCTAACCATATCCCAAAATACAACCTGACTGAGACAAGTGATTTTGACACAGCAAATCACTCTGTCACATAAGTAAAGCTTCATCTTGAACACCTGCAGATTTAATAAGTTTCTTTAGTTTATCACTGTTTGGGTGACCAACTTGTTTATGGAATTTTACAGAAATATTTTGTTCCTCAGCACATGATTGCATAACTAAATTATCCATTGAGACTAATACGGACTGTACCTGACTTTCAATCTGATCAACACATTGTTTGGACTTGGATATTGGAATACAATAATGACCGCTTGGCGTGTATTTCAAAACAATGTCTTGTCCAAGCATACTAACTGTGTCATTCATAAAGTCAATTTTAGTCTCTGCTGCTTTCATCGAGTCGTTACTCAACAATAACGGTAAATCCAAATCGACCACATCAGTGACAATGTTCACTTCTTTATCACCAATGTGAGCTGGAATTGTTACTCTTTTCTGTGATCAAAAGAGCTTGCCATCACCAAATTTGAATTGAATGTTACTTTTCTCAATTTTAATATTAGATAAATCATCTTTGGACAATGTTTCCTCATAACAGCTGAGCCATGACTCACCACAAACAGTTTTTGTACAACCGCTATCAAGGACAGCATAGTTTATCATATCACCGACAAATTGTTGGACATAATTATCATAAATGTCATTTGAAAACAAAGTTACTTCGACCCTCTCTGAACTTTTTGATACATAACTATCAGGGCAATCTCTTGCCCAGTGAAATATTGATCCACATGCAGCGCACTTTGAAGGCTGACCTGATGCATGCGGGGGATTTTTCTTGTGTGCATTATTGCTGGCATTATATGTAGCATGTGAAGATCTAGACTGACCGCAATTATAATTAACCCTTCCGCCACGATTGCTGAAATGTCCACGTCCACGATTTCTGCTATTGTCATTACTATACAGCACATCCTGATCATGCAGACATGCTGCCGACGCTTGATAAATTGGTTTAACGGTGACAGTGTTTGAAACATTATTTTCACTGGAATGATAAAAAAAAGCTTTCAGCTGCTTTTTCATATTGTCATAAGTTAAGTCTGAAAGTGTGACACACGCTAATTGTTGTTTCTCCACTGTATATTTGCACTTTTTAGCAAGCGATATGCCAGAACAGCATCCGGTAAATCCATTTTGTGGTTCTTTATTTTTGATAACAAATGCTCAAACTCGTTAATGTAGTCAATTATAGTCATTTCCCTAGGCCGCTGAAAGTTTTCAAATGTGTCATATGCAAGAAAAGCTGCTTGTTTAATTGTCTTTTGCATATAAAGTTTAAAGCTTAGCCAACAGTATTTCAACACCTTTTGCCCCACTAAGATCTGCAATATCAACATCCGCGCACACCTGTCTTGCCTTTCCCTCGAGTGATAAATAGATAGCAGGACCCTGTTTTGTAACATCAAGATCTGTTACACACTGCGATATTTCCACTTCTCGTAGCCACATATCAAAGTCCAAACCATCCTCCAATGCTGGTGGAACATAAAAACGCTTGTTCGCCGCAATAGTGAAAGTAATAAGTAGAAACGCCAAAATAATACAGTTCATACGCTCCAATAAACGCCGAACAAATCCTTCCAGTCATTCAGTTTTCAAATTATCCGAGGTCATGAACCATTTGCTGCTGCTAACATTGTTAATGGTTATGACATACCTTAATGTTCACTCCTTTGATATTCCATGTCTCGCTTGAATTATTCCTTTCGAATCACCAGTTTATTATTCCATATAAACACTATTATGCACACACGCTCTTATTCAACTTGAACACTAACTCTGTCCACATTCTCATACTATCTGACTATATTCCTGCCACACCTAAATAGTCCTCTTACTGTTTCCCGCCTAATATCACTATTACTTAATCATGTAAATATATCTTAATTATTTTGATGCTCGTGAACCATTGACTTATTTACAGTGATAGTTATGACTAAATTGTCACAGTTAATTGATCACATCACATTCAGCATGATCGGCCTCTGAAGTTGTCTTGAGAATTGTCCATTTTCAGGCCAAAGAGTACTATTTTTTTTATTTACTAGAGGAATGACTGGCCTGGATAACCAAGCCAGTCATTGCAGTGGTTAATTTTCAGAAATTGTTTTCTCTTGGTCTACAAATAAGCAAATATTAGGATTTTGTTGACCAAATTTACAGATTAAAGGGTTAAGAAATGTGTGTTGCTAAAACCGTTGCTGTCAATGATTGCAACAACTTTCAACAATACCTTTCTCAAAACAAACATTCTGGAGAATTCTAAGCCCCCATCCTACCATTTCACTTGCTCTTGACCTTTGCACTCAGAATCAATAAGTCCAAGGGAAACCTATGATCACCCTAGGTTGGTCCAGATCCCTTCAGTAGAACACGATATTTTACCTTTTTGATGACCTTCCCATTGGGATTTTTACCCCGACATAGAGACTTTTTCAAGAGAATGACGCTCAACCACCCATCAAAGTTTGATAATGATTCCTCCAGTTGAACTTCATATATCACACTGGATACACAGACAGACAGACAGACAGACAGACAGACAGACAGAAACAGGCAGGCAGGCAAGTTCAAGAAACTTTCAATTTCCAGAAAATATCAATTTGCAAACCAAGAGAAGTGTTTTTGAAAATTTACCACTGGAATGACTGGTTCAGTTACCGAACCAGTCATTCCAGTTGTAAATTTTCAAAAATATTCTCTTGGCCTACAAATAGATATTTCTCAAGATCACTGCAGAAGCTGTTTTTGGCTGATATGAGTGTTAAAGGGTTAAAATGGCATCACTCGTTACAAAACTATTAATGTTTTACACGCTAAGTAATTTCTTGCTCTCTTAACTCCGTTAATCCTCAAATTTGTTCAAGAAAATTTAAATTTTCTCATAGAAAATCTCCACTTTCAGACCAAGGGAAGAGTATTCATGAAGACTTCACTGATATAATTGAGCCAGTCATTCCAGTGGTAAATTTTTAATAATAACCTGTTGGACTACAAATAGACAATGATCAAGACCACTGCAGAAGCCTTTAACACTTTAAAACTCAAATTCTCATAGAAAATGTCCATTTGCAAGCCAAGAGAAGACTGTTTTTGAACATTTACCACTGGAATGACTAGCTCGGTTAACGAGCCAGTCATTCCAGTGGTAAATTTAAATAAGTAGTCTTCTCTTGGTCTGCAAATGGACATTTCTGAAGACCACTACAGAAGGTGTTTTTGGCTGATATCAGGGTTAAATGGTGAACTAGCAGCAGTTTTGAACAACGCCTTAATAACAAGACCACGGTCACTAATGTTGTCGCAGTTATCATACTAAACAGGAATGAGTAATAGATGTAGAAAAACTCAGCAGCGCAGTGGTTAACTGTATCTCACAAAATCAGTTCTGGATTTTCATATGATAGACTTGGCAATCTGACCCTGAAACCTCTTCTGTTGCCGCTGCATACATCATCACCATTTGCGAAATTACATTTTTGTAAGTGCACAATACTCAGTAACTTTATCATCAGTATTAAACAAGATACTTGCTGGCGTTGATGTACAGAGTGGTCCATAATTAAATTTGCCAAGAATTTTGGTCAAGTCGATGACAGTTCTTTTTTCTTTATGGGCATATTTACACTGGCAGGTATGCGCTAGAAATACAGGGATCGTATCACAATTTATTTGATTTCTCATGCCCGCTTGAGCGGGTAAGGAGACTAAACCAAGTTTGAAGGGTATTTGCGGAGCAGTTTAGTATTTCACATGGTATGGACTTTGGCATTCATTTCCGGCAAGTGCATAAAAGCCTGGTATTTACGACGAAATACTATAGCTAATCAGGTTTGGCTAAATCCCAGCAATTGCTAGTATAAGATGGGTTATTGGGTACTCAATGCTGTAAGATACCAGGAAATGTGGAAAATATCAGGGGTTATTGATGTATTTATTAAAAACAAATATTAATTTAATATCTAGAAATATGATGGAGTTCACAAGATATAAGTTGACAGGTTACTCAGGTCACGCCATTATATACCAAGGGAGATAAATCTTCGTTAATCCTTTAATGATCAAGCTGGCCAAAAACGCCTTTTGCAGCAATCTTGAGGAATTGTCCATTTATAGGCCAACCAAACACTATTTTTGAAAGTTCATCGCTGGAATAAGGGCCACGATAAGTTTATTTAACTAAATTTAACCAGTGAGGAGTACACAGACATATGGTACTGTGGCCTTTGGAAGGATTCTTTTGCACTTGCCCAGGCAAAAGGAACACATTAGTTACCATGGTAAAACATTGTGTTCCATGATTGTGGGACCCTGATATACCGTGGACACTGGTTGACCATTGTAACCGAAACCACAATAGACCATGGTCAATTTACTGTCTGACCATTGAAGATAAATAACATGGTGGCTATCTACATGGTTGACAATGGTATGACATGATACTGGGATCATGGTATTTCACGGTACTTGAGACCACAGTAAACCAGAGTAAAAAATACCATGGTAGATTTTTCCATCAAACTATTAGTCAGCAATTGTAGCAAAGTGAAGTCCTGTAAAGATTGTCAAGCCAATAATATTGAAAGCGTGTTCATGAGATACTGTAATATAGTCATGAATATATAAAATATTGATCAAACTTTCTGTAGATAAAAAACTATGAAAATATTGGTATGGTTGACATACAGTGAGACTGTTTGAACAAAGAATTTGTATGTATAATTTATACAAGAATTCAGTGTTTATTATTATGTTTCTATGTATATAGCATTCACTATTCACATGTCAATTAATGATGATTACGTAATTTACGAATTAAAATAGTGTATAATTAAGACTATTTAAAATTATAAGAAATGCAAGTTTGCAATTAAAGAGTTACCTCCCATATTATACTATATCAACCATGGTCGGAACATAGTTGACTATGGTCAGATAATTTTGTCTCTTGTCAAAACAGTGTTAGAAAAATTGAACATGGTCAATATTTACCATGGGCACACACCTGTCATATTTCAAGGTTGACCTTGGTCATCTCTGTTTGAATATGAAACTATGGTAAACTTTTTGCAGGTGGATGGTTGGAACCATAACATTACTACCAACGTATTTGTTAGCTCACCTGTCCTTTCAGGCCAAGTGAGCTTATGCCATGGCGGCTGTCCATCGTCCGTCTGTCCGTCCATCAAATTGCTGCTTCTCCTTAACGGTTATACCGATTTCAACTAAATGTGGCTGGAAGGACCCTATGCTGATACCCTCCAGATGTTTGTTTCAAAATTTTGATTGGTCAATTTTTTTGGGTGAAAATCTTAGATTTTATGAACAATTTATCGTAACGTGTCAAATTGCTGCTCCATAGCTACTCGACATAATTCAACCAAATTTGGCTAGACCGATTCTAGAGCTTCTATTCAGAATTTTGATCGATAGATTTTTTTTGGGTCAAAATCTTGTACAAAAAATTACAAGAAATTGTCAGAAAGCTACTCCGCATTAACCCCTTGGCGGATTTCAACCTAGTTTAGCTGGGAGGACCCTATGTGTGTAGGTTTCAGAACTTGTATACAGAATTTTTATTGGTAAATTTTTTTTTTAAATCTTGAAATTTTGAATCTTATTAAATTTACCGGATATCGCTTAAAACGCTACTCCTCATTAACTACTTGGCTGATTTCAACCAGACTTGGTGGAACGACCCTATGCTTTAGATCTATTATGCAGAATTTTCATTGGTAAATCTTTGGGTGGCCATCTTGGATTTTCCAATGGTTTTGGTAAATCAGTTAAAAGCCAACAGCTCATTAACCGCGTGACAGATTTCAATCAATCTTAGCTGGAAGGCCCCTATGTGGGTGCGCTTCAGAACGTATATACAGAATTTTGATTGGTCAATATAGAATTTTGATTGGTCAATTCTTTTAGTGACCATGTTGGATTTTCCGAAAATTATCCATCAGGTGAGCGCAACGGGCCCTTGGGCCTCTTGTTAAATCTTACGCTGGTCTAACATGATAGTTGATAGTTACCATGATCAATACTATGGTAATTCATGGTTACCATGGTTATCACTGAGATACCATGGTGACTAGACTCACAAGCAGTCCCTCTCCGTGTCTGAGATGAAGGACTTATGACATTCACAGATATCTGGCCCGTGATTGGTCAGACTGAAAAGGGCTTTCCAGGATAATGACGTAATTTTTTCTTCTTTTATGAAAAAGTACCTTATGAAGGAGCACAGCCATGTGCATAGTTTAAGTTGTATCAACGAACCAGATTGACAATGCTAATAATTATATCTAATTCTATGTGACATTTCAAGCATGTAAATAGTCAACAATGTATACTGAGTGGCTAATCCAGGGGTGGGGGTGACCTGGGTGGAAGAGCACATAAGTTTTGTAACACAACAAAAATACTAAGCCACTCAATTCACTGTTTGCTATAAGTCACCTGACTTAGATATCTCAGAAAATTTTTACCTATTCATTCCCATGGTGTGGGTTCCATTGTAAACAAGGTTAGCAGAGATACATCCCTCCATTGGGTAGTCTTGATAGTATCTCTTTAACTCTAAAGCAGTCATTGCTCTAGGGAACCGGTTCCTCTATTCCTATAGAGAACATATAAACGAGTCTGTGAGCATGCGCACTTGTGCTACTATGCATGCGACCGAGTCCAAGCCATCATTAATTAATTTTCTGTATTACACGAAACACTTAACTTTTATCTCAACAAATCCTATTCATTCCATAATCTTGTGGAGCTACATCCACATTTGATTTTTCATGAATACCACAGAACAAGCAGTCTTTGTTGAATAAGTCATAGTACTTATGTAAAATGTTTATAATTTACGTGAATATGAACAGAAAGTTCATTGTGACCAAGTTGAAAGAAAATGTCGCCAGCTTCACATTACAAGCCATGCAGGGGAAGTCAATAGCTCTGATCCTATTTTAGCCACGAGGCTCGTTCCTACGAAAGGTATACTATATACCGGTTTGGAACATCTCCTGCGAAAGGTATCCTACATAACATATGTAACATACCGGTTGGGAAGTTAGTGGATCAATTAAGAGTTTTTACTAGGTATGTATTTCCGAGCGCCATTCTTTCCTACATAAGGTATACTACATACCGGTTTGGATCGAATCCTACGTAAGGTATCCTACATAACTATGTAATATACCGGTTGGGAAGTTATTGGATCTATTATGAATGTGACAGTGGTGCAAACAGACGTGGTGGACCGGATGAACACCACAAGGATACACCACGATCATCCCCTGAAGAAAAGCGAGTGGTCCTTCTAAGGACCGTTACTAACCAACTAACATGAAACTCGCAATTACTTCATGATGATCAGTCATGTCAGTCATATTACAATAAAGACAAGAGCATCATATTAATTCGCGATTCGGTCTTCGCTTTAAATTGGCGGCGTTTTTGCAGGCTAATTTAACATTACTAGCAATGGGCCGTGAAACCTTTTTACCTTTTATTTAATATCTTATAAAAATTACTCGAGATTTTATGTTTACTAATACCGGGCGGGGTTATTCGACACAATTTATTTTTTATGCCCTTAGTTTCATGAAAAATGTAAACATTGCATTGCTATGGGATATCCTCTTTAGTGTGTCGTAAATTGGCAAATGTCGGACGATCTCACCCGATAATTAAACTGGGTAGCCCGCTTCTAATGTTAGCAAGCCAGCCAGTGGCAAATTAAATCTCCGTTTGGAGGCGTTTGGAGGCGCTGACGAGAAACGTAGATCTCATTGCCAAATTTCCGATTCCAGGATAACTATATCCGCGTATTCACTTAAGATTAAATTTTGCTTTAACCGGATCTGGTCAGATAATATCACGTGATTATCACGTGATTCTGATTTATATATAAAGACAACATTTATGTCAAGTTAGGATTAATTCTGATGGAAAAAACAATCTTTATTAAGGGATACGCAATATTTAGGCTGTTCAGTTTAATAATTTCACTTCTGCGAATGATGTTTTGAGTTTTCGTGGTATCTTCAGATGTTAAGATGTTTAAAAATTCAGAGGAAAATAAGTTTTACCCCTGTATATAGTGTGCGCAAATTTTTTAGAACGTGTAAATTGAGCATAAATGTGCGACCTATTTATGGGTTTATATGTAAATACGCCACTCCCATATTTGCTGGTACTCATTCAGATTCAACTTATTTCATTTGCAACTTATGACTAATAACTTCGAGAGTTAAATGGTTAATATTTTCATAGTAAACACTACAAACTTCGATGACCAAGTTTTACTATATCAGAGATGTGTGTTGATCTCAGTGTTTTAGTAGCAAGCATAGCCTTTGGATCAGGAAAGTTCTTGACTATCAGCCCATTTTATTAGCCCTAAGATGGGTTTTTTCCTACTTAATGTATAATCTAATCTCTCATCATTTTGGAAATTCTTTCTGCGGGTACTTAACTTGGCCGAAATTGGATATATAGAGCACGTACCCAGGCTATGATGGATCATTCTATCGGCTCTCAATCGATTAATTGTTATAGTCAAATATAACATTCTGCTTGCAAATGGACTATTACTCATGGAAATCATCTGAAAATCTACCAGAAGAGGGGGAGAACTAACCTAGTTAGAAAAACTTCTCTCTAATGGGTGTGCAAACTGTGAAATGTTTTGTCTGAACATGTTATTTCCACACCATCTCTTAAAACATTTGAGGCAATGTATGACTACACTGTACACGCAACCCATGACCAGAAGTGACGGCACAGGCATGGAGATAAATGAAGAAGAGATGAACATAAGGCCTAATTGTCCTGTGTTCAGTATTATTAGCTAGATTATAACTCAATTTTTATGGTATAGCAACTGATTATAATTAAACTTCTGGTTTAGGTATGACAAATCAAATCGCTTCTGTTGTTTTGCTAGTATTGTTTGTTTCGAAATCACGTTTGACAATCTAAATGCCCTATTTCAGGGGCTCTTATTTTTAATTCTTTAATTCGTTATTAGTTGCTCTTAGTGCAATGGCTGAACCATCCAATTATCCTCATCCTTCGAAACCGTGTGTACACCCAACTCTTCGCATTTATCTTCTAGGAATAATTGTATTTTTTCTTATGATCCTAGCAGTTCTTTTGTCGTTTTGATTTCACTAGATTTCGTTTTGCTCCTGAATCTTCTCATGTATTATTCTCTTCCTATCAGCCTCCATCTTTCGACCTGTTCTCTCAAAAAATTGCAATCAATCATCTTTCGATTCTCCTAATATCAATCTGCAAATAAGTGCGTCAGTATTTATTATTTTAATTGTGAATAGTGGTTTGCTATCTTTTAGTATCATATCTGGCCTGATTTATTTTTAACATAGTTTTTCAGTCTTTCTTTTCTATCAGTAGAATCACTCGCCATGATGAAGCATATCTATGGGCGAATGTAAGCTTGTCACAATAATAAAATCCTTTTTGTCTTATCAAGATTTACACCGCTCCTTTCTCGAGTATAGTAGAAATTTTGATCTTTTTCTTTGTCTAGTGATATGTCTATTTCTGTTATTTTCATATGTAGCTGTTTTCTCAGCCTTATGTATTCAAGCCTATTTTTATTCCTCTAAATTCTATATTTCCCAGGCATTATTAAATAAATTCCTCAAGGGGGCCTAACCAAGATGATTGGGTCATTGCCTTCGCATGGATTGTGGAATATGGGGTTTTTTTCCTTTCACCCTTCTGTGTAGATTCAGTCCTTTGTCCTTATCCATCGTTGATCTGGTCACAGGTTTGATGGACTTCTTTCCTGTTTAATCATCTGTTAAAGATATTAACAATTGGGCTCATATCATACTAGCTTTGTTTTAAAATTAGATTTGTAAAATAAGATTCTGCAGGTTTATTCTGGTCCTTAACTGTCATGATTAAGCGCTTCTATATAATCTCTACTCTATCAGGGGTGGGGATGGGTATAGCTAGCCTCATGCATGTCTTAGGTAGCAGATTTCCTACATATAAGGTACAACGTAGTCATTGAATCCCCCTTTTTTCTATCAAACCATGTTGGTCTCCTTTGACATTAGTCCTGCTTCTGTTCCTGATCAATAATTTTCTGCTCTTTTCAAGTAGGATACAGTAGAGGAATGGCAGAATCCAAAGACTTTAAGGATTATGAGGTGCTGGCAGATCATCTTTGATAGGGTCTCGGCTCTTATCTTCAACTCATATATTTATCCTTTTCTGACAACTTCCAAAAAATGTACACTTCATGTCCTTATGGTTTAATACTAATTCTGTTGTATATTTTGGAATTATTTTGTCTGAAACCCATGGCTGCTTTGATACTGTTTGAGACTAAAATGACTTAGCCAAATTGTTTTATAATATTCAACTCATTTCCTGATATGTTGTCTCAGAAATGGAGTTCATTGATGAAAGGAATAATATGGACATGGAGTCATTTTGGCCAGTCATCACTGGTCTCGTCAAGGTTAAGGGACAGTGTTTTCTGATATTTCCATACATACAGAATTGATCGTAACGGGATCTGGGTTCTTTTAATTACATCATGGCCAGTCTGGGATTCCTCTGGCTTGGAAGGTTCCTTAATTGTGTTAAAATGTGGGCCGAATGGGGTCAGTTTTGTGTACGATGGTCCAGTCTGGTAATTCAGAATTTGTCCCTCAACACGACCGCATACACTGCATTTTCATTCGCTGGGTGTCATCGGTACCAATTCACCAGTTTATCCATCTGCAGGTCCAGTTTGATGTCTTGTTCTTACGTGTTTGGGGGAGGGGATCGCTATAGAATTTCCTCTCGTTCTTGTGTCTATGGAATCAGACAAAGTAGTCTTACTACTCTCTTCCTTTTCAGGAACTAGAACAGGAACTAATACTCTAGTATTCCTCTTCAATACTCTGGAATGAAGAGATCTTGTCTCTTTCACGAGCCACCTATCTGCTCATGCAGTCATTTCTATAGTAGTGACTTTCATCAACAAGCAGGGCAGTTGAGGTTATCATATTTTGTCTGGAGTCTTGGTCCTCCTCCTGCGGTGGAGATGTCAGGTAATCTTTCAGCAGCTCACATTCCAGGTATAATGATTTTCCTTGTAGCCCCTTTATTACATCCCATTAAGTTTCTACTAAGTATAGTGTCCAGATCTGATGGTCATATTCTTCCTCCAGGCTAGGCTCTGGTGGTAGATGCTCTGGCCCAGTCATAGACTCCACATTTTGTTTAAATATCTTCAATTTAACTTTCTAGTGCCAATTGTCTTTAAGAACTTTTGTCAGCGGTTTCTAGTACAATTGTCTTTAAGAACTTTTGTCAGCAGAATGTATTATCCCTTTAATCACTCCTGCTTGGCCCAATGAGAGTTATTCAGTGGATCTCGTGGTCCTCTGGAAATCCAAAGCGACTTACCAATTTTGCTGATTTTCTATCTCGTTTAACAGCAGCTTCTAGTTCTTCATTCCACAAATCTTCAATATGTATATATGGTATTTTCCAAGAGACCTGTTTTCAGAAATTGATTTTTTGTGTCTGAACTTTAGTATTCTTAATCAATTCAAACTATCTGTTACAGGAGAATTTACCAGAGTATATTTAAGGTTTTCAAATGGTGGTTAGAACAACACATTATCACGCCCGATTCTGCACCCCATCATCAAGTCATAGATTCATGGGATATTTTTTGATGACTTAAATCTCTGTATGCTGGGGTGGTGTTATTGTTTTCACTAGCATCTATCCTTCTTTATTTTCTAGAAGCCAGTTTGAGAGTTATTAAGTATTTACATCATTTATCCATGGTACAGGTATTTTTATGGTTTAGCACAAAGACAAATACCCATTCTTGTGCCCATCTGTTTAATGGTATAACTCTGAAATCATTCTTTTTCTACTAGCTGCCGCGTTTGTTAGATGGCATTTTGATATTCATATTCTTTTTGTGAATGATCTTTTCTAGGTGGTAGGAGATCTGCCCTCATTCTTTGCCCTTGAAGAGATCTTATTTATATATAAAACCTAATTAATTGGTTTCAATCCTTTCTGAAAACTATACCCAATTTAAAAGATCTTTTTGAAACACAGTTCAGGTTACTTATGCAAATTTGTTAAGTAAGCGCGCATCTCATCAACTGGATTATAGACACCATTAATCGACACTAGACTGTATCTCCAGGAGACACTCCGTAAGTGTTAAGGCACACGATGTTCGTGGTATGGCCTTCTCCTTCGCATTCTATGCAGATCTACCATTCACATTACTTATGCGAATTTGTTTAGTAAGCACGCATCTCAACTTCTGGATTACAGATACCATTAATTGACACTAGAATGTATCTCCAGGAGACACTCAGTAAGTGTTAAGGCACACAATGTTCGTGGTATGGCCTTCTCCTTCGCATTCTATGCAGATCTACCGTTCAGATTACTTATGCGAATTTGTTTAGTAAGCGTGCATCTCATCAACTGGATTACAGACACCATTAATTGACACTAGAATGTATCTCCAGGAGACACTCAGTTTGTGTTAAGGCACACGATGTTCGTGGTATGGCCTTCTCCTTCGCATTCTATGCAGATCTATCAGTGGACGACATTATGTAAGTTGCAGTATAAATGTCAGATTCTACATTATTTTTATCTGAAAGATCAGATTCAATTCACAATCTGACATTTCTAGTTTCGCCACTCAAACCTAGACTCAATTGCCTAGATTATTTAGTCAGCCATCTTCACCATCTCACGTCTGTTTTTAAATTCTCTTTGCTGAGATTTTCTAATTATCATTATTTTAGTGTATTTTATTTAGAACATTTGTTTGTTCATGCTCTTTCAGCACTTCAGCGATATAGTTGGTTTTAGTATTTTTGGTGATTAACCTTTCATTCCTGATTTGCGATTTACCAATGCACCTAGTATTTGGGCTCTGACCAATTCTGTTTTAGCAAACAGTGAATTGAGTGGCTTAGTATTTTTGTTGTGTTACAAAATGACCCAGACGTATATACTGGTCTGGTGTTTTGTTAGCTTACTAAAATACTTACCACTCAATTCACTGTGGCCCATCTCGGCCACCCCGCGTCGTTAAATTGCAAATCATTATTAAAATTTGTGGAATTAATTAATGACGGCTTGGACTCGGTCGCATGCATAGTAGCATAAGTGCGCGTGCTCACAGACTAGTTTATATGTTCTCTATAGGAATAGAGGAACCGGTTCCCTAGAGCAATGACTGCTTTAGAGTTAAAGAGATACTATTAAGACTACCCAATGGAGGGATGTATCTCTGCTAACCTTGTTTACAAGGGAACCCACACCATGAGAATGAATAGGTTAACATTTTCTGAGATATCTAAGTCAGGTGACTTATAGCAAATTTTGGAAACATATTATGTTATTTCTGACCTGTACTATGTCGTTCACTAGGATTTAAAAATTTATCACATATCCAGACATTTGCAACAGAAAACGTGGATTAATGCATGTCTGTGAGTAAATACATGAATGTACAATCCATCTTGGTAACAATGATATAATATTGGAACTTAAATATATATTTACGGAGCTATTTAAAGCGGGGCTTCAGTTATTAGCTCACTTGGTCTGAAGCTTATGATTGTTCAATATTTCCAGCGGCCATCTTGGATTTTCTGAAAATTACTGGAAATCAGTTAAAAGCCTACTCCTCATTAACCACTTGGCCGATTTGAAGCAAACTTAGTTGGGAGGACCCGAGAGTGGTATGCTTTAGAACCTGTGTACAGAATTTAGATTGATCTATTTTTTTGGTGGCTATCTTGAATTTTCCAAAAAATGGCGGGAAACCATTTAAAATGCTACTCCTCATTAACGTTTGTGAAATTTCAATCAGACTTGGCTAGAAACTTGTATACAGAATTGTTACTGGTCCATTTTTCTGGTGGCCATCTTGGATTTTCTGAACATTTCACGAAATCAATTAAAATGTTACTCCTCATTAACCGCTTGAACGATTTCAAGCAAACTTGGCTGAAAGGATCTTAGAGTGGTGTTCTTCAGAGCTTTTTACAGTAATTTGATTGGTCACTTTATTCGGCGGTCATTTTGAATTTTCAAGAAAATTGCTGGAAATCATATAAAACGCTACTGCTTTAACCGCTTGTTCCAGTG
Source organism: Chaetoderma sp. LZ-2023a (assembly GCA_034401795.1). Lineage (NCBI taxonomy): Eukaryota > Metazoa > Mollusca > Caudofoveata > Chaetodermatida > Chaetodermatidae > Chaetoderma > Chaetoderma sp. LZ-2023a. The sequence goes on from CM067372.1 coordinate 80,253,644, forward strand.
GGCATGTTGTTATCCAAAATCACATCTCAGGAACTGCTGTACGGATCATGTTGAAACTCATTAGATTTAATTTCATCGATAACTATTGGTGATTAAAGTTTGTTCAAGAGAATGTGATCTTTAATAAAACATGGTTGTCATGGACCAATCAAAATTTTGGGTTTGATGGCCATATTGGATTTGTTTATTTACTGGATGGAACCTAGCCGTAAGGTTTAATCTGATTGTGTGGTCAGGTCAGCATTCATCATTATGTTGCAACTGAATATTAATTGTACTGAATTCCCAATTTTGTATTTTATGTCTTGTTACTGCTGAATTTAAAGTATTATGTCTATTCAAATACTAATGGTTCAAATGTTAATGGTCCAGGTGAGTGTCAAGGCCCTTGGGCCTCTTGTTCAATGTGAGCCATTCGTACTGATTTGTTTGGCATCAGGAGCTATTCGAAGTGCCCTCGCTTGTCAATTAATACTACTACTACAGGGAATTCCGTGTAGTGAATTTGAATGCAACAAGTCCCTCTGGGTTGGCGGCCATGGACGTGCTCACTTGTCTTGCATGGTGATCTGGTGGACTACCATGATACACCACAGTACTTCATGGTATTTGAGAGCCGGCCATATTATTTCATGGTTTTCCATCAAATACCAGGCTACCATAGTATACGCCTGGGTCAGGAGAAGATTATTTTAACATTAGTGACTCCAGCTAGTATCAAGTGGGTAGTCTGACAACTTTATAATATTTTTGTGCCCAGATTTGACTGAATCTACAGTGTATCTTGTCTAAAGAAGCCTTAAAAGAATCAATAGTAAATGAATAAACTATAAACTAAATTAAACTACTAGTACTTTTTAAACACTCAACAGATACAAGATTATACTCAAGAAAATTAACCATTTAATGGTCAAGTTTGGTCAAGAAAGGGAGCTGGCGGAAGGTGACAAGGCATTTGTTCTTTAATACTGGTGTTTTCCCGAGGCTCTAACATACTTGAATGGGCAGGTTGATATAGAAATAAGAACATTTATTGCTCCCCTAGCCTTAAAGACTAAGTGATCGTTTGCCATCCATATGGCAACCATCCATTGTCTATAAAGTCTGTCTTCAACTTCTCCTTTTAACGACTTCTTCTCAAGAACAATATAGCCAATTTCAACCACATTTGTCAAATTTAATTAAAAATATTCAATAAATTACTTGTTACTTGTTACCTTGAAATTTATTTTCTGGGAGTTTTGGTTTTACTGAGTTTCGATAAATCGATTCCAACATGTGTGGGTAGATGTAAGCTAGAAACGGGCGGTGCATCACCAGAAATGGATCCCTCTATTGTTATTTCCGATGAAACCTGTCTGACTTTATTATCAGTCATCTTCTAATGTGCATGTTTTATCAGAAATTGTCAGTTGTTATTACACCACAAAAACATCTATACCGTTCAATCACTACTTGCTAAATCAACTACTCTGCATTTAGCCACCAGAATAAGCTTTTTATGCTTGCTTGCATGCCCCTATATGCCTATTCCACTTCATCACACCCTCAACCAGGCTACTGGTAGAGAGCACCCACAACATATGCCTTGATAGAGACTGACACCAGTCTGTGCTCACTCCTCTGTGACACATGTTACTGCACATGGCCGTGCATGCACAATGGATCCCAAATAGGAAACAGATTCACTTTTCAAATATTCTGCAAACAGAACAGTCAGCCATATACCAGTTTATGCTTTTTTATACTTAGCACTGTGTTCAGTTCTATCTTGAAAGTAATATCTTGAACTGAATATGCCTTACATGAAGTTTATTCTACCCAAGTTATGTTTATTAAATGTTTTGTGGTTTGTTGTTACCTTTTTATACTTGTATGTCTGTATTACTGGTTTTCGTGGTAGTCCAGTTTTGTGATAGTCATTGATGCCTTTTCATCACAAGCTTTTATCCTATATCCTTAAGAGTTTTCTCTCTTAGTCTTTTTACTTTTGGGATGTTTGAATTTGAAATTTCCCGCCTATTCTAAGCATGGGTTTGGTCTTTTATTTGGGACCCCTAAATTTTAGAAAAGTTATTTTTTAAGTTCTTGAAGCTGTTTGCTTCATTTTATATTTTATTTTTTCGTTTCTAGGAGTCAGTTAAAGTGGCCATGAAAGTTAAATGCACTCCAGTGAAGTGTGATCGAGTTCATTCTGCAGAGTTCTCGGGCCATGTTTGTCTCAAATGTACATCGTGTACACCGATCTCTATGTGCTGGATTTTCAAGGGTTGGTCTCAGATGGTTTAAAAATTGTTTTTTAAGGCTCGTACGGCCAAGTCTTCATTGTCCTCTGATCGCTCTCCCTCCGTTGCTTCTAAGCCTAAAGTTGTTGCTTTTTCTAATGCTTATGTATCCGCTCCGCCAGCAACAGAGGGGGTGGGGGGGGGGCGCCATCCTCTAATTCAGAAGCAGCCTTCGCGACCGTTTTGACAAAATCTCTGGATGAACATATTTCTTCGGCCATTCATGCGGCAAAGGATGAGTCATCTGAGTCGGACAATAATCAGAAGGTTAGCGGAAATGAGAGAAACCGACTTCCCTCACGTCCTGACAGGAGGCTTGGTCACCTAAACTGAAACCAAAAGACTCCAAGAAGAAGCCCAATAAAGTGTCTTCATGTAAGTCACCAGGCAAAACCCACCTAAGTCTTGAGGAAAGGCATTACCCTCAAGCTGTGGTGTTGGCTACGGAAGTCCCCGATTCATCTCATTATGCCGAAGTTCAATTTTCCGTGATTCCGATGGCTAGAAACGTCCAGAGATCACCAGTTCTTAACCTAGTTCCATCAGGAAGCTCGGTAGCTTCCAATTTGGTAAGCACTTCCGCTCGGTGCTCGGTAGATTCGGGTCTGCAAGACACAGTTCTACTTCCGGTTTCCATTTCCGGTTCTCTCTCTTCCATTTCCGGTATGACTTCCGGTCTTGCCGGATATCCGGGTCCCCAGGACCCTGTTAATTTTCCGAATTCCAGTGGGCGTCTTTCCACTTTCTTTTCCACTTCCTGTGCTAGCTCTTCCGTTTCTTGTCTGACTTCTGGTCTGGCTGGATATCCGGGTCCTCAGGACCCCGTTAATTTTTTGATTTCCGGTTGGCACATTTCCGCTTCAGCTTCTGGTGCTAGTTCCAGTTTGAGGGGTGCTCTTCCGGGTCTTCAAGATCTGGCTAAGCATCCATCTTCCGCTTCCGGTTTATCTGCGACTACCAGTTTTGCCAATTATCAGGGTCTGCAGGATCCGGTTACGGCTTTATCTCAGCGCCAACTTCTGCTTCCGCTTTCCGGTTCTTCTGGGGCTAGGTTTTGCGCATCCGGTCATGAGCTTTCTGGTTATTCAGGTTCCTCTAACATGACTTTAAATTCGGATTCGCTTTTTTCAGTAACGATCTTGTTTCTAGCGAGAATAACTTTGTCAATAACGGTAATTTTCGTTCTCGCATTTATGATAGTCCAGGCTCGTATTATTTTCGCGATCATTCGGATCAGATCCTTGCTAGATATGGTAATGTTCAGGATTTTGGAAATTCTTCATCTGTTATGTCTCTAGTTAATGTAGATGCTTCTTTAGGTTCATCCTCTTTTAGAGATGTTGTGTCTGGTTTAGCGTCTTCTGGTCCTGCTCTTCCTTCCTCTCATTCTTCCTCTCATATTAAGGGAGATATGTCTTTTCTTCCTTCCTTCTTCTTCCTCCTCTACTTTATCACCTGGAGATTTTTCCTCCCATCATGTCTCTAATTCTTCCACTCTCTTTCACTCTTCTTCTATTCCTCCTCCTCCGGGATTTTCCTGCCTTCCTTCTGCTAGCAAATCATTTTCAGGTTCTTTGGAGCCATCTTCTGTTCGTTCTATTTCTTCTCTTCCTCCTTCCTCTTCCCTTTGATCATTCAGACCCTATTGTCTCTCTTGTTCTTTCCTCTGAATTGGAGTTTTAGATCGTATACTCTGGTTTGGATTTCTCATTCTTCTCTGTCATTAAGGATCCCACCATTAATCGTTCTTTTGTTTCGGCCCGGTTTTCAATTCTCTCTCGCTTTTCAGCTAGCGGTATGGACCATTTTTCCTTGTCCTCTGGTCAGCAGAATGCTGTTGATCCCATTCTGGCTGATCAGTTTTCTTCTGTCTCAGATTCTTTCTCTGCATCTGCTCCTCTTTCTTCTAGAATTCCCAATTCTAGTGCCTCTCTGGATTCTCTTCATCAATCTTCTTCCTCTCCTAGTCGCTGTTCTTCTTCAATTCCCAGATCTGTTAGGGCTAGGGATCTTAAGAGGTTTTGCCCAGTTAGGGCCTCTTCGGATGACTGGTTCATGACACATCGATGGATTGCAGAGACTCTTTCTCTTCCTCTTAAGGATGAGTTTTTTGTAGACTCCTCAGGTTCTTCCCATTGACAATCTCGTTGTTAACATGTTGGACTTTTATGTCAATGATGATCTTTCTAAGGATTTTTCTTTGATGCCCAAGTTTGACTCCCCAGTCCAGATTCCTACAGATGTTTTCAGTAGAGTTGCTTCTACTCAATCGGTCAATTGCCCTGCTTGGGATATTCTTTCCTCTAATATGAAAGATTCGGCTAAAGTCAAGGGCTCTTCTGATCTTTCTATATGGGAGTCTGTGTGTAGGGCTCAACTTAAGTCTGCTAACTTTCTTGCCTTGCTTTCGGAAGCTGTTCTGGCCTCCCAGGAGAGAGGTGAGCAGATTCCTGCCGAGGTTTTTCACACCTTGACTGATGTTTCGAGAGGTTCTCTTAATTCTGTGTGTCTTTAGGTTTTATTACTTCTCATAGAAGGTCTAGGAAACTTCCAGAGGTCCATGTTTCTAACAATCTCAAAAGTAGTTTGATTTCTGCTCCCCTTTTTGGCCAGGATATTTTCGGTCAGTGTTCCTCTAGTCTTATTCTGGCTGAGTCTGAGCATGTTAAATCTTCTAGGGATATCCATGCTCAGATTTCCTTTTCTAGACACCGTTAAGAGAGACTTCCTCTGTTAAGATCCCCAATTCCTCTCCAAGGAAGAAGAGTCTTAAGCCGGACGAGTTTGGGGCTTATACATCTAGGATAATTACAAACTGGGATAGATCCTTTTCCCAATTCCCAGGAAAGATCTGCGGAGGAGGATCACGTTGAGTCAATCTATTCCCACCATCCTATGTCCCAAGTTTGGCAGGCCCCTTCGTTTCAAGCGAGAGGGGTTCAATCTTATTATCAGAGATACAGGTCAAGACCCAGAGGTCGATCTTGTTACAGAGGTTTCCAGGGCAAGAGAGTTTGAAGGTGTGACCTCAGCCCAGGTAGGTCCAGCCTTCATTCTTCCTTCAGTCTTCCCCCCCTCCTCTTCTTTTACCTTCGGATCCGTTGGTCCAGTGCCTTCTGCCCAGCATGCCAGTAGGAGGGCGCCTGTCTCTGTTTTGAGAGACTTGGCAAGCTCTCGTTCAGGACTCCTGGCTTGTAAATCAGCTACGCTGGGGTACACCCCTTCTTGGACCCGTCATCCTCCTCCTCTGTCCCTCCTTCCTAAGTGGACTCCTGTTCCCTCCAGTCATGAGAAGTTGGTGGCCTTAGAAGAGGAGTTGGAATCTATGATTGTCAAGGAGGCTATAGGTTCCCTGTTAGAGAGTAGACCTGGGCTACTATTCAACCATTTTCTTATAGTCTCCAAGAAAACAGGAGGGTGGCATCCTATCATCAATCTGAAGAAGTTAAATCTTCTTATCTTGACACCGAAGTTCAAAATGGAGACCATCTCCCAGATCATAGCCAGTTTAGATCCAGGCATGTGGACTTCTTCCATCGACCTAAAGGACGCTTACTTTCATGTTCTTATCCACCCTTCTTTCCGAAAGCTCATGAGGTTCGCCTACAAGGACTGGGTATGGCAATATTGAGCCATACCCTTCAGCCTGACCATGGCCCCATTCCTTTTTACCCATCCGGTCTCAGCCGTGGCAGGAGTCTTGCACCATCATTCTATCCATCTTCATGTTTATATAGACGACTGGTTATTAAAAGCAGTCTTCCTCAATTCTTTCAAGAATCACCCAGAGGTTTGCAGTCTGGCATGCAGCCTAGGATGGATTATAAATCTCAAAAAGTCGAGCCCAGTCCCCTCCCAAGTGTTCACCCACCTAGGCGTTACCTTCGATCTGGCTCAGAGCCTAGTTTTTCCTTCAGATCCAAGAGTAGAGGCAATTTTGTTGGCAATGGACATTTTGTCAACTTCTTTCAATGTCAGAGCATGGTTCTTTCTCGGGGTGCTAGGCTTGATGGTCAGCGTCGAGAATGTCATTCCTTGGGCGGCACTGATGAGAAGACCTTTTCAAATGTACTTGATGTCCCTTTTGAAGCAGTCGGTACATTCCATTTACCATCAGAGAACACTTATTCCCCATCTAGATTTTTGGAAAGATCGGTCTCTGCTTCTGATGGGTGCCCCTCTGGTCAAGTCCTCCCTTCAAGCAATTATCTTCACAGACGCTTCCCACGGGGGATGAGGACCAGTTTGGGACTCCCTGTCTGTCTCCAGTCTTTGAGCCCTGGAGGAGTCAACAGCTCACATCAGCATCTTGGAGTTGTGGGCTGTCAAGAAGATTCTTCTCTCGTGGTCGGATCGAGTGAAAGGCTTCAACGTTTCGATTCGATCAGACAATTCGACGGTGGTTTCATACATCAACAAACAGGGAGGAACAAGGTCCTCCCTCCTTTGTATGGAGGTTTGGAACCTTCTCTTGTGGTACGCAAGAATCAAATTTTTCTAGTATCCATTCATGTTCCAGGCAGTCTTAATTTTCTTGCGGACCAGCTGTCAAGACCCAGCAGATTCACCCACACAGAGTAGCAGTTAAAGAGGTCGGTTGCCAAAGCGATTTTCAGTTTTCTCGTTCGTCCCCAAACTACAGACCATCCCACAAGGGATGCGAGAAACTGCGAGAAACTAATAACAACATTTACTATAAGTTTATCATTTTCAACTATACAGATTAAATGCGACAAATCCTTTACGATGTAAAGAATATGTTGGGCGAATAATTTGAAACAAACTTGAATGGAAACAGTTGCCTCTTAGGCAGAAACAACTTCCAGTGAAATAAGTTTCAAATTATGCAACACCCTATTGTAACTGATTTGAAATTTAGTTTTGGCGATTTCATTTTTGAAAGTGTGACTGACCTCTTTATTGCCATCTAGCACAGACGCAATTCCTCAATAAAGCTGCAATACTTATTGTGTGTTTAATAGGTCATAGTAAATTACCAGTAATATGAAAGCATCTGAGACAGGTTTACCATATATTCCAGCAATAACAATTCTGACAGTATGTCAGATAAAAATTGATTTGACTCATTGCAGACAAGAATTTATTGCTCGTGTAATATTTCTGTTGCAGGATTAACACATTCATTGCTGTAAGTCCATAAATAATTGATCTTCATCTCATATGTGAATAAGAAATATTGGTAAATATTTTTAGAATAATTTGATTGATAGTTGCTGCAATGAATTTGTTTTTTTAAGGTACGGTCAGGCTACCAATACTAGTAGGAGATAAATTTGGGGTTCACACTTGGCGAATGCCAGTTGTGATTTAGTTGACTTTGATCTACATCATAATAGACCAGAGCAGTTAATGGACCTTTCCAGTTTTAGCTAAGCCCCGCCGATCTCTACCTAAGCTCCATCCACATCTAGATTGTGTTGGGATCGATCGATCACCGAACACCCTGACAATCAATTTCCAGGGCAGTAACAGCGCCCAGTCAAATTAGTTTCACTCGTTAGCTGTTAAATATTTTGAGACTTTGACTGGGTGCTGTTGCTGCATATGACAGCAACACCACCCAGTCAAATTAGTTTCAAAATATTCAACAAAATGTTTATTAAATGGTAAAGACATACAATTAATACAACGTGTTAGTCAATGAAGCGTTAAAGACGGACTATATCGAATCACTCATGATGTCATGATTATGACATCATCCTGCATGTCACGTAGTTGAATATGACGTCATATGATAGATGGATAAACTTGAAAAGATCCATTAGCAGAGACAAAGCAGTTAATTGAACTGTGGCACGGCTGAGCTGCGCAGCTAAAGAGGCTGCTGTGGTGCTATAGGGTCACTGCATTGTGGAATTTTTTAGGATCTGCATAAATAGCTGCTGTTCCAATCATGCAAATTAAGGCTGCCATTCAGCCTCTTCAGTGGATAAGCAGCAGCATTCAGGCAGCATCAATAGAGAGATCCATCTCTAGCTATGCCCCGCCAATTTCTAACTAAGCTCCGCCCATGTTGGTGTAGTTCGGATCGACCAGTCGGGTACCGGCCGTACCAGCTAAGCTGGGTACGCGCCGCCCGTCTAGGATTCGTTTTCTGAACACGCCCCTCAGGGTAGAGCTATAAGCGTATATAGGCCTATGGGCGAGTGAACGCGTCGAAAAACGACTAAGTTTGTTAAAACGCATTATGCGCATGTCCGCGCCAGGACGCTGTTTCTATGGAGCACGTAGTTGTGACCTAGATAGGGTGTCGCTTATAGTGTACCGAGCGGGTACTCTGTAATTCTTATTGATTGTCTGTTCCCATTAAAGCTGGCATTAATCAAGACCAGAATTCGACGGGCTTTCTAAATCTGTAAACCATTTCAAAACCGGTTTAGAAATGGCTGAGTTATCCAGGAAAACTCTTCTTGATTATCTTCAAAATTTTGCCTTGACGTCATAACCACGTGGACATAAAGCTTCTAGAATGTTCTAGAACGTTCGACGACGCTATTATTAGCTGTGTGCTGATTGGCTGTTGCTCGAACGATGATTGGATGAAGCCTGCGCCTGTGATGTCATGGAGAGTATAAAAGGAGAAGCGATCCAGTGATCGAGAGCATCCTCGGCCAGGGGCCGAACAGGTTGGAGCTGTACCAACTATTATCAAGCGCGACACGCGTCTTTCTTTGCTATGAGTCGGGGTTTTTTATCCCGTAGCATGCAGTTTCCAACCCACCGCACTAACACAATTTTGTAACTCCCCATTTATGGGAGTAATTTGGAACTTTCGATAATCGTTCACGAATACTACATCTACATTCGGAACACAAACTTGTGGTGAGGCCTTTGCGGCCTGAATATGTGGGTCTACAGATGTAGAGGCAGGATGGTCTTTGATGGATGACTCGCCGGATCTGCCGGCCACGCCTAAAAGTGGTATTTCAATCGCCGCCGCACACGTCGTGTCGGTTCGTTCGACTTTCGGCCGCAGCAAGTAAGCTCTGCCCAGTGCGTCAGAGCTGGTTGACATACCCAGCACCGTGAAGCTTTGTTTTGTATCTTCATTTGCCTCTGACAACGCCCGCTTGTGACGGGTTGTTTACACCTTCCATTCGTGCCATCGGTGTATGGGAACTTTCTTCACTACATAGTACTATCGTATCTTTTGCTGACTGCTCGTTAGACATTCTATTAGGTTTACAATGCTGAGTGATGTTCCCCCGCCATGAACATTCTTGCGGGAATCTTGTTTGCGGACAACAGCTTTCGGGAACTTTCCAGCTTCCGGAGAGCACATCATCTCACGTCGACTACAGATCTACGTCTCAATTTCAGTAACACAGTAGCCTAACTTGGGAATGACTACCGAGTATTCAAGTAACTATACTTCACCATTTAATTATTTCTCTATATAGGTTTTGTTAATTATCTTGTATCCGTACTAACGGTTCCGATGACTAAAAGGAACCATAACGGTCTTAGGACCAATAGTTATAATTTCTGTATTTGTTAAAGGTCTTGTGAGGACTTGCGGTCGATAACGAGTTTTAATTAATTTTATGGTCTACTACTCTATTTAAACACAATAGCGTCACTTTGGAGTGAGAAAAATATGTTAGGCAGCCCAAATAACGAGATTAAATGATGCATCAATCTGAATCACATCACCACTCGCTGTGATGTCACACCAGGAACGGCGCTGTGAGCTGGGTCAATATTTTTCTGTCTGTAGTACAAAGGTAACATATTTTAAAACGTACGTTTAACAGGATAGACTTCACCTACCATAACATAAATTATGTCAGGTTGAAGCTAAGTCTTCAAGAAATAAAAAATCATGATTTTTTAAAATCTATTATGATATTTACTCATTTTTAATGGAAAGCTATATTCGCATAATAATAGGCCTATAACTACGGTAAACCATGGTCAGTGCTGAAGATCGGCAATATTTCAATGCATGTGACAAATACTCTGTAGTCTAGTAGGCCTAATTGGAGATCCATTACCATTCTTGAAAGGACTGGGTGTACTGTGTAGTATCTGGGATGGATGGATGGATGTGAGTGTGATGATCGAGGTGGGTGGGAGAGGTTGTCGATGGCTATAATTGTACTATTATTCATATCTAAATGTATAGGCTACAGAGTGCAGTTAAACTTTTTCTGAAGAATCTACAATAAGTGTGTCAGTGTGTCCTATGTGAAATTTCCCGTGATTACTGATTAGAATGTAATTGTTTACCTATAAGCCTTTGGCAATGTGTTTGTATAATAATAATGTAGAGGCATGTACGGGTCAACACATACGTTGGTGTGTGGGGGGGTGGGGTGCATCACGCCTGTGACAACCATATGAACTATATCGTTTTCAAACCAACTTCTTCCATGTATGGAAGTAGCATACACTCATATTTTAATGTTATGACAAAGCAAACTGGAACAAGCCTAGGACGGTAGGCTTTAGAAGTTGCATATAGAATTTTGATTGGTCAATTTTTCTGGCGCCCATTTTGGATTTTCTTTATATTTTGGGAAATCAGTTAAAAGGCTACTCCTCATTAACCGCTTGGCAAATTTCAACCAAACTACTGGAAGAACCCTAGACCCATTTACCAGAAATCAGTTAATGAGGCTACTCCTCATTAACCACTTAGCCGATTTCAACCAAACTCAGCTGGAAGAACCCTAGGCCCATATGCTTCAGAACTTGTATACAGAATTTTGACAGCTTGTTTTTGATGTTGGCCACTTGGGTTTTCCGATAAATGGGAATTCATATAAGATACTACTCCTCATTAATCGCTTGGGCAATTTCAACCAATATTGGCTGGAAGGATCCTATTGTCGGAGCCTCTAGAAATTCTATTCAAAATTTTGATAGGTCAATGTTTTGGCAGCAATCTCTAATTTTCTGAAAGTTTTCCGGAACCATTTAAAAAGGGTACTCCTTCAAACAATGACCTGATTTCAACAAAAGTTGGGTGGAATGATCCTATGATGGTAGGGTTCAACATATTAAATGAGAGTCTTGATTGGTCAATTTTTTGGTGGCCATCTTGGATTTTCCAAAAATCATTCATGTCAATTTAAATGCGAATGGTTTAAATGCCAATGGTCCAGATGAGCACCACAGGCCCTTGGGCTTCTTGTTAAATAGTAACTCCATCAACTACATACAATTCAAACACTTGACAGATGTTGTAAGCTTCATGACAGAGTATCGATCTTACAGCTACATTGATGCAGCTGCAATAGATGAATCCAGTTTTAGCTATGCCCCACCCATCTCTAGCTAAGCTCTACCCACGCTTTGCTCATGTTTGGATCGCTTGAACTCTGAACTCCCTGAATCTCAATTTCTAGAATTCTATATATGCAAGCTGTTGACTATTTTGAAACTAAGTTGACTGGGTATTATTCCTGCCTATGCCAGCCACGGCGCCCAGTAAAATTATTTTCAAAATATTTGACAGAATGGTTTTTAAATAGTAAAGACATAGAATTCGTACAACTTCGCGAGCTATTAAGCGTTTATTATGGACTCGCATGTAGCTACGTCTTTCATGACATAATTGATTGTGATATAAACCTACATGGGACGTAATGGACCTTTCCACTTATCCACCATCCATATAATGTCATAATCAACTACGTGACATGTAGAATGAGATCATAACGAATGACTTCATGAATGACGTAGATAAGTACGCCACGGACGTATATTTGAAGATGGACTATGTGTTGTTGTACGAATTGTATGTCTTTATTATTTAATAGGCAGCAACAGCGCCCAGTCAAATTAGTTTCAAAATATTCAACAACTTACCTATATAGTTTTCAGGAAACTGATAGTTAGGGCATTCGGGGGATCGATCAATCCCAATGTGGGTGGAGCTTAGCTAGAGGTGGGCGGGGCATGGCTAAAATTGGAATAGTCCATTGATTATAACTGCTTATATTTGACTAACAGATTGGATTCTTATATTAGCAGGAATAGCATTGAAGCAGAATCAAAGCAGCAGCATTCAGGCAGAAGAATAGCAGCTCCAATGATGCCAGTACTGCCATTCAGGTTATTTTCAAATAGACCTTTCCCACATTAGCGTATTTTGGGAAAATACCTTCCCTGAATGCATCGCACATACCACTTCTTGCTGGTAACCGCGATAGCCAACGCGCAAACAGTATTACTTTACTATGGGAATCAGATACAGTGCACTTTAGGCAGTGCATATGAAAGACTATGTTCATAATATTTTTGAAGTCATACATCATTGGAAAGCTAAGCCAATTTTCTATGCATTTCTGTATTAGTTTTTATAGTTTTATAAAATTTAATACAGTTGATTGCAATTTTAAAATATCCCCTATTGTCCACTTCATTTAATGAATCTAAGTCGAATGGTGTATTTTACATACGCCAATAACTCAGTGAAAGCATTACAAAAATCTAAAAAATAATGCATTAATGTTTCGGCAATTGAATGCGCTTTCCAATGATATATGATTTAAATAATACAATGATTTTAGTTTATCATAAGAAGGGTTTAGATTGCAGTGTATTTTAGTGCAAAAGTAACTCAACGCGGGTCAGCGGCTTATTGGCGGCAGTACCAGCCAGCAGTTTTGCTCTGAGCGTTGATTTAGGGGAATCCCTGTGTAATGACGTCAATGTGGGAAAGGTGTATTGTAATAAATCTGCTTCTTTAATGTTTATTGAGGTGGTAAATACTCAGTATATAGAGTACTAATAGCAGTGAATAAAATAACCAGCTGCTCAAGCCGTAACACTGGTGTTGATTAGTTCATGACAAGTCCTATTGTCAGTGCCTGCAGAGCTTCTTTCGTATATATGGTAACGGCAGGCACCAATGGTGTTTATATATACGTGTGAGCTTTCTATGTTATAACATCCATCACCCATGGGGGGATAACTATTGTCTTGTTAATTTGTTAGGCAATAAAGTGGTTTCTACATGGATGTGGTCTTATACAGATCTATGTAGACTATTAACTCCTATATTCCATTTCCTTTCTGTTGGAATCTGTTGTTAATTAATTGGAAAGGATGCTTTCGGTATGATGTTGGCATCTTCAGCAACGATGTTTCCAAAGCAACCACCAACCTTTGTTTAACCCTTTAACACTCATATCGGCCAAAAGCGGCTTCTGCAGTGGTCTTGGGAAATGTCCATTTGCATACCAGAAGAAGACTATTTTTGAAAATTTACCACCGGAATGACTGCCTCAATAACCGAGCCAGTCATTCCAGTGGTAAATTTTCAAAAACAGTCTTCTCTTGGTATGCAAATGGACATTTTTAATGAGAAAATTGAAATTTTCTTGAGCAGATTTAAGTCTTAACGGGTTAACGTGTTCAACTGGCTCTGTAACAAGCATCAGTTTGATCAGGAGTATTATCAGGTTGATATGCACTAAGTATAAAGCACAAATCACTTATTGACTTCAAAGGAAGATAATGTCTTGTCTGTGACATTTCAAAACTAATACACAATTAGTCCATCATCAAACTGGGAATCTGTGCAGCGCAACTTATAGTTTAACTTATAATTTAACCCGTTAACCATTATAGATGAAAGATAACAAGTTCTTTATGATGTAAGCAATAATCTGTTAAATATTTTGAAACTAATTTTAGTGGGAGGTGTTGTTGCCTATGCCTAGTCAACCACAACAGGTTCATATCAAATTAGTTAAAATATTCAACAGCTTTAATGTATAGTTGTCTTGAAATTAAGACACTAGAATGTCAAGGGTTAGAAGGGCTAAAGGTGTGAGTTCTATCAAATGTGACATAGCTTTCAGTTTTCTCGCACTGTTAATGGAAAATTGTATTCATCTTGCCACCCTGGGGTGGTACAGAGAGAATTGTGTTATATAACCCATATAGCTGAAGTACCTGTTTGAAAGTAACTTAACTGTGCACGGTGGTGCAACAGCTTATAGTCAAAATAAGTTTAAAGATATTGAAAAAGTACAAAACAGCTCAGAAATAGCTAATTAAATAATTAAAATAATAATTTAAATATTTCAAAAACAATAAAACATACTGTTGAATATTTTTGACTTAATTTGATTGGAAGCCATTGCTGCTTTTAAAGGCAGCACTGGCTTCCAATCAAATTAAGTCCAAAATATTAAACAGCACATTTCCTACGTCGTGTTCAAAATTGTACTAACTAACATGTTTCTGTTTTTATTTTATAAATATGTTAGCATATTTATGGGCTGTAGGCCTACTGTGTATTTTAAAGATGAAATTAAAACGACCCAGACGTATATATACTGGTCTGGCGTTTTGTTAGCTTACTAAAATACTTACCACACAATTCACTGTTTGCTATAAGTCACCTGACTTAGATATCTCAGAAAATTTTAACCTATTCATTCCCATGGTGTGGGTTCCCTTGAAACAAGGTTAGCAGAGATACATCCCTCCATTGGGTAGTCTTGATAGTATCTCTTTAACTCTAAAGCAGTCATTGCTCTAGGGAACCGGTTCCTCTATTCCTATAGAGAACATATAAACGAGTCTGAGCATGCACACTTATGCTACTATGCATGCGACCGAGTCCAAGCCGTCATTAATTAATTCCACAAATTTTTAATAATGATTTGCAATTTAACGATGCGGGGTGGCTGAGGTGGGCCACAGTGAATTGAGTGGTAAGTATTTTAGTAAGCTAACAAAACGCCAGACCAGTATATATACGTCTGGGTCGTTTTGTAACACAACAAAAATACTAAGCCACTCAATTCACTGTTTGCTAAAACATAGAATTGGTCAGAGCCCAAATACTAGGTGGGTTGGTAAATTGCAAATCAGGAATGAAAGGTTAATCACCAAAAATACTAAAACCGACTAAATCGCTGAAGTGCTGAAAGAGCACGAACAACCAAATGTTCTAAATAAAATACGATAATATAATGATAATTAGAAAATCTCAGCAAAGAGAATTTAAAAACAGCCGTGAGATGGTGAAGAAGACGGCTGACTAAAGAATCTAGGCAATTGAGCCTAGGTTTGAGTGGCTAAACGAGAAATGTCAGATTGTGAATTGAATCTGATCTTTCAGATAAAAATAATGTAGAATCTGACATTTATACTGCAACTTACATAATGTCGTCCACTGATAGATCTGCATAGAATGCGAAGGAGAAGGCCATACCACGAACATCGTGTGCCTTAACACAAACTGAGTGTCTCCTGGAGATACATTCTAGTGTCAATTAATGGTGTCTGTAATCCAGTTGATGAGATGCGCGCTTACTAAACAAATTCGCGTAAGTAATCTGAACGGTAGATCTGCATAGAATGCGAAGGAGAAGGCCATACCACGAACATCGTGTGCCTTAACACTTACTGAGTGTCTCCTGGAGATACATTCTAGTGTCGATTAATGGTGTCTGTAATCCAGTTGATGAGATGCGCGCTTACTAAACAAATTTGCATAAGTAACCTGAACGGTGTTTCAAAAAGATCTTTTAAATTGGGCATAGTTTTCGGAAAGGATTGAGAACAATTAATTAGGTTTTATATATATAAGATCTCTTCAAGGGCAAAGAATGAGGCCAGATCTCCTACCACCTAGAAAAGATCATTCACACAAAGAATATGAATATCAAAATGTCATCTAACAAACGCGGCCGCTAGTACAAAAAGAATGATTTCAGAGTTATACAATTAAACAGATGGACCCAAGAATGAATTAATAGAGGAATTTATTATAGGTATTTGCCTTTGTGCTATACCCTAAAAATACCGGTACCATGGATAAATGATGTAAATACTTAATAACTCTCAAACCGGCTTCTAGAAAATAAAGAAGGATAGATGCTAGTGAAAACGATAACACCACCCCAGCATACAGGGATTTAAATCATCAAAAAATATCCCATGAATCTATGACTTGATGATGGGATGCAGAATCGTGCGAGATAATGTGCTGTTCTAACACCCATTTGAAAACCTTAAATATACTCTGGTAAATTCTCCTGTAACAGATAGTTTGAATTGATTAAGAATACTAAAGTTCAGACAAAAAATCAATTTCTGAAAAACAGGTCTCTTGGCAAATACCATATATACATATTGAAGATTTGTGGAATGATGAACTGAAAGCTGCTGTTAAACGAGATAGAAAATCAGCAAAATTGGTAAGACGCTTTGGATTTCCACAAAGAGGACTACGAGATCCACTGAATAACTCTCATTTGGCCAAGCAGGAGTGATTAAAGGGATAATACATTCTGCTGACAAAAGTTCTTAAAGACAATTGTACTAGAAACCGCTGACAAAAGTTCTTAAATACAATTGGCACTAGAAAGTTAAATTGAAGATAATTAAACAAAATGTGAAGTCTATGACTGGGCCAGAGCATCTACCGCCAGAGCCTAGCCTGGAGGAAGAATATGAACATCAAATCTGGACACTATACTGAGTAGAAACTTAATGGGATGTAATAAATGAGCTACAGGGAAAATCATTCTACCTGAAAGTTTTCCTGACATCTCCACCGCAGGAGGAAGACCAAGACTCCAGACAAAATATGATAACCTCAACTGCCCTGCTTGTTGATGAAGGTCACTACTATAGAAATGACTGCATGAGCAGATAGGTGCTTGTGAAAGAGACAATATCTCTTCATTCTCCAATATTCCAGAGTATTGAAGAGGAATACTAGAGTATTAGTTCCTGTTCTAGTTCCTGAAAAGGAAGAGAGTAGTAAGACTACTTTATCTGATTCCATAGACACAAGAACGAGAGGAAATTCTATAGCGATCCCCTCCCCCAAACACGTAAGAACAAGACATCAACTGGACCTGCAGATGGATAAACTGGTGAATTGGTACCGATGACACCCAGCGAATGAAAATGCAGTGTATGCAGTCGTGGTGAGGGACAAAATTCTGAATTACCAGACTTGACCTTCGTACACAAAACTGATTCCATTCAGCCCAAATTTTAACACAATTAAGCAACCTTCCAAGCCAGAGGAATCCCAGACTGGCTATGATGTAATTAAAAGAACCCAGATCCAGTTAGGATCAATTCTGTATATATAGAAACATCAGAAAACACTGTCCCTTATCCTTGACGAGACCAGTGATAACTAGACAAAATGACTCCATGTCCATATTATTCCTTTCATCGATGAACTCCATTTCTGAGACAACATAGCAGGAAAAGAGTTGAATATAAAACGATTGACTAAGTAATTTTTGTCTCAAACAGTATCAAAGCAGCCATGGGTTCCAGACAAAATAATTCCAAAATATACAACAGAATTAGTATTAAATCATGAAGTGTAAATTTTTTGGAAGTTGTCAGAAAAGGATAAATATATGAGTTGACGATAAGAGCCGAGACCCTATAAAAGATGATCTGCCAGCACCTCATAATCCTTAAAGTCTGGATTCTGCCATTCCTCCACTGTATCCTACTTGAAAAGAGCAGAAAATTATTGATCAGGAACAGAAGCAGGACTAATGTCAAAGGAGACCAACATGGTTTGATAGAAAAAAGGGGGATTCAATGACTACATTGATTGTACCTTATATGTTGGAAATCTGCTACCTAAGACATGCATGAGGCTAGCTATACCCATCCCACCCCTGATAGAGTAGAGATTATATAGAAGCGCTTAAGCATGACAGCTAGGACCAGAATAAACCTGCAGAATCTTATTTTACAAATCTAATTTTAAAACAAAGCTAGTATGATACGAGCCCAATTGTTAATATCTTTATCAGATGATTAAACAGGAAAGAAGTCCATCAAACCTGTGACCAGATCAATGATGGATAAGGACAAAGGACTGAAACTACACAGAAGGGTGAAAGGAAAAAACCATATTCCACAATCCATGCGAAGGCAATAATCCAATCATCTTGGTTAGGCCCCCTTGAGGAATTTATTTAATAATGCCTGGGAAAGTTAGAATTTAGAAGAATAAAAAATAGTCTTGAATAGATAAGGCTGAGAAGACATCTCCATATGACAATAATAGAAATAGACATATCCCTAGACAAATAAAAAGATCAAAATTTCTACTGAACTCGAGAAAGGAGCGGAGTAAATCTTGATAAGACAAAAAAGATTTTGTTATTGTGACAAGCTTACATTCACCCATAGATATGCTTCATCATGGCGAGGGATCCTACTGATAGAAAAGAAAGACTGAAAAACTATGTTAAAAATAAATCAGGCCAGATATGATACTAAAAGATAGCAAACCATTATTCACAATTAAAATAATAAAGTCTGATGCACTTATTTGCAGATTGATATTAGGAGAATCTAAAGATGATTGATTCCAATTTTTTTTAGAGAACAGGTCGAAAGATGGAGGCTGATAGGAAGAGTAATACATGAGAAGATTCAGGAGCAAAACGAAATCTAGTGAAATCAAAACGACGAAAGCACTGCTAGGATCATAAGAAAAAATACAATCATTCCTAGAAGATAAATGCGAAGAGTTGGGTGTACACAAGGTTTCGAAGGATGAGGATAATTGGATGGTTCAGCCATTGCACTAAGAGCAACTAATAAAGAATTAAAGAATTAAAAATAAGAGCCCCTGAAATAGGGCATTTAAACTGTCAAGTGATTTAGAAACAAACAATACCAGCAAAACAACGGACGTGATTTGATTTGGCATACCTAAACCAGAAGTTTAATTATAATCAGTTGCTATGCCATAAAAATTGAGTTATAATCTAGGTAATAATACTGAGCACAGGACAATTAGGCCTCATGGTCATCTCTTCTTCAATTATATCCATGCCTGTGCCATCACTTCAAGTCATGGGTTGCGTGTACGGTGTAGTCATACATTGGCTTGACTATGCCAAAGCCTACCTAAACCATTTTCGAATGTCTTAAGAGATGGTGTGAAACAACATGTTCAGACCAACATTTCACAGTTTACACACCCCTTAGAGAGAAAATTTTTCTAACTAGGTTAGTTCTCCCCCTCTTCTGGTAGACTTTCAGATGATTTCCACGAGTAATAGTCCATTTGCAAGCAGAATGTTATATTTGACTATAACAATTAATCGATTGAGAGCCGATAGAATGATCCATCATAGCCTGGGTACGTGCTCTATATATCCAATTTCACCCAAGTTAAGTACCCGCAGAAAGAATTTCCAAAATGATGAGAGATTAGATTATACATTAAGTAGGGAAAAACCCCATCTTAGGGCTAATAAAAGTGGCTGATAGTCAAGAACTTTCCTGATCCAAAGGCTATGCTTGCTACTAAAACTGAGATCAACACACATCTCTGATATAGTAAAACTTGGTCATCAAAGTTTGTAGCGTTTACTATCAAAATATCAACCATTTAACTCTCGAAGTTATTAGTCATAAGTTGCAACTGAAATAAGTTGAATCTGAATGAGTACCAGCAAATATGGGAGTGGCGTATTTACTTAAAAATCCATAAATAGGTCGCACATTTATGCTCAATTTACATGTTCTAAAAAATGTTTGCGCATTATATACAAGGATAAAACTTATTTTCCTCTGGATTTTTAAACATCTTAACGTCTGAAGATACCACGAAAAACCCCTTCACAAATCTTGTCACCTCGCGGCTATGCACATTAAGTGTACCTCAAAACATCATTCGCAGAAGTGAAATTATTAAATTGAGCAGCCTAAATATTGCGTATCCTTTAATAAAGATTGTTTTTTCCCTCAAAATTAATCCTAACTTGACATAAATGTCGTCTTTATAATATATAAATCAGAATCACGTGATAATCACATGATATATAAATCACGTGATAATATCTGACCAGATCAGGTTAAAGCAAATTTTAATGAAGTAGCTTAAGCGAGTACTCAGATATAGATATCCTCGAATCGGAAATTCGGCAATGAGATCTACGCTTCTCGTCAGCGCCTCCAAACGGAGATTTACTTTGCCACTGTCCGGCTCGCTAACAATAGACGCGGGCTACCCAGTGTAATTTTCGGCCGTTCATGCAATTTTTCTAGAACATCGCATTACGTTTTAGATCATTTTATGTTGGTCACTCACATTACAATATAACCATGCAGTAATATATATGATAAATTTTATCGCTAGACTTAGAAATCAAGTGAACGCAAGTTTCTCGCTAGATTTACAAATCAAGTGAACCTGATAATCTAACAAAAGAGGGTTATACGATTACGAGGATTCAAATCAGTATCGTAATTTTGAACATCCGGGCATTCCGAGATCGTCCAACATTTGCCAGTTTACGACACACTAACGAGGATATCCCATAGCAACGCAATGTTTAAATTTTTCATGAAACTAAGGGCATAAAAAATACTTGCGTCGAATAACCCCGCCAGGTATTAGAAAACATAAAATCTCGAGTAAAATTTATAAGATATTAAATAAATGGTAAAAAAGGTTTCACGGCCCATTGCTAGTAATGTTAAATTAGCCTGCAAAAATGCCGCCAATTGAAAGCGAACACCGAATCGCGAATTAATACTGATGGTCTTGTCTTTATTGTAATACGACTGACATGACTGATCATCATGAAGTAATTGCGAGTTTCATGTTAGTTGGTTAGTAACGGTCCTTAAAAGGACCACTCGCTTTTCTTCAGGGGATGATCATGGTGTATCCTTGTGGTGTTCATCCGGTCCACCACGCCTGTTTGCACCACTGTCACATTCTTAATAGATCCAATAACTTCCCAACGGTATATGACATAGTTATGTAGGATACCTTATGTAGGATTCGATCCAAACCGGTATGTAGTATACCTTATGTAGGAAAGAATGACGCTCGGAAATACGTACCTAGTTAAAACTCTTAATTGATCCACTAACTTCCCAACCGGTATGTTACATATGTTATGTAGGATACCTTTCGTAGGAGATGTTCCAAACCGGTATATAGTATACCTTTCGTAGGAACGAGCCTCGTGGCTAAAATAGGATCAGAGTTATTGACTCCACCTGGCTTGTAATGTGAAGCTGGCGCCATTTTCTTTCAACTTGGTCACAACGAACTTTCTGTTCATATTCACGTAAATTATAAACATTTTACATAAGTACTATAACTTATTCAACAAAGACCGCTTGTACTGTGGTATTCATGAAAAATCAAATGTGGATGTAGCTCCACAAGATTATGGAATGAATATGATTTGTTGAGATAAAAGTTAGGTGTTTCCCGTAATACAGAAAATTAATTAATGACGGCTTGGACTCGGTCGCATGCATAGTAGCATAAGTGTGCATGCTCAGACTCGTTTATATGTTCTCTATAGGAATAGAGGAACTGGTTCCCTAGAGCAATGACTGCTTTAGAGTTAAAGAGATACTATCAAGACTACCCAATGGAGGGATGTATCTCTGCTAACCTTGTTTCAAGGGAACCCACACCATGGGAATGAATAGGTTAAAATTTTCTGAGATATCTAAGTCAGGTGACTTATAGCAAACAGTGAATTGAGTGGCTTAGTATTTTTGTTGTGTTACAAAACTTTAATTTTCTTCCTCTTAATTCATTGACTAAGTAAGCTAGTTAAAAGTAGCCAAACTCAGAACAGGCTTTTTTGAGATTTGAATTAGGAGTTGTCAATTACGCGGTAGCCTCGGGCTGCAGCTCCTGGATTAGAGGCCTCTTAGGGGTTTGGTGAAAAGTAGAGATATCCATAAATTCTCAAAACAACTTGTTCTACAATTCTTAGCGCATTCCACTTTTCCAGAGGATGCATTATGTGCAATTTATGTCAAACTATTATACCCATTGCAATAGGCTATATAGAAACAGCAATTTGCAATGTTAGTTGAGTAACTTCAGAGGAATGAGCTCAAGATTCTGCTTTTCCTCCACTTCTCCTCACACCGGAGGAAGGTACGTTCATCATTCATCTACTTTGTGTCGGACAGATGTACATGTGTGAACTCAGTTTTGTACTTATTCATGAAGGCGTGTTGGTTTTGAGCTGCTTTTCAGGCTATTGGAAGCAGTTCATCAAAGGGATGCTTTTCTTCATCAATAAAATGAACATCATA
Organism: Chaetoderma sp. LZ-2023a; assembly: GCA_034401795.1. NCBI lineage: Eukaryota > Metazoa > Mollusca > Caudofoveata > Chaetodermatida > Chaetodermatidae > Chaetoderma > Chaetoderma sp. LZ-2023a. Next base: position 80,275,993 of record CM067372.1, read on the forward strand.
TATTACAGACTCCATCTCTACTGGCATGTCTAGCTTTGAGATTAGAGGCTTTCATCTTGTAAAATGTTCTCGATTATAGATGCTGTAACTGCAGCAAGATAATTTTGATTGGTAAATTTTTCTAGTGGCCATCTTGTTTAATGTAGAGTCATGATGTATATTTAAATGCAAATGTTTCAAATGCTAATGGCCCTTGGTCCTTTTGTTTATTTGATGGATTTTGAAGCCAATATTGGTATTATATAGGATTTTGGATATTCTGATTTTAACCTTGTCATTTTTAGCTCAACTGGCCTGAAAGGCAAAGCGAGCTTATGCCATGGCGACCACCCGTTGTCCGTCAACTTTTGTTTTAAAACGCTACTCCTCCTTAACCAATCAACAGATCTTAACCAAATTTAGGTCAAAGGATCCTATTGGGCTTGGCTCCAGGTCTTCCATTCGGAAGTTTGATTGGTCAATTTTTTGGGTGCCCATCTTGGATTTTCCGAAAATTATCCATCATATCTATGCAAATGGTTCAAATGCTAATGGTCCAGGTGAGCGCCACAGGCCCTTTGGCCTCTTGTTTAAACTGTCAGATAAATGGTTTGGCAACCATCTTAGATCTTTTTCTCATCAAAGTAGCTCCCATACTAATGCAATAGGAAATTTAAAATGTCTTCTCGAGACCTACTGAGTCGATTTCAATTGCACTTGGCAGAAAGTATCCTTAGAGCATAGAGATAGAGTTTTGTACAAACACAGCCGGTAAGCCAATTTAGCCGGTCACCATCTTGGATTGTGACCAAAACTGTTTTGCGGATCGATGTGAAACTTGCGAAACTTCATCCAAGACCAAGAGCTCAACCAAGTTTGTTCAAGAGAACCTGATGGGTCGGTTTGGTTGACAGCTATCTGGATGACCTAGTTCTTGTTGCAATTCTGGCAAAAACCTTAGGATTCTACTTACCGGTATAGGCGATAGCCTTTCTATTTGAAACCCTTATGTTCCAGTGGAGCGATACAGGCCCCTTGGGCTTCTTGTTTTTCATAATTCCATGCAAAAATATTTGAACTCATGCTAGAAAATGATGTCTAATATGTCTCAAGGTGACCATAAACCTGGCAGTTTTGTAACACAACAAAAATACTAAGCCACTCAATTCACTGTTTGCTAAAAGTCACCTGACTTAGATATCTCAGAAAATTTTAACCTATTCATTCCCATGGTGTAGGTTCCCTTGAAACAAGTTTAGCAGAGATACATCCCTCCATTGGGTAGTCTTGATAGTATCTCTTTAACTCTAAAGCAGTCATTGCTCTAGGGAACCGGTTCCTCTATTCCTATAGAGAACATATAAACGAGTCTGTGAGCATGCGCACTTATGCTACTATGCATGCGACCGAGTCCAAGCCTTCATTAATTAATTTTCTGTATTACGGGAAACACCTAACTTTTATCTCAACAAATCCTATTCATTCCATAATCTTGTGGAGCTACATCCACATTTGCTTTTCATGAATACCACAGTACAAGTGGTCTTTGTTGAATAAGTCATAGTACTTATGTAAAATGGTTATAATTTACGTGAATATGAGCAGAAAGTTCGTTGTGACCAAGTTGAAAGAAAATGGCGCCAGCTTCACATTACAAGCCAGGTGAAGTCAATAACTCTGATCCTATTTTAGCCACGAGGCTCCGTTCCTACGAAAGGTATACTATATACCGGTTTGGAACATCTCCTACGAAAGGTATCCTACATAACATATGTAACATACCGGTTGGGAAGTTAGCGGATCAATTAAGAGTTTTGACTAGGTACGTATTTCCGAGCGTCATTCTTTCCTACATAAGGTATACTACATACCGGTTTGGATCGAATCCTACATAAGGTATCCTACATAACTATGTAATATACCGGTTGGGAAGTTATTGGATCTATTAAGAATGTGACAGTGGTGCAAACAGGCGTGGTGGACCGGATGAACACCACAAGGATACACCACGATCATCCCCTGAAGAAAAGCGAGTGGTCCTTCTAAGGACCGTTACTAACCAACTAACATGAAACTCGCAATTACTTCATGATGATCAGTCAGTCATGTCAGTCGTATTACAATAAAGACGAGACCATCGTATTAATTCGCGATTCGGTGTTCGCTTTCAATTGGCGGCGTTTTTGCAGGCTAATTTAACATTACTAGCAATGGGCCATGAAACCTTTTTACCTTTTATTTAATATCTTATAAAAATTACTCGAGATTTTATGTTTTCTAATACCTGGCGGGGTTAGTCGACGCAAGTATTTTTTATGGCCGTAGTTTCATGAAAAATGTAAACATTGCGTTGCTATGGGATATCCTCTTTAGTGTGTCGTAAATTGGCAAATGTCGGACGATCTCGGAATGCCCGGATGTTCAAAATTACGATACTGAATTGAATCCTCGTAATCACATAACCCGCTTTTGTTAGAGGCTATTAAGCCTGTGCCAGATTATCAGGTTCACTTGATTTGTAAATCTAGGGAGAAACTTGCGTTCACTTGATTTCTAAATCTAGCGTTAAAACTTATTATATATATTACTGGTTATATTGTAATGTGAACCTAAAATGATCTAAAACGTAATGCGATGTTCTAGAAAAATTGCATGAACGGCCGATAATTAAACTGGGTAGCCAGCGTCTATTGTTAGTGAGCCGGACAGTGGCAAAGTAAATCTCCGTTTGGAGGCGCTGACGAGAAGCGTAGATCTCATTGCCGAATTTCCGATTCCAGGATATCTATATCCGAGTACTCGCTTAACCTACTTCATTAAAATTTGCTTTAACCTAATCGGGTCAGATAATATCACGTGATTTATATATCATGTGATTATCACGTGATTCTGATTTATATATTATAAAGACGACATTTATGTCAGGTTAGGATTAATTTTGATGGAAAAAACAATCTTTATTAAAGGATACGCAATATTTAGGCTGCTCAATTTAATAATTTCACTTCTGCTAATGATGTTTTCAGGTATACATTAAGCATAGCCGCGAGGTGACAAGATTTGTGAAGGGTTTTTTCGTGGTATCTTCAGACGTTAAGATGTTTAAAAATTCAGAGGAAAATAAGTTTTATCCTTGTATATAGTGCGCGCAAATTTTTTAGAACATGTAAATTGAGCATAAATGTGCGACCTATTTATGGATTTTTAAGTAAATACGCCACTCCCATATTTGCTGGTACTCATTCAGATTCAACTTATTTCAGTTGCAACTTATGACTAATAACTTCGAGAGTTAAATGGTTGATATTTTGATAGTAAACGCTACAAACTTTGATGACCAAGTTTACTATATCAGAGATGTGTGTTGATCTCAGTGTTTTAGTAGCAAGCATAGCCTTTGGATCAGGAAAGTTCTTGACTATCAGCCACTTTTATTAGCCCTAAGATGGGTTTTTTCCCTACTTAATGTATAATCTAATCTCTCATCATTTTGTAAATTCTTTCTGTGGGTACTTAACTTGGGTGAAATTGGATATATAGAGCACGTACCCAGGCTATGAGGGATCATTCTATCGGCTCTCAATCGATTAATTGTTATAGTCAAATATAACATTCTGCTTGCAAATGGACTATTACTCGTGGAAATCATCTGAAAGTCTAGAAGAGGGGGAGAACTAACCTAGTTAGAAAAATTTTCTCTCTAAGGGGTGTGTAAACTGTGAAATGTTGGTCTGAACATGTTGTTTCCACACCATCTCTTAAAACATTCGAAAATGGTTTAGGTAGGCTTTGGCATAGTCAAGCCAATGTATGACTACACCGTACACGCAACCCATGACTAGAAGTGACGGCACAGGCATGGAGATAAATGAAGAAGAGATGACCATGAGGCCTAATTGTCCTGTGCTCAGTATTATTACCTAGATTATAACTCAATTTTTATGGCATAGCAACTGATTATAATTAAACTTCTGGTTTAGGTATGCCAAATCAAATCACTTCTGGTGTTTTGCTGGTATTGTTTGTTTCTAAATCACTTGACAGTTTAAATGCCCTATTTCAGGGGCTCTTATTTTGGATTCTTTAATTCTTTATTAGTTGCTCTTAGTGCAATGGCTGAACCATCCAATTATCCTCATCCTTCGAAACCTTGTGTACACCCAACTCTTCGCATTTATCTTCTAGGAATAATTTAATTTTTTCTTATGATCCTAGCAGTGCTTTTGTCGTTTTGATTTCACTAGATTTCGTTTTGCTCCTGAATCTTCTCATGTATTACACTCTAACTATCAGCCTCCATCTTTCGACTAATATCAATCTGCAAATAAGTGCGTCAGACTTTATTATTTTAATTGTGAATAGGGGTTTGCTATCTTTTAGTATCATATCTGGCCTGATTTATTTTTAACATAGTTTTTCAGTCTTTCTTTTCTGTCAGTAGGATCCCTCGCCATGATGAAGCATATCTATGGGTGAATGTAAGCTTGTCACAATAACAAAATCTTTTTTGTCTTATCAAGATTTACACCGCTCCTTTCTCGAGTTCAGTAGAAATTTTGATCTTTTTATTTGTCTAGGGATATATCTATTTCTATTATTGTCATATGGAGAGGTCTTCTCAGCCTTATCTATTCAAGCCTATTTTTTATTCTTCTAAATTCTAAATTTCCCAGGCATTATTAAATAAATTCCTCAAGGGGGCCTAACCAAGATGATTGGATTATTGCCTTTGCATGGATTGTGGAATATGGTTTTTTCCTTTCACCCTTCTGTGTAGTTTCAGTCCTTTGTCCTTATCCATCATTGATCTGGTCACAGGTTTGATGGACTTCTTTCCTGTTTAATCATCTGATAAAGATATTAACAATTGGGCTCATATCATACTAGCTTGGTTTTAAAATTAGATTTGTAAAATAAGATTCTGCAGGTTTATTCTGGTCCTAGCTGTCATGCTTAAGCGCTTCTATATAATCTCTACTCTATCAGGGGTGGGATGGGTATAGCTAGCCTCATGCATGTCTTAGGTAGCAGATTTCCTACATATAAGGTACAATCAATGTAGTCATTGAATCCCCCTTTTTTCTATCAAACCATGTTGGTCTCCTTTGACATTAGTCCTGCTTCTGTTCCTGATCAATAATTTTCTGCTCTTTTCAAGTAGGATACAGTGGAGGAATGGCAGAATCCAGACTTTAAGGATTATGAGGTGCTGGCAGATCATCTTTTATAGGGTCTCGGCTCTTATCTTCAACTCATATATTTATCCTTTTCTGACAACTTCCAAAAAATTTACACTTCATGATTTAATACTAATTCTGTTGTATATTTTGGAATTATTTTGTCTGGAACCCATGGCTGCTTTGATACTGTTTGAGACAAAAATTACTTAGTCAATCGTTTTATATTCAACTCTTTTCCTACTATGTTGTCTCAGAAATGGAGTTCATCGATGAAAGGAATAATATGGACATGGAGTCATTTTGCCTAGTCATCACTGGTCTAGTCAAGGATAAGGGACAGTGTTTTCTGATATTTCTATATATACAGAATTTGTCCTAACTGGATCTGGGTTCTTTTAATTACATCATAGCCAGTCTGGGATTCCTCTGGCTTGGAAGGTTGCTTAATTGTGTTAAAATTTGGGCCGAATGGAGTCAGTTTTGTGTACGAAGGTCAAGTCTGGTAATTCAGAATTTTGTCCCTCACCACGACTGCATACACTGCATTTTCATTCGTTGGGTGTCATCAGTACCAATTCACCAGTTAATCCATCTGCAGGTCCAGTTTGATGTCTTGTTCTTACGTGTTTGGGGGAGGGGATCTCGTTCTTGTGTCTATGGAATCAGATAAAGTAGTCTTACTACTCTCTTCCTTTTCAGGAACTAGAACAGGAACTAATACTCTAGTATTCCTCTTCAATACTCAGGAATATTGGAGAATGAAGAGATATTGTCTCTTTCACAAGCACCTATCTGCTCATGCAGTCATTTCTATAGTAGTGACCTTCATCAACAAGCAGGGCAGTTGAGGTTATCATATTTTGTCTGGAGTCTTGGTCTTCCTCCTGCGGTAGAGATGTCAGCAAAACTTTCAGCAGCTCACATTCCAGGTAGAATGATTTTCCTTGTAGCTCATTTATTACATCCCATTAAGTTTCTACTCAGTATAGTGTCCAGATTTGATGTTCATATTCTTCCTCCAGGCTAGGCTCTGGCGGTAGATGCTCTGGCCCAGTCATAGACTTCACATTTTTTAAAATTATCTTCAATTTAACTTTCTAGTGCCAATTGTATTTAAAAACTTTTGTCAGCGGTTTCTAGTACAATTGTCTTTAAGAACTTTTGTCAGCAGAATGTATTATCCCTTTAATCACTCCTGCTTGGCCCAATGAGAGTTATTCAGTGGATCTCGTAGTCCTCTTTGTGGAAATCCAAAGCGTCTTACCAATTTTGCTGATTTTCTATCTCGTTTAACAGCAGCTTTCAGTTCATCATTCCACAAATCTTCAATATGTATATATGGTATTTTCCAAGAGACCTGTTTTTCAGAGTATTCTTAATCAATTCAAACTATCTGTTACAGGAGAATTTACCAGAGTATATTTAAGGTTTTCAAATGGTTGTAGAACAGCACATTATCTCGCCCGATTCTGCATCCCATCATCAAGTCATAGATTCATGGCATATTTTTTGATGATTTAAATCCCTGTATGCTGGGGTGGTGTTATCGTTTTCACTAGCATCTATCCTTCTTTGTTTTCTAGAAGCCGGTTTGAGAGTTATTAAGTATTTACATCATTTATCCATGGTACCGGTATTTTTAGGGTATAGCACAAAGGCAAATACCTATAATAAATTCCTCTATTAATTCATTCTTGGGTCCATCTGTTTAATTGTATAACTCTGAAATCATTCGCGGCCGCGTTTGTTAGATGGCATTTTGATATTCATATTCTTTTTGGGAATGATCTTTTCTAGGTGGTAGGAGAGCTGGCCTCATTCTTTGCCCTTGAAGAGATCTTATATATATATATAAAACCTAATTAATTGTTTTCAATCCTTTCCGAAAACTATGCCCAATTTAAAATATCTTTTTGAAACACCGTTCAGGTTACTTATGCAAATTTGTTTAGTAAGCGCGCATCTCATCAACTGGATTACAGACACCATTAATCGACACTAGAATGTACCTCCAGGAGACACTCAGTAAGTGTTAAGGCACACGATGTTCGTGGTATGGCCTTCTCCTTCGCATTCTATGCAGATCTACCGGTCAGATTACTTATGCGAATTTGTTTAGTAAGCGCGCATCTCATCAACTGGATTACAGACACCATTAATTGACACTAGAATGTATCTCCAGGAGACACTCAGTTTGTGTTAAGGCACACGATGTTCGTGGTATGGCCTTCTCCTTCGCATTCTATGCAGATCTATCAGTGGACGACATTATGTAAGTTGCAGTATAAATGTCAGATTCTACATTAATTTTATCTGAAAGATCAGATTCAATTCACAATCTGACATTTCTCGTTTCGCCACTCAAACCTAGGCTCAATTGCCTAGATTCTTTAGTCAGCCGTCTTCTTCACCATCTCACGGCTGCTTTTAAATTCTCTTTGCTGAGATTTTATAATTATCATTATATTATTGTATTTTATTTCGAACATTTGTTTGTTCGTGCTATTTCAGCACTTCAGCGATTTAGTTGGTTTTAGTATTTTTGGTGATTAACCTTTCATTCCTGATTTGCAATTTACCAACCCACCTAGTATTTGGGCTCTGACCAATTCTGTGTTTTAGCAAACAGTGAATTGAGTGGCTTAGTATTTTTGTTGTGTTACAAAACGACCAGACGTATATATATACTGGTCTGGCGTTTTGTTAGCTTACTAAAATACTTACCACTCAATTCACTGGGGCCCACCTCAGCCACCCCGCATCGTTAAATTGCAAATCATTAAAAATTTGTGGAATTAATTAATGACGGCTTGGACTCGGTCGCATGCATAGTAGCATAAGTGCGCATGCTCACAGACTCGTTTATATGTTCTCTATAGGAATAGAGGAACCGGTTCCCTAGAGCAATGACTGCTTTAGAGTTAAAGAGATACTATCAAGACTACCCAATGGAGGGATGTATCTCTGCTAAACTTGTTTCAAGGGAACCTACACCATGGGAATGAATAGGTTAAAATTTTCTGAGATATCTAAGTCAGGTGACTTTTAGCAAACAGTGAATTGAGTGGTAAGTATTTTAGTAAGCTAACAAAACGCCAGACCAGTATATATATACGTCTGGTCGTTATATTGGTCAATTATCTGTTGAATTGTGGGAAATGATATTACTAATGGTAAAGAGGGCATTATACAGGGTGTTGTGGGGGTATATATTGCTAATAAAGAAAACATTTTGATCCATTGTCATTTGAGACAGATAATTAACCCTTAACACTCTGATGTCAAAATTTAAGCTTTTCAAATTAAATTAAAAGTTGAACTTGTGTTTATTTTTCAACAAATGTGGTGGAAGATGGTGTTGTCGTAGACAGCAACATCTTCCAACAAAATTGTTTAAAAATGTCAACTAGTTTCTTTGCTATTGACATCGTAAACGATAGAATATTGACATCAGTGTGCTAATGATTAAAGCCTAAAACGGGCTGACATGATTAATAATTGGGTTGTAATACGCATTCATAGACCTTTGACATAATGGTGCAAAGAAGAAGCATGCATAATTTCACCCATTGACTCTATTGGATACATAGAGGCGTATGCCTTTAACACTCATATTTGTTCCAAAACTTCAATTTTCTCATAAAAAATTTCCATTTGCAGAACAAGAGAAAATTACTTTAAAAAATTTACCACTGCAATAACTGGTTCGGTTACTGAACCAGTCATTCCAGTGGTAAATTTTCAAATCTAGTCTTCTTGTTCTGCAAATTGATATTTGTCAAGACCACTGCAGAAGCCGTTATTGGCCAGCTTGAGTGTTAAGGGTCAAACATTTTATATCTTCACATTCAATTGCATGTTAATGAACAAGCCATAATGTTTTGATAGTGGAGTGAAGCAATGATCAAGCTTTGAGGGTCATAAATGTGTCCCTTCTGCATGTGAACCAGGAATTTATTATGACATTGCACTCTAAATGAAAAATTATCCAATCCTTTTTCTTAAATTATTTATTCCCAAGGGGGATTTATCTTGTTCTCTCCATCCATCTTATGTGATCTCACCTGATGCTGTGAATGTGAAGCAGATGTGTTACTGAGACAATTCATGTGCACTATTGCTATGTTAGAATATTGTACAGCATTAACCACTTAACACTTGAATTTATTCAAGAAAATTTCAATTTTATTATCGAAAATGTCCATTTGCAGACCAAGAGCAGACTATTTTTGAAAATTTACCACTGGAATGACTGGCTCTGATATCGAACCAGTCATTCCAGTGATAGATTTTCAAAAATAGTCTTCATTTGGTCTGCAAATGGACATTTCACAAGACCAATACAGAAGACATTTTTGGCTGATATGAGTGATAAATGGAATTGAAACTGAATTCAGAATATATTATTAAGAACTTCTCAAAGGAATTATTAGCTAGAAAAACTGTATTACACCTGACACTGATCTCAGTTTAGATCGAATCAAGGATGCCTAAGCGGCTTGTGCCTTATATACTCCCCAGGGGCTAGGGAAATTTCTGCAACTTGTACACCGTTGTTAGAAAAGAGATTTCCGCAGTTGGCTGCAATGGAATTGCTTGCGTCATGGCAGTTGTCTGCAGTTGACTGCATTAGAACTAGTTGCGTCATCACAGTTGGCCGCTTTGGAAAGAATTGCATCATATGACGTCATTAGGGCAGAGCTTCAGACATTGCGGTGGTTGCTAGTAAGAATGATTGACTGTTGGCCACCTTTTGAGCAGTTGGCCGCTTATTTGTGTGTATTGTTGTCCACAGTCTATGCAGAGGTTGTCCGCAGTTGTCCGCACTAGAGTTAACATTGTGGCATATTCAGGTTAAATGCTTTCCATTTCAAGGCCTTTGAGAAATGAGGGATGTGCTCATGGAGCCAATTTGAACTATTGGCATGGTGGGCGGGTAAATAGAAGCTGGAATCCTTGTTTCTCCATTATTTCACTATTTTTAAGAGAAGGGAAACGTGTGTCCTCGTGTGAATGGAGGGATGGAGTGTGTGGTTTGTGCATAGGATAACTAGATAGCGGGTTAACCTAGCCATGTGTTTTTTAAGTCGCAAGTGGCGCTCGACTGGTGTACATGTATATAATTTAGCAACATTACTAGCAAGGGGTGCTAGTTTGCAATTCCCAATCCTCGTGATCCTGACTCATGGCGTTTCGTACCCTGTATGGTTATTTTCATCAGAAGTGTGCTGTTGTAAGCACTATAGTGTATTGTGCTTATATAGTAAAAACTAGGCTGTGTTTTTAGTTTTAGATTGTCGTATGGGTACAGTGTTGTGTTCTGTCGGTGTGTCATACCTGGTTTGTAGACTCGTATCCTCCAAGGTGTGGGATATGGGAGAGATGGCGTGGGGCGACCTGGATGGGGAATTTTGTGTCCCTGGGTTGGCTAACCGAGGCGGTGTTACAGCCAGGAATCCGAATCTAGCCCGGAGTCGGGTGATTCGAACCTTGAGTGCAGCACCAGCTCAGGACCAGAGCTGGCTAGAGGGAAAGGGGTGTGGGCCAAGTAGTCCTGGAGCCAGTTAAGACGCTCCTCTGGTGCTGAGTCGGCCAAGAGGATAGCGATTTCCTGGTCCAACTCTCCCTGGAGTGCGACAGTTGGTTGAATTGGTAGGGAGAAGCGGGTGCAGGTTCTGGTGGTGGGGGGGGGGGGGGGGTGGGTGGCTGGCAGGTTCGGCTGGTGAGTAGCAATATTCCTCCAAATGTTCGGCTGGAATGACTCATGTTGTGGCGAAGTAATCAGCTGTTATCTTAAAGATACTGTACAACATGCAATGTTGTCTCTCTCCTCACCTGCAAAAAATGCACGAAACGAGATAAAAAAACCCCAAAGACATTACTACACTGATGTACAATACTGTACCATCAAAGTACTACTACACAATCCGGATGACAAGACAACCAGTGTCCATCGTAAGGAACGTGAATCTTATTGGATCCATCACTTACATGCTATGGACCCAATTGGCATTAGCCATGCTGGCTGATAACCCCACTGCATCACTGCAAGTTGGAGCATGAATTCAGAATATAACCTAGGACTATACTAAGGTGGATATGCTTCAAGGTGGATATGCTTCATGCTCTGTTTATTTCTCATCAATTGTTCATGTGGCATTGCATGGGTTCCTACTACATCATTATTTGGTTAATCTTAGTAGACTTCGTACTTTGTATGACAAATTTCAGGGAGAATAAAAAATGTATGGACAATTGTCACATTGCTTCCAATGTCTGAAGCTTTGTTTTATATTAACTTTAACCGAGCCAGTGGTATTTTTTTTTTTAATTTGTCTTCTCTTGGTTTGCAAATTGGCATTTTCTATGAGAAAATTTAAATTATCTTGAATAAATTCAAGGGTGTTGACAACTCTTTTAGTACTTTGAACAGGATTTTAAATTAATGTATGTCACAGAATGTTAGTCATGTTAGTTATGATTACAGATCTTGTCACATAATTCTATTTATTTATTGAATTATGTAATCCTTGTACAACCAAAATGTTGGTGTAAATTACCAAGAATCCTCATGTTACAGATGGCAGCTTAATATCATGAAAGGACAACAGTGTATCTTTTCCATCCCAATTCCTCTAGGTATTAACCATTATCTTGCTGTGCTCTAATGTTAAAACGCTGATTAGACACTCCTTTAAATCCATTTTGAAAATGGTGTTGCTAAAAGCTATTGCTGGCCTTGACAGCAACAGCTTTCAACAATAGTACATGCAAAACATTATCTGATATTTTACTCACTATGTGACTCAATTACTGGTAAATCACTAACTCGGAAATCGTATGTATTCAAATGATGTACCTAGTTTTTTCCTGTGATGAGAATTACATGAAAATATGGTCGTCAGACATCTTGGATTATCTGATCTTGTCCTGGCCTACTTGTTCTTTAATTTTTACGACGGACCTTTTTTCGCTAAAACAACTTGACCGAGATGGTAAAATTTTTCAACAAGGTCAAGTCATTCCATTTTTCTGGAACATTAATGGGTGGTACCAGAGATGATTCATACCATTTAGTCTTGTATTAACCCTTACCATTCTGACATCAACATTCTTTTTTTTACTGTGTCAATAGCAAAGAAACTGGTATACATTCTTCACTAATTTTGTGGATGGTATTGCTGTCTATGACAGCACCATCTTCCACCAAATTTGTTGAAAAAGGAACACCAGTTCATCTTTTAATTAGGTCCCTATAGTAATCACCGCATCTGTCAATCCGTCTGTCTGTCCATCCATCCACAATAGCTCATAAACAGCATATCATACAGAACTGCATGAGATATTTTAATGAAACCTGGTGTATGCCTCAGTTATGATATGCAGAATTCACCTTTATAGGTCCAATATTTTGCGTGAAAATTGACTTTAATACAAAATCTCATGATTTTTGTCAATTTCCTTGTAAACACCATATCATACAGAATCGCGTAAAACAACTTAATGAAACACAGCAGTTGGCTTCTTTATGATGGATAGATGTGCCTTTTGAAGCATTCACCTTTATAGGTTTGAATTTTTCCTTGTTTTTGGTGGTTAGGGATCCCTCCCTTGATCCATCTTTTGTGTCGGCTCGTTTTTCCATTCTTTCGAGGTTTACAGCTAGGGGTCTGGTTCATTTTCCCTTGTCTTCTGGTCAGGATGATGTCATTGACCCTATTCTTTCTGATCAATTTTCCTCTTTTTCTGATTCTTTGCCTGTTTCTTCTCTTCAAGCGTCTAGGAGGCCTTGCTCTCCTCTTTCTTCTAGAACAGTTGAATCACTGATCTCTGGTGACTTCTCTTCATCCTTCTTCTTCCTCTCCTAATCCTTCTTCTATTTCTTCAGTTCCCAAATCAGTCAGGGCCAGGGATCTGAAGAGGTTTTGTCCGGTCAGGGCCTCGGAGGACTGGTCCCTGGCCCATAGGTGGATTACTTCTAGTCTTTCTCCTCCAATTAAGGACAAATTCTCTATAGACCCTCCTATTGGGTCTGCTCTTTCATCTTCTGATTCTTCTTCTTTGTCTCCTCAGGTTCTCCCAGTTGATAATTTGGTAGTTGACATGTTAGACTTCTTTGTGAACGATGTTTATTGTAAGGAATTTCCTCTTACTCCCAATTTCTATGCTCCTGTCCAGATTCCAAAGGACGATTATTTATGAGTTGCCACTCCTCAATCAGTCTCTGGTCCTGCTTGGGAAGTTCTTTCCTCTAATTTAAAGGATTCTGCGAAGGTTGAGTCCTCTTCTGATCTTTTTAACTGGGAGTCTGTGTGTAGGTCACAGCTCAAGTCGGAATATTTTCTTGCTTTGCTTTCAGAGGCAGTTCTTAAGGCTCAAGAGAGAAATGAGCAGGTCCCTGTTGAGGTTTTACGCTCTTTGGCCGATATTTCTAGAGGTCTCTTAACTCCATTTGCAGATCTTTAAGTTATATTACCTCAAAGAGAAGGTTTAGGAAGCTTGTTGATGTTATTATTTCAAGTAATCTTGAGCGTAGTCTTATTTCGGCTCCTTTCAGCCAGGATATTTTGGTCAGTCGTCTTCTAGTCTTATTCGGTCGGAGTCTGAGCGCCTGAAAGTCTCTAGAGATCTTCAGGCTCAGATTTCTCTTTCTAAACCTTGTGTGAAAAGAGACTTTTCCTCTGTTAAGAGCCCCAATTCCTCCCCTAGGAGGAAGAGTCTCAGACCCGATGAATTTGATGAGTATCCTTCCAGGATAGTTAATAACTCTAACAGATCTTCTTCCAACTTCCAAAATCGATCCACGGAAGAGGATCGTTTTGAGTCTATCTCCTCCCACCGTTCTAGATCCCAGGTTCAGCAACCGCCTGCTCTTAGAGCGAGAGGGGGGAGGGGGGAGCAAGCTTATTTTTACAGACCTAGTTCAAGGTCTAGAGGTCGGTCGTCTTTCAGACGTTTTCAAAGTAAGAGAGTTTGAAGGTGTGGCCACCGCTGGGTAGGTCCAGCCCTTTCTCCTCTTTCAATCTCTTCCCTTCCTCTTCTTGTGCCTTCGGATTCATCAGTGCAGTGCCTTCTGCCCAGCTTGCCAGTTGGAGGGTGCCTGTCTCTGTTCTGGGAGACTTGGCATTCCCTCATTCAGGACTCCTGGCTAGTAAATCAGATTCGCTGGGGGTATGCACCTTCTTGGATCCTTCATCCTCCTCCTCTGTCTCTTATTCCCAAGTGGACTCCTGTTCCTTCCAATCTGGAGAAGTTGGTGGCCTTAGAGGAGGAGTTGGAGTCCATGATTGTCAAGGAGGCCATAGAATAGGTTCCCCTTTGGAGAGTAGACCCAGGCTACTACTCAACCATTTTCTTAGTTCCAAAAAAACCAGGAGGTTGGCGTCCTATCATCAATCTGAAAAAGTTGAACGTCCTTATTTTAACCCCAAAGTTCAAAATGGAGACCATCTCCCAGATCATTGCCAGTCTAGATCCAGGAATGTGGACTTCCTCCATAGATCTCAAAGATGCCTACTACCATGTGCTTATTCACCCGTCGTTCCGGAAGTTTATGAGGTTCGCCTACAAGGATCGGACATGGCAGTTTCAAGCCATGCCCTTTTGCCTGATCATGTCCCCCTTCCTATTCACTCATTTAGTTTCAGCCGTGGCAGGAATCTTGCACCGTCATTCTATCCATCTTCATGTTTATATAGGTGATTGGTTAATAAAAGCAAAATCTTCCTCAATTCTTTCAGAAGTCATTCCAGAGTTCTGCAGTCTGACATGCAGCCTAGGTTGGATCTTAAATCTCAAGAAATCAAGTCTCATTCCCTCTCAAGTCTTCACGCACCTAGACATTTCTTTCGATCTGGCTCAAGGCTTAGTCTTTCCATCAGATCCAAGAGTAGAGGCTATTTTATTAGCAATTCTGTCAACTGTTCCCTCGGTCAGGGCAAGATTCTTTTGGAGAGTGATAGGCTTGATGGTCAGCATCGAGAATGTCATTCCTTGGGCGGCACTGATGAGAAGACCGTTTATATGTACTTGATGTCCCTATGGAACCAGTCAATCCATTCCATTTATCTTCAGATTCCCAAAAGAGATCACTTATTCCTCATCTAGAATTTTGGAAAGATCGTTCTCTGCTTCTGAGGGGTGTCCCTCTGGTCAAGTCCTCCCCTCAGGTGATTATATTTACAGACACTTCCCAGGAGGTCTGGGATTCTCTGTCGGTCTCAGGCCTTTGGTCTCTAGAGGGGTCGACAGCTCACATCAACATCTTGGAATTGTGGGCTGTCAAGAAGGCTCTCCTGCATGGTCGAATCGATTAAAGGGCTTCAAAATCTTGATCCGATCGAACAATTTGACGGTAGTTTCTTACATCAACAGACAGGGGGGAACAAGATCCTCTCTCCTTTGTATGGAGGTTTGGAATCTCCTCTTGTGGTGCTGCAAAATTCAGATTTTTCTAGTGTCCTCTCATGTCCCAGGCAGTCTGAATTTTCTTGCGGACCAGCTGTCTCGTTCCAGCAAATTTGCCCACACAGAGTGGCAGTTAAAGAGGTTGGTTGCCAGAGCGATTTTCAAACTCATGGATCATCCCCACGTAGATCTGTTTGCGGCTTGTCTAGATGCCCAGATCTCTTTCATGTCTCCTTTCGCTGGCGGTGGATGCCCTGTCTCAGTCCTGGAAGGATTGTTCGCTTATGCATTCCCTCTAGCGATCCTGATTCCTTTGGTTTTGAAGAAGGTCAGGGACCAGTTCTGCGAAATTCTTCTGATAGCTGCCTTTTGGCCAAAGCGGATCTGGTTTGTAGATCTTCTCGATCTCCTGCTAGACTTCCCTCATCTTCTTCCAGTCTCCCCAGATCTTCTTTCTCAAGTAAGGGGAACGTGTCTTCATCCAAACCCAGAAATCTTCAGCCTGTGTGTTTGGAGGATTTCAAGCATCAAATCCCTGAGGTCAAAGTTTCTTCAAGATCTCAGGAGGTTATTGATTCTGCCAGGAGGGAGTCGACCCATCGAGTTTACAAGGGTCGACTTAAAATTTTTGGAGAATGGTGTTCAGAACATGATCTTGTGCCTGATTTTGTTTCTATTCCCCAGGTGTTAGATTTTTATCCTATCTCTTTGATTCTTTACAGTTATCTGCTAACACAGTCCGGGGTTATAGATTTTCTTTGGCATCTTCTCTTCCTTGTCTTTTGAATGCTTATGTCAAGGAAACGAAGATTCTTAATGGTTTTATTAGAGGATTGGGTAATATTCGTCCTCCAGTAGTTAAGCCTTTGCCTTCCTGGAATTTGGAAGGCTGCCATTTTGAACCTCTTGCTTCTATTACTATTAAACTTAAAGGCTGTTTTTCTTGTTGCATATGCTTCTGCTAGAATACGTTCAGAAATTCATGGTCTTTCCGCCGAAAAGGATAGAGTTATCGTATCTCGGGACGGTTTAGTCTTATATCCCAGAAGGGATTTTTTATCGAAGACAATCTAACCACTTCCCCACTAAACCGATCATTTAAAATCATTATCTCCTTTTTCGCCATATGACAAATATTGGTATCCTGGCAGGACATTAAAAGTTTACAAGCAAGGAACCAATTTTAAAAGGTCTGATCCATCCCATTTATGGGTTCCGTATGCGGAGGAGGTAGCCAGACCAGTCTCTAAGGCTATGATTGCCAGATGGATTTGTGAGACCATCAAACTTTGTTATGAGTTTGCTTCTCTTGAACAAATTAATCTTTCTTATATAAAAGCTCACGATGTTAGGGGAATGGCTACCTCCTTTGCTCTGTTCGCTGGCTCATCTTTAGACAAAGCCATGCAGGTCGCAGGCTGGAATTCGGAGTCTACTTTTATTTCATTTTATTTAAAGGATAAGAGTGCAGCGGCCTCCTTTTTTCGTAATATCATGATTTTAACTAAAAATCTGAAGACCATTTACCGAGCACATCCCGTCATTTTCGTTAAGGGAGTGAGTACAGACTGGTGCCAGTCTTTATCAGGCTATATACTGGGGGTGTACCCTACCAGTGGCTTGAGGGTATGTATTAATATGGAATAGGCATATGGGGGAATGTAAGCAAGCATAAAAATTTTATTCTGGTGGCTAAATACAGATTAGTTGATTTAGCAAGTAGTGATTGAACGGTAAGTATGTTTTATAGTGGTTAATAAAACTACAGACCAACCCACAAAGGGGGTCTGTGGGTTTTTTCGCCAATTGTTGATAGATTAAAATCAAATTTAGCAGATATTTCCCTTCAGTCAAATATCTATTTTAACTATGAATATAAAGAGTGTGCATCTTTAAACAAGGCCCATAACTCTGGGTCATTAAGTCTTAAAGTATTGAATCTTGTGGTGAAAATCAATTTGTCTCGTTAATTGTAGATGGATTAAAACCAAATTTAGCAGATATGTTTCTTCAGTCAAATATCTATTTGCCCTATGAATATGAAGAAGCCACAACATGAATTAAGGGCCATAACTCTGACTCGAGGCATTTTTAAGTAATGAACCCTATGGCGAAAATTATCTGTGTCACATTTCGTAAATTGTTAATGGATTAAAACAAGATGTGTCAGAAATGTTTATTGCGTACACTTAAATAGTTTGACAAAAGTGGAAGGGATGGCTGCCCCATTGATTAAAGGTACTCTTCCTGTTGGTCAATCATGTCAATAGTCTTGCATTTCCCCATCCAAAAATTTAACTGTGACCTCAGCATTGCCCCTTTGGCAAAGGTAAGTGTTGTGACACTTGAACTATTGATCAATAAGGTCAGTGATGGCTACCCCATTGATCAATGGTATGTTTACCGTTGCTGAATAATGGCAATGACACCAATATTCTTACATTTCTTCATCCAAATTATTTTCTGTGACCATTGTCCCGTTGGTAAATGTCATATGATGTGTCAATAATGTCATGGATGGCTTGCCCATTAGTCAATGGTACTTTTCCCATTGGTCAATAGTGTCAAGGACACAAATATTATAATATTATAAATGTTTTCTTGTGACCATTGCGCCATTGGTAAATGGCATCTGTTTGTACATTTTAACTATATTGATAATAGTGTCAGGGGTGGCTGGTCCATTGATCAATAGTACTTTTCTTGTTGGTCAGTAATGCCAAGAATGGCAATATTCTTGTATTTCCTTCTCCAGATCCTTTATTGTGACCATTGCTCAATTAGTAAATGACATCTGTTAACACACTGAACAATTTGAGAGTAATGTCAGGGATGGCTGCCCCATTGATCAGTTGTACTTTTTGCGTTGGGCAATGATGTCAAGTATGCCAATATTCTTGGATTTCTGCTCCAAGACTGCTTGTGACCATTGCCCCATTCGTAAATGGCATTTGTTATCTGCCCCATGAGCCAATGGAGCTTTCTCTAGTGGTCAGTAGTGTCAGGCATTAATTAATGTAAACATGTGTAACAGTTCCTTACCAGCTAGGCCATTTATTTGAAATTTCTTTTTTTGTCTTTTTCTTTTTTTTAAAATAATATGAAGGCTGAATAAAATTGCTACCTACTACATAGAGAAAGTTGTTTCCAGTGATTTAAAGTTTTGACATCAGGGTAGTAACAGTTAATTTGAAATGTAGATTTAAATGAATGTGCATAAGATAAACATAATCCCAGATAGCCAGATCTTATCCTAGATATTACAAGTTTATGATCACAGCCCTGCTAGATAAATGTCCAGGATTTTACTGGCTCAAATCTTGATTGGACAATTAAGTTTAGTAAAAGTGATTGTCCGTGCTCAAATCCTACACAGACGAACCTGAATAATCAAGGTATATGTATCCTGGATAATCCATTCCAATTTACATCCTCCACTTCAGGGCTTTGTCCCAGCTATGATAAACATAGATATCCCAGAATATCTTAAAAGTAGAAAACTATATAAATTTGTCTGCGGAAATCCTCGGATATGCATGGATATCCAAGAAATCAAATGCAATTTAGTGGGTTAGCTTTCTCTAAGGACATAAATATATTGAGAGCTCAGTATGTCAGAGTCATATGTTCTGGACTTGCACAAATTACTGTGAATGCCCACATCATTTCTTTTTCATTGAATTTAAAAGACATGGCTTCTCCATCAGAATGCACCCACCAGTTGAATGGGATAACAGTTACAATGGACCTTTCCAGAGTAATGATATCATATGACGTCATAATCAGCTAAGCGGCATGTAGAATGACATCATAATCATTACGTCATAAATGATTCTATATGGACCGTCTTTAACTTTTAAAAGTCTGACACGTTGTTAGAATTGCATGTCTCTACTATTTAATAATCATGCTGTTGAATATTTTGAAACTAATTTGACTGGGCATAGGCACCAACAGCACCCAGTCAAATTAGTTTCAAAATATTCAACAGGTTGCTGGTATAGTTTTCTGGAAATTGATAGTCAGGGAGTTCAGAGATCGATCAATCCCAACATCAGCAAGGTGTGGGTGGAGCTTAGCTAGAGAGGGGTGGGGCATAGGTAAAAATTGAAGGGTCCATTGCAGATACCGGTACAGAAAGCTAAGATATAATACCACATTGAGACTGACAAAATTGATTGACAGATGAACAATAATTGGAGAAAAACTACTCTACTTTGAAATCAATTTGCTTGTCTATGTCACCATAATATTACTTGGCTAGGTTCAGGGCATGTATTGACACAGTCAGCATGGGACTGTTTCCGTCAATACAGATTTGTACTCTGAATACATGGATTTCCTTTGACAGCTTGACATTTTTCAACATGAAAAATGGTTTCGGGGGTCCGGGAATCTAAATATGAACTACATTGACAATAGTTTGCCAATTGTTTAATGGATGAATCCAACTTGTTACTCAAGTATATGTCATAATAAATTACCTACGTCACATGTAGGTTGACATCATGATCAAAATTTGGAATGCTAAGTCCAACCACCCTATGAAGTTTCAATGCGATCCGACAAACAGTAACAGAGTTATCATTCGGAAACCAATTTTCAAGATGGCCGCCGGTGGCTGGCAGGCATCTTGGATTTCGGATCATCATCGACTTCGATAGGTTTCTTCCCAAGATCAAGTCAGTGATGAACCACCCTATAAAGTTTCAATGCAATCCGACAAATGGTAACGGAGTTATCATCCGGAAACCACTCTGTCACCTGCATGCACGCACGGATAATTTGGCGGGGTATAAAAATTATACCGAGCCGCCATGACCGGCAAAAAAACCACAACCGGTAAAAAAAAAAAAAAAACCCGTAAAAACACCCAAGCCACAATGACTGTCCCAACCGGTAAAAACACCAACCGGTAAAAATTGACAACCGTCAGAAATGGTGACTTACTGAAGCGGCAAACCAACACAACAATGCCCATATATGGGCAAATCCAAGCCAATCCCCTTGCTCAGCCCAGGAAGGTATAAAAGGGGCTTTAAAAACAGCTTCAGACCATTCAGACTTCTGGATTCACAACAGCATCCAAGCGTCAGGCTTTATAACCAATCTTTTGGTTTTATATTATCTGACTTCATTGTTATCAAGCTTAAGTTTCAATAGCGGTCAATGGATGAATATTTATATACGTTGCACCCTGAATTCTTACAATTCTAATTTTAACTTAATTATACAGGTAAGCTGTTGAATATTTTGAAATTAATTTGACTGGGTGCTGTTGTTGCCTAAGGCAGCAACAATGGCCAGTCAAATTAGTTTCAAAATACTAAACAGAATGGTTATTAAGTAGTAAATACATACAATTTGTTGTATTCTTAACAGACTTTTACAAGTTCAAAGAAACCTATCGAAATCGACGATGATCCACTGGCGTCCATCTTGAAAATTGGTTTCCGGATAATAACTCCGTTACCGTTTGTCGGATCGCTTTGAAACTTCATGGAGTGGTTAGACTAGGTCTGGGGAGGAAACCTATCAAAATTGGCAATGATCCAAGATGGCCACCAGCCACCGGTGGCCATTTTGAAAATTGGTTTGCAGATGATAACTGTTACCGTTTATCGCATCGCTTTGAAACTTCATAAGGTGGTTGGACTAGGTCTGTGGAAGAAGCCTCGAAATCGACAATGATCCAAAATCCAAGATGCCCACCAGCCACCAGTGGTCATCTTGAAAATTGGTTTCCAGATGATAACTCCGTTATCGTTTATCGGATCGCTTTTAAATTTCATCGGGTGGTTCGACTACCTCTGGTGAAGAAACATCTAGATTGACAATGATCCAAAATCCAAGATGGCCACCAGCCACCGGTGACCATCTTGAAAATTGGTTTCCGGATGATAATTTCGTTACCGTTTATTGGATAGCTTTTAAACTTCATAGAGTGGTTGGACTAGGTCTGAGGAAGAAACTTATCGAAATCGACACTGATCCAAAATCCAAAGTGGCTGCCAGCCATGGGCTGCCATCTTGAAAGTTGGTTTCTGGATGATATCTCTGTTACCATTTATCGGATCACTTCCTAGGGTCGTTGGGATATGTCTGGTGAAGAAACCTATCGAAATTTATGATAATCCAAAATCCAATAGGGCCACCAGTCAGCGGCAGCCATCTTGAAAATTGGTTTCCGTATGATACCTTCTTGACCGTTTAGCGGATCGCTTTAACACTTAATAAGGATTACTTGTCTGAGGAAGAAATAAATATTTTCTGATAGCTGTCATTTATTAGTTTGTCATCATGGTGGGGTATTATGCGCCGTTTGCGGAGCGCTTGTTACCGGTTGTGGAAATATTTTTACCGGTTATGGTTTTTTTACTGGTTGTGGTATTAATTTTCTACCATTTTTTTGGGTTTTTGGTGGTTGTACCAAATATTTTATTTATTTTTTAATATATTATAGTTTTTACCGGTTGTATCACTTTTTAATGGTATGTGCCTTGGTATACCATTGGTAAAAGTTTGGGAAATCTGGTGGGAGGGGCCCACTAGATGTGAGGTTTGATCTGGGTAGTCATTACCATTTTCAAGATTCAGACATGGCATTTCGTTCCTTGAGCGGAACTCATCAGAGGCGCATGTTGGTATGTAGATGGGTATAGTTTTATATCGCCCATATTTTATCATTATATGTATGTTAAAATGTGAACTCAAAGCATGGGGTTTTACAGGGTGTGAAAATCCAACTAGGGGTGGAGACAGAAAAAAACATAAAAAATACCAGGTAAGTATTATGTCTTTGTTGTTTCTTTTTAAAAATTAGTTTTAAGACTGAAAACAGAAAAAATGTGCGAACACTTTCACATTTGGGGTAGTAAAACTCTGCCATAGTGGAATTGGTATTTTAAACAAATAATGATAGATGATTCCTGGAGGTAATGACTATGTTTATGACATCATTTTGATGACGTCGTATGGCGACCATGGTGACGTCAAAAGGGGATGTTTGGTTATATCTCATCTGACTGAAAGAATGGGGGCGGGGGTCACCTCTTTAATAAGAAGGATGATAACAACGTACTGAGTCTGTCCGCTTATTGTCTGCGAGTTGACTCAGGGAAGCCGGTGACCAATGGGCATCAACCTAGCAGGGTACAGGTCACTGGCTTCCCTGGGTTAACTCGCAGACATTAAGCGGACAGACTCAGTACGTTGTTATCATCCCGCTATTGAAACTTGACAACAGCATTATCAGAGCTGGGCTTGCTGGAGTTCACCATTGGTATGGGAAGAGTGAGAGCAAGATGTGACATTATGTTAATCATTAGAATAAAATACAAGATTAATCTTAGTTCAGGGCAGGGGAACTAGACAAGTCATTAAGTGACAATAACGCTGCACAAAAGTAACAGACACCTTTCTAGCTATGGTCCACCCATTTCTAGCTAAGCTTTGCCCACATTTTTATTATTGCTGGGAACAATTTGAAGGTTTGAAACCCGAATTTCCAGATTCTAAATTTCAGGATAACTATACTGATAAGCGGTTGAATATTTTGAAACTACTTTTACTGAGGGGTTGTTGCTGCTTATGGTATTATCAGGGCTGAATATTGTCATTAATGGAACTGATGTTTGCGATTCAGCAGTATTTTTAGCTCACCTATCCGTCTGTCGGATCTCATCATTTATGTTTTGAACAATTTCAACTAAATTTGGCTGGAAGGATCCTATGGTGGTAGGCTCCAGCACATCTATTCAGAATTTTGATTTGTCAATTTTTATGGTAGCCAGCTTTGGATTTTCTGAAAGTTTTGCGGGAATCATTTATAACGCTATTCCAAAATAAATGGCCGCACTTCAGCAAAATTTTGGTAGACTAATTCTATGCTAGTAGGCTTCAACACTTCTCACGAGAATTCTGATTGGTCAATATTTCTGGTGGCCATCTTGGATTTTCTGAAAATTTCTGGAAATCAGTTAAAACCATACCCCACACAGCCACTTGGCTGATTTTGAGCAAACTCGGTTGGAACGACCCTTACGTCATATGCTTCAGAACTTGTATACATAATTTTAATTGATCTTGAATTTTCCAACCAATGGTCAGAAATTGTTTAAAACACTACTAATAATAACAATAATAATAATAATAATAATAATAATAATAATAATAATAATATCTTTATTTGTAGAGGGTATAGTAAACTTGATCAGTACAAATAACTGTTCTTCCCCGAGGCCCTCAATTATTTACAGTTTGAATATATTTGCAATCAGATATATAAACTATCTATACAAGAGTATGATACAGGTATATACAACAACTAGACGATGTACATTACATGTTCCCCCACCCACGCACCCACCACCCCCTGCAAACTGCAGCCATTCACGAGATTATGTTTGCCACAGGGATTGAGCGATAGATTGTACTTGCAGGCAAATAGACAGACAAATGTAATGACATTCATTATAGGTGAAGTAATTAAGCGGAAACCAAGTGCATGGATACTTTTGCCAAATCTTTAGGTATTTCAAGGAAAATAACTACAGTGAATCTGGACACATTTTGGTGATCAATATGCAATCAGCACCGAGAGCATGTCATCAGGAGTTTACATAACAAATTTGAGATAAATCCATCCATTATAAGGGACATTATTAAGCATAAACCAAATGCAAAAAGCATAATCCCTCCCTCCCACCCACTCGTACCCGCTTAGAAAATAAAATAATAGTGACAATATAGATACATTTGGGTATGAGTTAGTATACAAAACAAATCCAAAAGTTTATACAGTAGTCTATGATAAAAGATGGACTACAATACAGTAAATTAAATAATATATTATCTGGCTACCTGGGCCCGAAGCTCGAATTTGAAAACTCCTAGTGAGGTTGCTTTACGTACATTAATTGGCAGGCTATTCCAAATTTTTTTTCTCGTACAAGCAAAGCCATTTGTATAAATCTCAGTTTTAGACATGGGCATATATAAGCTAGATTTGTTACAGATTTAAGTGACCGACTATATACCTCTGATGTATATTTAAACATATCTCTTAGATACTGTGGTGTCTGCTCATTTAGAGACTTGTATACCATTGTTGCAGTGCAAATATATGTTAAATCAGAAAATGAAAGCCATTTTAATTTCTGAAACAGGTCTGCACTAGGTGTGTCTTTATTTGCATCAAGAATAAGCCTTGCTGCTCTTTTTTGAAGTTTCAGTAGTCTGTCAGATTCCGTTTTAGGGCAGTTACCCCAAACAGTAAGACAGTATTTCAAGTGTGGAAGGATATAAGCATTATAATACATGATTCGACATTTTTGGCTCATTAATTTAATATCATTTCGCATGAAAGCTAATAGTCCAGCTATTATTCTACATAAATTATCTATGTGTGTTTTCCATTTTAAATTACAATCAACAGTCACGCCTAAGAGTTTGAAGTTACTGACTTGTTCTAATGTGGCATTATTTAGCTGGAGCATAATGTCAGTGTCTGATTCTATTTTACCATGATTACATATGAATAAAGCTTTTGTTTTCTTGCTATTGATTAACGTCTTATTCGCACTGCACCAATTAGCAGCATCTAAGAGAGCATCCTGTAATGAAGTACCAAGTTCCTGGACACATTTCTTAGCAGTATGAATTGTTATATCATCTGCATACATATTTAGGGTGTAATTAGTAGCAATAAGAGGTAAATCGTTGATAAATAGAACAAATAACAAGGGACTTAAAATAGAGCCTTGTGGAACACTGGAAACTTTGTTTTTTAGATGAGACACCTTATTTCCAATGGCCACACATTGTCTACGATGAGTGAAATATGATTGTAACCAGCCAATGGCCTCTGAATTTGGTCGATAGATGGCAGCCTTTTTAAGTAAAAGATCATGGTCCATTAAATCAAAAGCTTTTGTTAGGTCGATCATTATATTACCAACAGTGAGCTTGTCATTCAGAGCCTTTCGCCATTGTTCTACCCGTTTCAGCAAAGCAGTTTCACAGGAGTGTTTTGGCCTGAAACCCGACTGATAGGGAGACAGTAATTTATATTGTGTCAAGTAATCATAAAGTGCATTGTAAACATGACGTTCATATATTTTTTATATTACTGGAAGAATGGATATGGGTCTATAATTTTGTGCATCAATCTTTAGATCAGACTTGTGTAGTGGAAAGACTTTAGCCATCTTCCAGCAGTCTGGGAAGGTTGAGGTGCTGATGCTTAGATTTATTAACTGAGTTAACGACTGCGCAATAACTGGAGCCGAGAGTTTTAGGAAGTGAGCACTTATGTTATCAAGCCCTATAACCTTATTTGTATTGAGAGTAGGTAGTTGTTTGAAAACAAAATCCATATTAATATAAGGTATAAAGAATTCTGCATTAGTAGGAAGTTTGCTCTCTACCACATTTTTTAATTTATTGAGATAATCAGATGAATTACACATGATTGGCAGGTTAAGGTTTTAACAACATTAACAAATAAATTATTAAAATGTTCTAATATATCAGAGCGGTTACTAATTAGTCATTAGTCTTACTACTCATTAACTGCTTGGGCAATTTCAACCAGACTTGGATGGGAGGATAACAGCGCTAGGCTGGTAGGTTTTAGAATTTGTATACAGAACTTTGATTGGTTAATTTTCCCAGCAGCTATCTTCGATTTTCTGAAAATAAAGTTAAAATGCTACTCATTAACCGCTTGCTCTAGTGGCCATCTTGTTCTCATCAGGCTGAAACTCATTAGATTTAATTTCATTGATGATTAAGGTTTGTCCAAGAGAACGTGATCCTTGATAAAACATGGTTATCATGGACCAATCGAAATCTTGGGTTTGCTGGCCATATTGGATGTTCAATCTGATTAGGTGAGCAGTGTCTTCAGTGTCCATCATTAATTTCCCACTAAATTTCATTTGTACTGAATTCCAATTTTGTATTTTTTGTCTTATTACTGCTGAATTTGAAGTATTATGTCTTCAAATGCTAATGGTTTAAATGCTAATGGTCCAGGTGAGCATTAAGGCCCTTGGTTATTCCTACACCATGGGAGAACTGATTGGCATCATGATGTCTTGATAGGTATCACCATAGGCATAAGACTGACAGAGAGAATTGTGTTTTTGATAAGTGAGTATGATTGCCATAGCTACAATGTTTAACAATTGACATGGCATCATTGTTGTGATTTCTGGGGACCACCAACTTCTCCATCAGTGATTATCTGTTTGGCATCTCAGATTCAATAACTATGTAGTCAGCTTTGTATTTAAATCTAGAATGCAACCTTACATAGCTAAAGCTCCTGGGAAATTATTTTCGAAAATGGTAATTTAAGAATATGCTTGTAGTCATGGAAACTATAAGCTGCTGTCAAGCCTGTCCAGAACAGCAGCATCCTTCGGAATCACAAAATATGTTATTCAAAATTGCTTGAATGAGCTGAACCACCAACATTCTGGGGCAAAATTCAAATTTGTTATTATGATCAGGAAACTACTTTTCAGTGTCTGTGCTTATGTGTGTATGCACATCCGTGCATATTTGTGTGTACATGCATGTGTATGTGCATGCATGTGTATGTGAGCTCATACCCTTTTCTATGCAGATTCAGATAGAGGCTTCATCTATACCACTGAAAGTCTGAGTAGAGCTCAATACATAAATAAACTAGATTGCATCATCGCAAATACCCACATTCACCTCTTTGACCTTTTTACATTCTGAGGGTGAAGCCAAATGGTCTCTTGCACTCCACAATCATATGGGGAACTCACATACCAAATTTGGTTGAATTCCGCTCAATGGTTTCGAAGGAGTTGTGTTGCAATCAATTTCTTGACTTTTTGGTCCCAATCCAACTTGTTGATGGAGCCATATGTAAACGCCCTCATGCACTCTATAATCATATGGGTAATTGACATACCAAATTGGTTGAATTCCCAACAACTGTTTCAGAGGTATTGTGTCACAATCAATTTCTTGACCTTCTGACCCTCTTTCCCCCCCCCCCCCCATTTGTTGGTGGAGTCAAATGTAAATGTCATATTTGCACTCTGCAATCATTGTTATGGGTAACTAACAAACCAAATTTGGATGAATTCCTTATTACATTTTGGAGGAGATGCGTTACCATCAATTATGTATGCACATGCACACGTGCATGCACAGACATGCGGACGCACATGCATGCACACAGGCCTGATGGCATAGTCCCCATCTTTCTTTAAAAAACATGTGGATAATCATGTTTTTAAAAACTTGTTTGCAAGATTCCTAATGCCATGTGGGTTAGTTCTGTAATTCCGATGCTGATCTTTCCTGGCATTGCTGTGATTAGCGGCGACTGCTAATTCTTCCTTTGATTAAACCTTGTTAGTGCTTATTTACATTTATTTACATAGACGCAGCTCTGAATTAAGCGTAAGTTTATCTAGACGTGCAACCTTATATAGCTAATGCTCATGGGAAATCATTTTGAATTAAAAAAATGTGTATGGTTGTCATGGAAATTAAGTTACTCTGATGGGTGTATTCATGTAGTCTGATGATGTGCCACCAATGTGACATTTTGAAGCAGTATTTTAAAATGTCACCATGTGAATCAAAATAAAGATTTTGCATGATTTAGTAAGCTTAAATTCAGGATTGCTTGGATTATTATTAATATATTATATCTCATCACGACTTTTCATAGTTTATACCGCACACTTTTTGCAGTTCTGAATTAAATAATATTATAAATGGGTGGTCTTTATATGGAGGTAGTCTTTAACCATTTTGAGATTGACTTGACGAAGTAAAATGAGCTATTGCATTACTCAGCACGTTGTCCGGTGGCGGTGGTGGCGTCGTCGTCATCCAATTTGCGTTTAGCTCAACTTTTCTGTTTATATCTCAGGTTTGGTTAATCATACTGGACCTAAACTTGGACACATGCTTCCTTATAATGATACAGCATCTCAGGATGACATTGCGGTCAAAATGTCAAGGTCACTGTGACCTTGGTAAAAAATCTTGTTTTTTAAATATGAACATTTTCAGTTTAACTCAACTTTTCTGTGTATGTCTCAGGTTTGGTTAATCATACTATAGCCAAACAGGAACACATGCCTCCTTATAATGAACCTGACATCACGCAATTATGTTGAAGTCAAAATCTCAAAGGTCAAGGTCACCATGACCTTGGTAAAAACTTTATTTATTTCAAGATTAACATTTTCCGTTTAGGTCAACTTTTCTGTTTATATATCTCAGTTTTATTTAATCATACTGCACCCAAACTTGGACACATGCCTCCTTTAAGATAACAATATGGCAGCACACAATGATGTTTTGGTTAAAAATACATCAACTTTGTTTAAAGACGCTATTCCTCATTAACCGCTTGCCGCATTTCAAGCTAATTTGGCTGGATATACCCTATGGGGATAGGCTTCAGAATATTTATACAGAATTTTGATTGCTCAACCTCTTGGGTTAAAATCTTAAATTTTATGAAAACTTTAGTGAAAATTGTCAAAACACTACTCATAATTAACCGCTTTGCGGATTTCAACCCAATTTGGCTGGACGGATCCTAATGCTTTCTGTTTCATATCATTTATACAGAATATTGATTGGTTAGGTTTTTTTAGTAAAAACCTTCGATTTTGTGAAGAATTTACCAGAAATTGTATATACGTTATTCCTCATTAATCACGTGGCAGATTTCAACTTACTCTGGCTGGAAGGACCTTATGGGGATATGCTTCAGAACTTATATACAGAATTTTGACTGGTGAAGTTTTTTGGTGAAATCCTTAGATTTTATGAAAGATTAACCAGAAATTGTCAAAACGCTACTCATTAGCCGCTTGTCAGATTTCAACTTACTTTGGCTGGAATGACCTTATGGGGATGTGCTTCAGAACTTGTATTGACTGGTCAAGTTTTTTGGTGAAAACCT
The DNA here is from genome assembly GCA_034401795.1 of Chaetoderma sp. LZ-2023a. Taxonomy (NCBI): domain Eukaryota; kingdom Metazoa; phylum Mollusca; class Caudofoveata; order Chaetodermatida; family Chaetodermatidae; genus Chaetoderma; species Chaetoderma sp. LZ-2023a. The sequence continues at coordinate 80,305,531 of CM067372.1, forward strand.
TAGATTTTATTAATAATTTTTTGGAAATTGTCTAAACGCTATTCATCATTATCCGGTTGAAAGATTTCAACCCTAGTTAGCTAGACAGACTCTATCACAGTAGGCTCCACAACATCTATTCAGAATTTTGATAGATCGATTTGTTTGGTGAAAAGCATAAATTTTAAGAAAAATTTACCAAAAATTGTCCAAATTTATCTTCTCCATAACTGCTTGGTGGATTTTATCCAAATTTGGCTGGGAGGATTCTGTAGTCGTAGGTTCTAAAACTCTATTCAGAATTTTGGTGGGTCAATTTTTTGCTGCCCCTTAGGATTTTTTTAAAACCTTTTCAGAACTATTTAAAATGCTACCGCTTAATTAGGGGGCCAATTTCAATGAAACTTGGGTGAAGTGATTCTATAGCAGTAGGCTTCAACATATCAAATGAGAATTTTGATTGATCAATTTCTTTGGTGGCCATCTTGGATTTTATTTTAAATTATCCATCATGTCTACCAGTATTTAAATGCAAATGGTTCAAATCCTGACGGTCCAGGTTATCATTTAAGGCCCTTACGCCTCTTGTTGATAAGGCTTTCTATATTTATTTGCTTGAAGTCAAGCTTCATAGATCATTGCAAAGTCATAAAGTCGAGCTTCATGGTTGCATCACAACCACATTTCTGGTAGTACTAAATGGCTGATGTAACAAATTCATAGTAATGCAATGAGTATTGCGGTATATTGAAAAATGATGTGCTAAGTAAAATTAAAAAAGACAATACAGGGATCCGATATGTCAATCAATTATTATCTAATGTCATAATCAAAATATGTCAATTGTTAGCTGTCAAGTGATATAGATCTGTCATCAAAGTGGTAAATGTCTGTTACAAAAGCGTCTAAATTGAATTTGTCAATAATTTACATTTTAATAAACATTCTTTTGGAGCTAATTTGACTGGGGGTGTTTCAAACTATTAAACAGCTAACTTGTATATAGTCCCGTTGAAATTGGTATTCTCATAAGTTTTTGATAAGTGTTAAAATTGATACAAATCTGCATACAAAGTTGGCAGAATTTAGCTAGAAATTTGTGTGGCAAAGCAAGAAATGGAGCCCTGTATTTAACCATTAAATTTGTTCAAGAATATCTCAATTTTCTCAGAGAGAGTCCATTTCCAGACAACGAAAGGACATTTTTGATAAGTTAACACTGGAATGACTGGCCCGATTATCGAGACAGTCATTCCAGTTGTACATTTAAAAAAAATTCCTCTCTTGATCTGCAAATGAACATTTCGTAATGGCATTGCAGAAGACATTTTTGGGTGTTTAGAATGTTAAAGGATTAAGGCCCTTACGGGATTGATGTTATGTAAGGATATCGGTCTCACTTGTTGCCCACCTGTACAATTTGTATTATACTATAAGAAAATTTTTGATACTAATACCTTTCCTCTATTACCAAAAAACTAATTTTCATGTTAAAGGTGACAGTTAGAAATCACTACCCTTCCCTCCATCATATTGATAAAATCACTACCCTTCCCTCCATCATATTGGTAAAATCACTACCCTTCCCTCCATCATATTGGTAAAATCACTACCCTGAGTTATATGTCCAAAAACGATGCTTGTACGCAATGATGTGTGTATCACCGATGCTGCGCAACTGTAGCAGCTGGGAAGCTCAGAAGGCGATTCTAGATGCCTGTTACCACAGACACCTTCAAGTTTGGTCATAGTGTGAGAATGCCACATGCCTACACAAAAGGCCTTGGTCAATTTGCTGCACTCTGCGCCAACATCTACAATGCTCACAGAAGAAGCCACTGCACAATCCTGCTAAGTGTGCTATGTATGGCTCTAAAAGAAGGCGGGGAAGGATTGATTGTAACTGCAGGATGTTTTCACACTACAGCAGCTGCAGAACAGTCCGTATATTATCATCTTGTATTTTTGTTTACCTGTATGGGCAATTTGGATATCAATGTATAGACACATCGTACAATATCATAAGATCTTAACCATTTAACCCACAAATTTATTCAAGAAAAGTTTCAATTATCTCATAGAAAATGTAAATTTGCAGAGCAAGAGAAGACTATTTTTGAAAACTGATGACTGGAATGACTGGCTCCATTATCGAGCCAGTCATTCCAGTGGTAAATTTTCAAAAGTAGTCCTCTCTTGCTCTGCAAAAGGACATTTCTCAAAACAACTGCTAAAGCCGTTTTCGGCTGATATGAGCGCTAAAGGGGTAATCTAGAATGTATTGCTTTTTTTCAGGTTATTATGAAGTTGATTGTTAAACATTTCCAAGCCTATCATTTAATCCTTATCACCAGAACGTCAGAAAACCCATTTTTAAGGTGTCAATACTAGAAAGGCGGATGGTGACATCTGGTGTACATTTTGCAAACAATTGTTGTTGAAAGCTGTTGTTGTCTTAGACACAAGATAACCACCAGTTATTATTCTAAAACAAGTTGTATCTAGTAATCTAATGAATCAGTTACAAGTGTCGTGATTATATAACGCAGATTCAATGTTCCAAAAATGCCAGAAATTTTCGGGAAATGAACCAGACTAATTGATACAGGCTGATTCGAGATTGATATATAATGTATTCCAGATAGCGGAACAATTTGTCAGAAGTTTCTATGCTATTGGTTGGTTACCTGATTGATCGTTTCGTTGGTCAATGTCCAAATTATTGAATGGTTGATTGTGTTTGGTGATTGATGCGATGACTTGACAGGCTCTTGTACCTAATTAGAACCATACCCTGTTCAGGGGTTTGTCAAATTAGCTGTGTGCTGTAACACTTGTCTGTGTGTCTTGCAGCACCCATATTAACACTTTAATCATTACATTCTATCAAGAAAATTAAAATTTTCCCATTGAAAATATCCATTTGCACACTAAGAGAAGACTATTTTTCAAAGTTTACCACTGGAATGACTAGATCAATTATTGAGCCAGTCATTATAGTCGTAAAATTTCAAAGAATGTCTCCTCTTGTTCTGCAAATGGCCATTTCTTAAGATGCTTGCAAAAGCTATTTTTGGGCTGCTTGACTGGTAAAGGATTAACATATTTTTGTCTGTTTGTCTTTCAGCCATTGGTAATGCCAAATTATGGGTGCTGGATCGCAGTGTCTTCCAATCAATTATGATGAAAACTGGCATACAGAGACAAGAAGAAAATATCAAATTTCTCAAAAGGTAACAATTGCAGTGTTAATAGATGGATCCATTTCTAGCTATACCCACCAATTTCTAGCAAAGCTCCACCCACTATAGACATGTGTTGGACTGGATTTTAATACTTTTAACCCTGAATTCTCAGAGTCTCAATTTCTAGTTAACTATCCAAGTAAGATGTTGAATATTTTGAAATTAATTTGATTGGGAGCTCTTGCTATATATACAAGCAACAATTCTCATTACAAAATTCAGATGCCGTTACCAAATTCATGATGGACCTACATCATTTTGATTGTGACATCAACAAATAAGTGAAGTATTTGATTATTATGTCAGATACTTGAGTGACAGATTTGATCATGTCCAGGCATGCTAAGTCTGTCTAGTCAATCAACATTAGTGGTAGTGTCTATTCGCCAGTACATGGGTGGTTTATATAATTCAGAATTATCTTTCTTAATATATTGTGTGAGAGAAGAAAACCTAAATTATTACTCTATGTTTAATAATGTGTTACTGTAAGGGAGGTCTCTCCCATGCCTATCCCATTGTCTGTAGTGGCCCTCATTATGATGATTGAGTTGTTTGATGGCATATAGTTCAGGTCCCCCGATATGTGGATGACACGTTCGCATGCATGCACCTTTACAACATCAAACCTTTCACTGATCACCTCAACAGCATCGACCAATGCATCCAATTCACCAGTGAAGTCGAAGAAGATGGCCAGATTGCCTTCCTGGACGTCTTGGTACATGTTAGTGATTCCGGAACCACCAAACTTACCGTGTACAGAAAACCCACATACACAGATCAATATCTAAATTTTCACTCTAATCACCATTTGGAACAAAGGTCAGTCATCAGAACTCTATTTCACCGCGCAGACTCCATCATCACAGAAAGATCAGACAGAAAAGAAGAACATCATCACATTCAACAGTCTCTCCTATCCAACGGTTACACTTCGTGGATGAGAAAACCACCTCCCCCACCTCGTAATAAACCACCAGATGTCGAAAAACTTCCACTAGTCAGACTTCCGTACATCCAAGGCCTATCAGAACACCTCGGCAGACTCTTCAGAGAACACCACATCAAAACCTACCACAAGGCCGTCAACACCTTAAGATCACAACTAGTAAGACCCAAAGATAAACTGACCACAGATGAACGCTCTGGAGTCATCTACAAGATCGAATGTGACCAATGTGAGGGGACATACGTTAGGCGAAACTAAAAGGCCTCTCAGCCCCAGAGTCAAAGAACATCTTAAAATCAATTCCAACTCAGCTGTGGCAGAACATACAGAATCCACTGGCCACGTCATCCCCGCCAGCAGGGCCTCGGTCATCAACATTGAGACCAACTTATTCAAACGGAAGGTTAAAGAGACCATAGAAATCTACAAGCATCGACCAACCATGAACAGAGATGAGGGCTACTGTATACCAGCAGTCTACCAGTCCATGCTGGCACGTGACTCCACAAGATTTTACCAGAGTGATGTTGCCAGCGACCATCAGTTAGTGCTGAAGAAGTGACCGAGATGGGCATGAAACCTACACTCAAACAATTTCTACATCCCGGAGAGGTAACTAATTTTTCCTTATGATGATTGAATTGTTTGATGGCGTATAGTTCAGGTCCCTGTTAAACAGGTCCCATTCATGCCAGGATCAAAATGGTATTAGTTTCTTTGTTGGGCTGAATTTTCTTTTTAAATTTTGGTTCTATGCGGTTTTGCTTTTCGTGACACCAATGCCCCTATATCCAAGAGTCAGCAAATGGATGGATCGGGGTTGACTGCTCCATATGGCCCGCATTATGCTTGGTCAGAGTTCATATATTATACCCCTCCAAAAAGTTTGCCGGGGTACTATGTGATGGGGCGGTCCGGACCGGTGGGTGCAGAGTGGTTTCCAGATGATAACTCTGTTAGTGTTTGTCGGATCGCTTTGAAACTTCATAGAGTGGTTGGACTAGGTCTGGGGAAGAAGCCAATCGAAATCGATGATGATCCGAAATCCAAGATGGCCACCAGCCATCGGTGGCCATCTTGAAAATTGGTTTCCGGATGATAACTCTGGTACCGTTTATTGGATCACTTTGAAACCTCATAGAGTGGTTGGACTAGGTCTGGGGAAGGAACCTATCGAAAGTAACAGTGATCCGAAATCCAAGATAGCTGTCAGCCACCGGTGGCCATTTTGAAAATTAGTTTCCGGATGATAACTCCGTAACCATTTATCGGATCACTGAAACTTCATAGCGAGGTTGGACTAGCTCTGAGGAAGATACCTATCAAAATCGACAATGATCCAAAATCCAAGATGGCTGCCAGCCACTGGTGGCCATCTTGAAAATTGGTTTCCAGATGATAACTCTGTTATCGTTTATCGGATCGCCTTGAAACTTCATAGCATAGTTGGACTAGCTCTGGGAAAGAAACTTATCAAAATTGATGATGATCCGAAATCCAAGATGGCCACCAGTGTCCATCTTGAAAATTGGTTTCCAGATGATAACTCAATTACCTTTTATCAGATCGTTTTGAAACTTTGTAGGGTGCTTGGACCAGGTCTGGAGAAGAAACCTATCAAAATTGAAATTGATCAAAAATTTAAGATGGCCGCCAGCCACCAGCGGCCATTTGGAAAATTGGTTTCTAGATGATAACTCTGTTCCCGTTTATCGGATCTCTGAAATTTCATAGGGTAGTGGACTCGGTCTGGGGAAGAAACCTAGCGAAATTCATCAGGGTTAGAAATAAATGAAAGAATCTAGTTGCTCCCAGCGCAACCTGTAACGCCATTTCACCCATTTTCAGGTTGCCCGCCACAGATCAAGGTTGCCCTTAAATAATATGCTAATAAAAACGACAAAGAAAATGTCTTGAGTATTATTTTTGAACATGTTAACGGTAATGTATCAAGAAATGACATCATGATTACTCAGAAACAGCAATGCTACATTAAATTTGGAGAATTTGTATTTTTTAACCCTCAATGACAAATCACTGAAAAAAAGAGATTCTTTGCAATGTATAGTTATTACTACATTACAACCTACCTCCTTGCATTACTATTGCTCTTTCCTTCTCTGAAGGGAAGCGTAGTAGGATGAATTTTTTACAGCCAATGTTTGCTTGGTATTGTGGTTACAGAGTGACTGAAGGCTTCTTCAGGAATCTCCATACTCTCTCTAATGATGAGATCCATAGTAATTCGCTTGAATGCTATATCTCAGAATGAGTCAAGAAGAGGGTTAATCCAATACCCAGAGCCGTTGAGTAGGTCATTAAGCCCAATGACAACATCATTGACTGATAGCTATCACATGACCTTGTTGGTAGCAACCAAAACTTCATTTCTTTTCCTACTCTTGAAGGAAAAAGGCGTTTAAATTTACAAGCCAATTTAAAAGTTATTTATAACTTGTTAAAATCGCTGTGAATTATTGAAAAGTGAAATAAAGATCATCGAGATGTCGGATAAAAGAAAGAAACCACCCAAGATAAGTGGTTGTAGATCCTGGTGCTTGAATAATGAGTTATTAGATCATTTCTATTTTTGTGGTAGGCTCATTACCAGTTTTGGTTACTTGCGCCCAGAGTGTATAGGCTTTGAGTTGTCTATTTGTGCTTCTTTTTTAATCAGTAGCTTGTAGAGCTATTGATTTGACATGCTTGTAAGGTATTGAGCATGAATCAACGATTATCTCGATAACATACTCTCTCATAAGAAACCAAAATAATTTTCAAACTTGTGATCGGTAAGGTCTCTATTTATAAATCTTGGGATTAGCGCTGGCTAATCCTGAGTCATATTCGGAGCTTTACTCTATCGGATCTTGCTGTTTTTATGATTCAGATTTGGGAAAATCTCTGAAGAGGGCCAAGGAGAAGAATAAAGAAAAGAATGTGAACCATTCAATTAGATGTTCTAATAGTTGCCATAGATTTATTAAGTCGGATCACTCTGGACATGTGTGTTCCAAGTGCACTTTGTGTACTCTTGAGTCAACCTGTTTGATATGCGGGTCATGGTCGCTAGCTACTAGAATGTCGTTTTTCAAACCAAATTCTCCCGTGACTTCTAAAATTCCTGGAAATCCTTCTCCATTAGGGTGGCAGTTAAAATAAAGGCCAAAACCGAGGCCACGGCCGATTCAGAAAATTGTTTTGTCAATGGAATGTCTCCAGAAACAAGTCAGTAATATAGATTCATCTATTGACAGCAGAATTAATAAAATTATCATGGATCAGTCAGTCTCCAACACTTCATCTCCTGACATAGTTGATGGTGAAGCATTGGAGCTGGCTGTTCCAAGAAAGCGCTTATTTACCAAATCTAACAAATTACAACTAACTGATTTGCACTGTTTCAGGGGTACCATAAAGAATGGAAAGAACAAAAGCACGAAGTCTCGGTTTACGCTTCGTTCACCACTCGTTCAGAAGCCAGTCATATCAACACAGGATTCTTCTACATCATCAGTCAACATGCGCCCTTGCAGACCAAGGAAGGTCTTGGGCCTAATCAGGTTATAAGTCGGTCCGGTCTGTAACTACTTCAGGATGCAGAACAGAACTTATTCACTGGCTGGGTCGAAGGATTTCCCGATCAGAGTGGTCCAGGTGATCGCACATCCGCTGTCGTCTACAAAGCTGGTTGCATCTACTTATTTTAAATCTGGACGTTGACCGGCTTAGGTTACCGATTTCATCCTTGGGTCGGATCCAGATTTTTGTCGGGACCGCGTCATTCCGGTGCGTCAGAATAAAATTTTAATTTTTCTCCCGGTTTTCCCGAGTCGGGACCGGTCATTCTGGCGTGTTAAAATAAAATTTGAAAATTTCTTCTGCTATTTTTGACATTTTTTCTCATGTTTCTCCGGTCCTGAATGGCCTAAGATTTGGGACCTGGTTTGGTGGAACCATGCCCTGGTCTCTTGTGGACCCGGGTTTGGCTCATTTATTTGGATATGGGTTCGGGCCTCCTATCATCTTTTTTGTTTCAAATTTTAATTTTTCTTAGCTAGATAAGTTATTCCTTTTTTCAATGGGATCTTTTTTCACCTTATTACATATGTGCATATCATTATCTTATCTAGCAGTACTCTCTCATGCAATATCTTGGTAGTCCAGGCTTCTTTCTCCCCTTTTTCTGCATGTTATCTCTCCTTGCCTTCTCACAATTTAAGTTAATAGTAATTTTATTCATTCTCAATCTGTTCTTCTCGCACTCTTTCTTATCTGTCAGATTATTGTTTTGGTAATTTTTTCCTCCTGAGTTAGAGGTGCAGTTCTATTCGGGCCCTTCATCTTTTCATATAGTACACCTCCCCCCTTCTATGTTGGCAGGTTAACATATTTACTTTCATAACTTTAGGAGAATTTACATGTCATTCTATATTTATGGTGAATATTTTGTTCTTTTAAGGCTATTCTTCCCTATTTATCACCATTTTATTTTATAAATATTCATTTCCTAGGAGTCAGATTAGATTTGCGCTCATGGTATTTTGTGATTTTCTTTCATATAAGTTTCTTTGCCGTATTTAGTTGTTCTTTAGTAGCTGTCAGTATTATCATCAACACTCCTAGTTTGGCAGTCTATTCGTCCTAGTCTCATTTCGTCTCGGCGACATTATCGCTTTTTTCTCTTCTATTTACCCTATTTTCAAGACTTCTTATTTTTAGCTAAAACTTTATATAGAGTCATGTTGTTTTCCACCAGTTCGGGATTGCTGATTTTGGGCTCAAAATTTATCCTTATCATTCCCTTCTTATCTACTTCCGGTAGCTGTCAGATTGTCATCATCGTTCCTGTCACATTATATTGGTCGTTGACAATTCGCCCCGTATTTAGTTCGTTCCCTTTTGGTTTAGATGGAGTTTTTCTTTTGGTTATTAGATAGATCCTATACATAGATCAGTTTATTTTAGCTGATTCTATCTGGCTATAGCTGGACCCTCTCCCCTCCCATAGGTTTACTATGGGATTTCTATTTGTCACTAAATCTAGTTAAAATACTTTAAATAAATTTATCAATATTGTTTCAATGTCTACAACTTTTAATAAGTACAGCAATTCTTCTATGATGCTTTTTTCTCCATACGAATATAGTGGCAGAGATTGGATAGTAGAAATCAACGGCCATAACTTCTATGATGCTTATTTCTCCATACGAAGATAGTGGTAGATGTTGAATAGTAGAAATCAACGCAAGTTACCTCTCTCAGGAAGAGGTTAGAATAAGGATATAGCTCTTAAAACTAAGATACATCGCTTTTTACTCGATTCAAGAAACATTACTTCCTAATAGTATAAATCGATGTTTGGAAGTCTTTATCTGATCTCATTGTAACACCCTAAATTATTTAAATAGACTTGAACACTTTGGACTTATACTGAGATAACTCAAGAAATATCTTAACTAACAACATCCTATCTATTATCAGCCTAGACCTAATTGGAATATTGAGACCTTTTAGCCTTTATTCTTCTTTTGTAGCTTTCTTTATTCAGATATTAGGTACTATACTGGTGGTCTCTTTCGACCTGTCTCAGGGAAAGTTATTTCCCTCCCTCCCAATGTGCAGATAATGGTATCCACAATTCTACCTCAAAGTAGGCCAGTTAGTTTCGGCCAGATCATTCCTCAGATTCATAGGCTTCATGGTTTAGGTATAGAAAGTGATTCCTTGGGCTCCTCTGATGAAAAGACCCTTCCAGTTCTATCTTATGACCCACTGGAATCAGTCTAGATTTCTGAATCATTGGATTTTCATCAATTTCATCTCATGAACCATTGCCAGTTTTGGAAAGTCAGTCAATCCCTGTTATTTCGGGTCCATCTTCATCCACCATCTCCTCAGGCCATCTTTTTCACAGATACATCCCTGCAGGGATGGGGCTCCTTCTGGGACTCCAAGAAGATTTCAGGATCATGGTCCCTCAGAATCTTCCTTTCATGTCAACCTTTTAGAACTGTGGGTGGTTTTCCATGCCCTAGTTCATTGGGAACCCCTGATTCTCAGTCTTTCAATCTTTATCCGATCAGACATTTCACAGTAGTCTCATTCTTCTATCATTGGGGTGGGGTGGGTGGGAGGGGGTCCAGGTCAGTCTATATCAGTCAAGAGTCACTTATCATTCTTCACTGGTACATGTCCTGCAGCTTTCACTTCCAGCATCCCACGTCCCAGGCAATTTGATTTTTCTGACCGATCAGTTATCTCGTCCTTCCAGGATCCCAGACTCGGAATGGGATTTGATAGAGTCTGTAGCCCAGTCAATTTTTCTCCAGCTAGGTCTTCCCCTCATAGACCTGTTTGCTTCTGGCAAGAACAGAAAGATATCACCTTCACATCTCCCTTTCCGGAAGTCATGGCTCTTTCAGTAGATGCTCTAGCTCAGTATTGGGACAACATGTTCACTTATGTTTTTTTCCCTGCGATTCTCATTCCTCTGGTACTCTGAAAGATCAGGCAACTCATTGTGTGGTCTTGTTAATAGCTCAGTTTTGGCTGAGATAATCCTGGTTGTTATTACACCACAAAAACATCCATCACCGTTCAATCACTACTTGCTAAATCAATTAATCTGCATTTAGCCACCAGAATAAGATTTTTATGCTTGCTTACTTTCCTCCCCATGCCTATTCCTATAAATATATACCCTCAACCAAGCTACTGGTTCAGTACACCTCCAGTATATAACCTGATATAGACTGCCACTAGTCTGTACTCACTCCCTGGTGATGCCTGTCACTGTGCACGCCTGTGGATGCGCATTGGAGCCCAAATAGGAAACAGAGCAACTGCAAAATATTCCAGCTAGGTTTTTTATAGCTTTGCACTGTGTCGGCTTACTGTTTCTAGAAGTTCATCACTATAAGGATGCCTAATATGAAGTCTATCCTCCCTAAGTTATGTTTATGGAGTATTTCATGGTTTTTATTGGTTTTTATACTCTGTACAAAAATGTTACTGGTTTTCGTAATGTATCTCGTTTTCGTGGGTACTCTTAATATGCCTAAGAGATCATCATCATTTAAAATCCCTCTACTACTCCAGGAGCCTTTAAGTCACTTATTACAGTTTAGTGCATAAGTAGGAAATTGTTTTAATCCCTTAGAAAGTTTGTTCTTGTCTTTAGGGATTTTTGATATTTGAATTTGAAGTTACCCGCCTTTTCTATAGCATGCGTTTTTGCTTTATATCAGACTATTTTAATGAAGTTCTTTTAAGGTCTTTTGAAGCTGTACGCTTCATTTCCAACTTTTATTTTCGTTTTTAGGAGTGTGAAATCGGTCGAAAAAGTCAGGTGTACGTCCTACAAGTGTGATCGTGTTCACTCTGTGGAGTTTGGAGGCCATGTCTGTCTTAAGTGCACTATGTGTACTCCCACAATGATGTGCAGGGTTTGCAACGGTTGGTCTTCGTCCGTTTCAAAGGCCTATTTCAAAGATGTTTTGTCTAAGTCTGTGCTTCTCTCTGAGCACTCCCCCCCCCCTCCCCCCCCCCCCCCGTTGCTTCAAAGACAAAAGCTGTGTCTTTTGCTAAAACTTTTGTTTCTAAACCTCCAGCAATGGAGGGGGTGGGGCCGGCCTCTTCGTCTAATTCTGATGCCGTGTTAGCACTTTTCACTAGGTTCGAGTCCTTTGCGACCGTCTTGACGAAATCATTAGATGAGCGCATATTGTCGGCCATCCACGCGGCTAAAGATATTTCTTCTGAATCGGATGATGACCAGAAGGTTATCCGCAAATGGGGGAAGCCTATTTCCCTCACACCCAGATAGGAGATTCGGTCACCAAAACAGAAAATTAGAGACTAGGAAGAGGCTCTTGAAGGTGAACTTGAGTAGGTCACGGGGGCAAATCTACATGAGTCTTGAGGAAGGGCATTATTCTCAAGCAGTGGTGGTGGTGGCTGATGCCCCCGACCTCATCACCTATGCCAACATCAAGTTTTCGGTGATTCCAGTAGCCAAGAATGTTCAAAGGTCGCCAGTGTCTAGTTTTTTGCAGACAGGAAGTTTGGTAACTTCTGGATTAGCAAGCACTTTCGGTGTGTGCTTAGTAGATTCGGGTCTCCAGGACCCGGGTCTACTTCCGGTTTCTGCTTCCGGTTCTGTTTCTTCTGTTTCCGGTTTGACTTCCGGTTTTTCAGGACATCCGCGTCCTCAGGATCCTATCCGTGTTTCAACTTCCGGTAGGATATTATCCAATTCTGTTTCCTCTTCCAGTATTTGTACTTCCGGTCATACCGGACATCCGGGTCCTCATGACCTAAGTAATTTTCTGACTTCCGGTAGGTGTACTTCCTTTTCTGTTTCGGATTCCTGTCTTTATTCTTCCACTTCCGGTTTGAAGGGTACACTTCTGGGTCTTAAAGATCTGGCTAAACATCCGGTTTCTGTTTCCGGTTTTGTTGAAACTTCTGGTATAGTCAATAGTCAGCATCTGCCAGACCCGGCTAGAGTCTTATCCGAGCGTCAACTTCCGCGTTAGTTTTCCGGATCTCCATCTAAGATTAGAGTTGGCGTTTCCGGTCAAGCGCTTCCTGGTCTTTCAGATTCCTCGGCTGGTCGCTTAAATTTTTTGGAATCGCTGTTGGTGGATAGGAGTCAGGTGGCTGTTGATAGGAACTTTGTTAGCTCTGGCTTATCTCCTTCTTGTCCTATTGAGTTTTCTAACTCTTATTCTCCTAGTGATCATTTAGTTCAGGATTTTGGTTCTTCTCATTCCCCTGCTCAAGTTGTTAATTTTGATGCGGCTTCCGGTTCGTTTGCTCCCTCTTTTCGTCATGCAGATTTTAGTGCTTCTGGATGGAGGCTTCCTCCCTCTCATTCCTCTCAGGTTCAAGGTCATAGGTCTCTACCTTCTTCTGCCCCTTCTCTTTCGGCGAAAGATTTGTCTTCTAGTCATGTTTCTCCTTCCACCTCTCCTTTTCAGTCATCCTCTATCGCGCCTCCTCTGGGGTTTTCCCATCTTCCATCTATCAATTCTCTCCATGGATCTTCGGATCCTGCTCATTCCTCTTATTCTTCCGTTCATCTTAATTCCTCTCTTCCTCCTTCACCTTCTTCCTCTTCTTCCTTCGATCACCTTGATCCGATTGTTTCTGTTGTTCTCTCCTCGGAGCTTGAGTTTCAAATTGTTGATTCGTATTTGGACTTTTCCTTGTTTTCTGTGGTTAGGGATCTGTCCCTTGATCATTCTTTCATGTTTGGCTCATTTCTCAATTCTTTTGACGTTTTCTGCTAGTGGTCTGATTCAATTTCCCATGTCCTCTGGTCAGGATAATGTCATTGATCCCATTCCTTCTGATCAATTTTCATCCTTTTCTATTTCTTTGCCTGTTTCTTCGCTTCAAGCATCTAGGAGGCCTTGCTCTCCTCTTTCTGCTATATTTGTTTATTCTAAGGCCTCTGTTGACTCCTCTCATCATTCTTTTCCTCTCCTAATACTTCTTCTAATTCTTCAATTCCCAAGTTGGTCAGAGCTAGGGATCTGAAGAGGTTTTGTCCAGTCAGGGCCTCTTTGGATGACTCGTCCCTGGCTCACAGGTGGATTGCTTCTACTCTTTCTCTTCCTCTTAAGGATGAGTTTTCTATAGACCCTTCTTCTTTTGGGTCAGCTCTTTCATCTTCTGATTCTTCCTTGTCTCCTCAGGTCCTTCCAATTGATAATTTGGTGGTTGAGATGTTAGATTTCTTTGTGAATGATGTTAATTGTAAGGAATTTTCTCCTACTACTAAATTTGATGCTCCCGTTCAGATCCCAAAAGACGATTGTTTGCAAGTGGCCACTACTCAATCTCTATCTGGTCCTTCATGAGAATTCTTTCCTCTCATGTTAAGAATTCTTCTACGGTTGAGTCCGCTTCTGATCTTGTTAAGTGGGAGTCTGTGTGCAGATCTCAGCTCAAGTCGGCCAATTTTCTTGCATTGCTTTCAGAAGCTGTTTTCAAGGCTCAAGAGAGAGGTGAGCAGGTCCCTGTTGAGGTTTTTCATTCTTTGGCCGATGTTTCTAGAGGATCCCTTAACTCCGTTTGCAGATCTTTAGGTTTTATTACATCAAAGAGAAGGTCTAGGAGGCTTGCTGAGGCGAATATCTCCAATCAGCTTAAGAGTAGTCTTATTTCAGCTCCTCCTTTCGGCCAAGATATTTTTGGCTAGTCGTCTGCTAATCTTATTCGGTCTGAGTCTGAGCACTTGAGAACCTCTAGCACTTTTCAGGCTCAGATTTCTCTTTCTAAACCTGTAAAAAGATATTTTTCCTCTGTTAAGAGCCCCAATTTCTCCCCTAGGAGGAAGAGTCTCAGACCTGATAAATTTGGTGCTTATCCTTCTAGCATAATTAATAGCTCTAACAGATCTAACTTCCAAGATCGATCCACGGAGGAGGATCGTTTTGATTCTATCTCATCTCACTGTTCTAGGTCCCAGGTTAGACAACCCCCTGCTCTTAGAGCGAGAGGGGGGCCAGGCTCATTTTTATACAGACCTAGTTCAAAGTCTAGAGGTAGGTCATCTTTCATCGGTTTTCAATCTAAGAGGGTCTGATGGTGTGGCCACCACCCTGGTAGGTCCAGCCCTTTCTCCTATTTTAGTCTCTCCCCTTCCTCTTCTTGTGCCTTGGATCCATCGGTTCAGTGTCTTCTACCAAGCTTGCCAGTTGGAGGGTGGCTGTCTCTGTTCTGGGAGACTTGGCAGTCCCTCGTTCAGGACTCCTGGCTAGTTGATCAGATTCGCTGGGGTTATGCACCTTCTTTGATCTGTCATCCTCCTCCTCTTTCTCTTATCCCCAAGTGGACTCCAGTTCCTTCGAAGTTGGCGGCCCTAGAGGAGGAGTTGGAGTCCATGATTGGCAAGAAAGCCATAGAAAAGGTTCCTCTTTGGAGTGTAGACCCGGGCTACTACTCAACCATTTTCTTAGTTCCCAAAAAGACTGGAGGTTCCCGTCCTATCATCAATCTAAAGAAGTTGAACCTCCTTATTTTAACCCCAAAGTTCAAAATGGAGACCATCTCCCAGGTCATCGCCAGTCTAGATCCAGGCATGTGGACTTCTTCCATAGATCTCAAGGATGCCTACTTCCATGTTCTTATTCACCTGTCTTTCCGAAAGTTCATGAGGTTCGCCTACAAGGATCGGGTATGGCAGTACCTTTGGTCTGACCATGGTCCCTTTTCTCTTCACTCGTCTAGTTTCAGCCATGGCAGTAATATTGCACCGTCGTTCTATTCATCTTCATGTTTATATAGACGATTGGTTAATAAAAGCAAAATCTTCCACAATTCTTTCAAAGGTCATCCCAGAGGTATGCAGTCTAGGTTGGATCTTAAATCTAGAGTAGTCAAGCCTAGTTCCCTCTCAAGTCTGCATGCACCTAGGCATTGCTTTTGATCTAGCTCGGGGCTTAGTCTTTCCATCAGATCCAAGAGTAGAGGCAATTTTAGTAGCAATGGACATTTTGTCAGCTGTTCCCTCGGTCAGAGCAAGATTCTTCCTGAGAGTGATAGGCTTGATGGTCAGCGTCGAGAGTGTCAGTCCCTGGGCGGCGCTGATGAGAAGACCCTTTCAGATGTACTTGATGTCCCTATGGAGGCAGTCAATCCACTCCATTTATGTTCAAATTCCCATAAGAGATCACTTAATCCCTCATCTAGAATTTTGGAAGGATCGTTCTCTGCTTCTGAGGGGTGTCCCTCTGGTCATGTCCTCCCCTCAGGTAGTTATGTTTACAGATGCTTCCCAGGAGGGATGGGGAGCAGTCTGGGATTCCCTGTCAGTCTCAGGCCTTGGTCTCTGGAGGAGTCGACAGCTTACATCAACATCTTGGAGTTGTGGACTGTCAAGAAGGCTCTCCTAGCTTAGTTGGATCGATTAATAGTATTCAAAATCTTGATCCGATCGGACAATTCGACGGTAGTCTCCTACATCAACAGACAGGGGGGAGGGGGGGGGGGGAAGAAGAAGATTGTCTCTCCTTTATATGGAGGTTTGGAACCTCCTCTTGTGGTGTCGCAAGAATCATATTTTTCTAGTGTCCTCTCATGTCCCAGGCAGTCGGAATTTTCTTGCGGACCAGCTGTCTTGTCCCAGCAAATTGGCCCACAGAGTGGCAGTTAAAGAGGTCGGTTGCCAGAGCGATTATCAATCTCATGGATCGTCCTCACGTAGATCTGTTTGCGACTTGTCTAAATGCCCAGGTCTCCTCTTTCATGTCTCCTTTTCTGGACAGTCAGGCATTGGCGGTGGATGCCCTGTCTCAGTCCTGGACAGGAATATTCACTTATGCATTCCCTCCAACGATCCTGCTTCCTTTGGTTTTGAAGACGGTCAGGGACCAGTTCTGCACAATTCTTCTGATAGCTCCCTTTTGGCCAAAATGGATCTGGTTTGTGGATCTTCTTGAACTCCTGGTAGACTTCCCTCGTCTTCTTCCGGCCTCCCCAGATCTTCTTTCTCAAGTAAGGGGAACATGTCGTCATCCAAACCCAGAAATCTTCAGTCTGCACGTTTGGAGGATTTCAAGCATCAAGTCGCTGAGGTCAAGATCTCGAAAGATTATTGACTCTGCCAGGAGGGAGTTGACCCATAGAGTATACAAGGGTCGGCTTAAAATTTTTGGAGAATGGTGTTCAGTTCATGATCTTGTGCCCGATTCTGTTTCTATTCCCCAGGTATTAGATTTTTTATCCTATCGCTGATTCTTTACAGTTATCTGCAAACACAGTCAGGGATTAAAGATTTTCTTTGGCATCTTCTAGTCCTTGTCTTTTGAATGCTGACATCAAGGATACAAATATTCTTAATGGTTTTATCAGAGGATTGGGTAATATTCGTCCTCCAAATTGCTACGCCTTTGCCTTCCT
Source organism: Chaetoderma sp. LZ-2023a (assembly GCA_034401795.1). Classification (NCBI taxonomy): domain Eukaryota; kingdom Metazoa; phylum Mollusca; class Caudofoveata; order Chaetodermatida; family Chaetodermatidae; genus Chaetoderma; species Chaetoderma sp. LZ-2023a. The sequence goes on from CM067372.1 coordinate 80,322,619, forward strand.
GGAATTTGGCCTTGGTTCTTCAGGTGTTGGCAGGCCGCCATTTTGAACCTCTGGCTTCTGTTAGTATTAAACTTTTAACTCTTACGACTGTTTTTCTTGTTGCCTCTGCTTCTGGTAGAAGACTTTCCAAAATTCATGCTCTTTCCGCTGAAAATAACAGATTTATCATATCTGGGGATGGTTTAGTCTTATATCCCAGAAGGGATTTTTTTTATCGAAAACGTAGTCTAACTGCTTCCCTGCTAAACTGATCATTTTAAAATCATTATCTTCTTTCTCACCTTCGGACAAATATTGGTGTCATGTCAGGGCATTACAAATTTACAAGCAACGAACCGATTTTAAAAGGTCTTCTTCTTTTCGATCGCTGGTATCACACTTGGAGAGCCGTTCTCAAGATGAAATCTGTAGTTTTCTGCAGTTCTTCTACAGGCCCATACAGCTTTTCAAGAAAAGAGGTTGACAAAGGCCAGATCTCTTCTCTCAGCAGCTGATACGTACTGCAACATTAAAGTATGTGCTCTGTGGTCTGTTCTGCTTCTCCACAAGGACAAGCGGGCGATGTCGTAAGGTGGAACCGCCTGTACATGTGTTGGTTTAGTCTGTTGTGTCCAGTTCTGAGACGAATAATGGTCACTTGCTCTGGCCTCGAGAGATGATGGTAGGCATCTTCTGATTGAGGTGTTCGATAGAGTGACTTGATGATAGTCTTCATCTCTGTTTGTGTAACCATGTTTTCTGTCTGATTCTCTTCTGCACCCACCTTTGCCATCTTGTCTGCTTCCTCATTTCCTTGGACTCCACAGTGTGAGGGAATCCACTGCAATGCTATCCGAAAGCATTCGATGGTTTGTAGTGCTTCTTCAAGTTGTGGCAGCTTACCTTTGGTGATAGCCTCAAGGACGGAGCGGGCATCAGATAAAAAGACAATCTGTGAAATTTTAAAAGGTCTGATCCACCCCATTTATGGGTCCCTTATGTGGAGGAGGTAGCCAAACCAGTCTCTAAGGCTACGATTGCCAGATGGATTTGTGAGACCATCAAACTTTGTTACGAGATTGCTTCTCCTGAACAAGGTAATCTTTCTCATATAAAAGCTCACAATGTTAGGGGAATGGCTACCTCCTTTGCTCTTTTCGCTGGCTCTTTGGATGAAGTCATGCAGGTCGCAGGCTGGAAATCTGAGTCCACTTTTACCTCATTTTCTTTAAAGGATCAGAGTGCAGCGGCCTCCTTTTTTCGTAATATCACAATTTTAACTAAAATGCCGGAGACCATTTACCAAGCGCATCCCACCATTTTCGTTAAGACTGCGTCTGTGAGAAATGGTGAGAGTTTTATTTGATTGTGTTCATTTCCTTGTGTTTAAAGTTTTCCTTATTTGATAATCACGGAGTGATTGTTTAAAGTGCACTTTTATGTTATGGTGTTAACATTTGGATATGATTTGTTTGATTTTTATCCTTGTTTATAGATTCTCAAATCTCCACCCACCAATGATTTAAGTGGGCCACTGATCAAATCTACGGGTTTAGCAAGTAGTAATTGAATGGTAATGGATGTTTTTGTGGTGTAATAACCCACCCCCCCCCCCCCTTACAGACACCCCCTTGCGGGTTGGTCTGTTGTTTTATTAACCACTATAAAACATACTTACTGATCAATCACTACGACCCGGTCTCAGCCACCCCATGTGGGAATGATTTGGGAATCTGTCAGTGAATCTGTTTCCTATTTGGGCTCCAATGCGCATGCACAGGCATTCATAGTGACGGGCATCACCAGGGAGTGAGTACAGACTGGTGCCAGTCTATATCAGGTTATATACTGGAGGTGTACTCAGCCAGTAGTCTGGTTGAGGGTATATATTTATAGGAATAGGCATAGGGAGGAAAGTAAGCAAGCATAAAAATCTTATTCTGGTGGCTAAATGCAGATTAATTGATTTAGAAAGTGGTGATTGAATGGTAAGTATGTTTTATAGTGGTTAATAAAACAACAGACCAACCCGCAAGGGGTGTCTGTGGGGGGTTTCCATTTCTCCTGGACCTTCTTGTAGATCTCCCTCTGTTACTTCCTGTCACCCACAATCTATTGTCCTAGATCAGAGGCAGGATTTTCCATCAGAATCCAGAAATCTTTCTCTTCAGTCTGGAAGTCCCCTGTTTAAGACTATATGCTGGGCCTCAATGTGGCGCAGGGGTGTAATCCACTGGGTGTCAATCCAGACATTTGGAGGGGCTAACCAGAGCATTATGCACAACGCAAATGAATGACATTTGGAGATCGAATCAACCGAAATGGTGCTCGCCCTGTGAGGATCCACCAAGCAGGTGCAGCGCCGGGCTCCATGCCTCGAAGGAGCCCACCCTCAGCTACTGGAGGTCCCATCAACTCGTCTTGTGGAGCCAGGGGACGAGGATTGAGAGTTACTGGCCAACCGAAAGAGAAGACCAAACCTAAAGAGAACCCCAGTATCAACATCATGCACTGGAACGCAGAAGGGTTTACCAACAAGAAATCAGAGCTCGAACAGTTCCTGTACGAAAACAACAATGATATCTGCTGCATCCAAGAGACACACCTGCAAGAAGGAAAACCATTTAAGATCAGAGGTTACCAGATTTTCCGGTGTGATCGAAGAGGAAGAAAGAAAGGCGGGGTGATCACCTTGGTCCGAAACAGTGTGAACGCCAGCCAGATCAAAACCTTTATGGAAGAGGCAGAATATATCAAGATCAAGGTAACAACCAGCAACTCTGTGATTGACATTGTCAATTATTACTGCCCTAATGACAAGAATCTCTTACTTGACACAATCCAGGTCCCGGACTGCCACTTCCTCATTGCGGGAGACTTTAATAGCCAGTCTCAGAGCTGGGGATACAGAACACTTGATAAACGAGAAGACATTGAAGCATGGCAAGATGAAAAGCACCTTTTACTTGTCAACGATCCCACAGATCAGCCTACCTTCTACTCGCGCCGGTGGCACTCGACAACAACGCCGGACTTGGGATTTTGTACAGAAGACATTCACAGAAACCTCAGTAGAGTGGTCGGATCGCAGTTAGGATGAAGCGACCACCGCCCAGTCCTCCTCTTGCTTTCTGGAAGTATTGCGACAAGTTCACCTCAACATCCAAGGTGGAACTACAAAAAGGCAAATTGGAGTCTGTTCGGCATTCGTTCCAATGAGCTTACCCAAAATATAGCAGTAGAAGGGAGAAACATCAACAATGCGGTCAAGGAATTTAATTCAAGTATCCTCAAGGCTGCCAACGAAGCGATTCCTCGAGGGTTCAGGAAAAACTACCGCCCCTACTGGACAACAGAACTGCAATCAGCACATGATAAACTAGAGAAGGCCAGAGAAGATGCAGAGGGTAATCCCTGTCATGAAAACCACTTCACACTACAACAAACTAAAGCCAGGTATCTAAAGACCAAAAGAAGAAGCTGGAGGGAAAAGACGGCAGGATTTAATTTAGAGAGAGAGACACCACAAAGCTATGGAGACTGACTAAAGCACTGAATGATGAGGGTGTCGGGGGAGAGAAGATTACTCTTGAAGAAGATGGACAAACACTGTCAGGAAAGATGCCTGCAGATGCCTTTGCGAAGGCATATGCAAAAGAAAGCAACATTTCTGTACCACGAATGCGTCAAAAAGAGGTTAGAAAAGAGCAAAAGGAAAGAACAGACACCAACACTCACGATGCAATGAAAGCTGACATTAGTTTAGCAGAACTGAAGAAGTCTATCCACCAATTGAAGAAGAAGAAATCTCCCAGGCCAGATGGCATTACGAATGAAATGATCCAACACCTTGGTAATGCATCTCTCCGCAAGTTGCTAGACATCTTTAATCTCAGTTGGACCAATGGAGAGGTTCCTCAGTGCTGGAAGGAAGCCAGAATGACTCCTATTCTGAAAAAAGGGAAGAACAAGACGAAAGTGATGAGCTACCATCCTATCAGTCTTACAAGCTGCATGTGCAAGACCATGGAGCGCATCGTTAACCAGCAGTTGCAGTGGTACCTGGAGTCAGAGAACATTATAGTTTCAGAGTAGGCCGGCTTCAGAAGATACAGGAGCACAGAAGATCAAACAACACATCTTGTCAGGTCATAGAGGACACTTTTCAAGCCAAGAAGGGGATGCTAGCTGCCTTTATCGATTTGCAGAAGGCATTTGACAAGGTGTGGAAGGATGGCCTCCTCGTGAAGCTCCTGCGCACAGGCATCAGTGGCAACATGTTCCGATGGACCAAGTCATACCTACACAATCGCAGAGCTAGGGTGCTGGTGGATGGACAATCTGGACAGAATGTATTGTTGAGACAAGGGGTACCACAAGGCGGAGTATTATCACCAACTCTGTTCATACTCTTCATTAATGACATTGTAGCAGAGCTGCCCAATGGGATCCAAGCAGCCCTCTATGCAGATGACCTCGTACTCTGGTGCACCGAGGAGTACACAACGACTGCCACGTACAGAATGCAGCTCGCCTTGGACAGAATTACAGCTTGGGCCAATCGCTGGTGTATTACCATCAACAAAGAAAAATCATCAGCCATGCTATTCTCACTGTCCACCAAAACCAAGGTTGGCAATCTGACACTGGGTGGTACTCCACTCGAGTACGAGGACCAGCAGACATACCTGGGAGTCACCTATGACAGAGGATTAACATGGAAGGAGCACATCCAGAATGCAGAGGCAAAGGCCAGAAGAAAGCTAAACATCATGAGGAAGCTGGCAGGAACAAAGTGGGGTGCCAATGAAAGGATCCTCAAGACCATCTACCTAGGTGCCGTATGACCACACCTTGCGTATGGATGACAGCAGCTAAATCTCATCAACAGAACCTCGACAGAGTACAAAACCAGGCACTGCGCATCATCACTGGTGGAATGAGATCAACACCAATAGAAAAAATGGAGCAGACAGCAGGTATCCCCCCACTTAGTAAAGGAAGGGAATGCAAAGCACTGATCCAAGCTGCAAGGTTCAAATCGTTCAACAACCACCCGATGAAGATCAGGCAAGCACAGCTGTCATCAGGAAGACTTAAAAGATCAAGTTTTGTGAAAGAGACAAAAGCACTTCAAAGGAAACACGAAGAAATGTTGCCAACACAAATAGAAGACCCAAACCACACCCTTGATCCTCCACCCTGGGAAAACAAACTAGAGAGCATAGCTATTCGCACCACAGTACCTCATCTCACAACCAAAGATGAACACAGTGATGTGAGCAAGAAGGCCCTGACCCTAGCCATGCTAGAAGAATTGTACCCTCAGGAGACATGGATAAGGATCTACACAGATTGTTCAGCCAAAGATGCAATTAGGAGCGGAGGTGCCGGACTGCACATACAGTATTCAAACGGACAACATGAGTCAGCTGCAATACCGACAGGCAAACACTGCACAAACTACAGAGTTGAAGTCGAAGCACTGGTCCATGCAGCTAATACCATCAGCAGAACAGCAGACCCTATTGCATAGATTGTCTTTTTATCTGATGCCCGCTCCGTCCTTGAGGCTATCACCAAAGGTAAGCTGCCACAACTTGAAGAAGCACTACAAACCATCAAATGCTTTCGGATAGCATTGCAGTGGATCCCCTCACACTGTGGAGTCCAAGGAAATGAGGAAGCAGACAGGATGGCAAAGGTGGGTGCAGAGGAGAATCAGACAGAAAACATGGTTACACAAACAGAGATGAAGACTATCATCAAGTCACTCTATAGAACACCTCAATCAGAAGATGCTTACCGTCATCTCTCGAGGCCAGAGCAAGTGACCATTTTTCGTCTCAGAACTTGACATAACAGACTAAACCAATACATGTACAGGCAGTTCCACCTTACGACATCACCCGCTTGTCCTTGTGGAGAAGCAGAACAGACCACAGAGCACATACTTCAATGTTGCAGTACGTATCAGCTGCTGAGAGAAGAGATCTGGCCTTTGTCAACCTCTTTTCTTGAAAAGCTGTATGGGCCTGTGGAAGAACTGCAGAAAACCACAGATTTCATCTTGAGAACGGCTCTCCAAGTGTGATACCAGTGATCGAAAAGAAGATGTCTGGAAGTTGTCAAGTTGCCCTTCCTTCGTCGATCTTTTCAGTCAGCTTTCAGGAACCTTTGGAGAAATCACTCAGAACTTCCACTTGTAACATTTATTAGGCTCGATTTGAGTTTTTCAACTATGGGGTTCAGTCCATTCTATCCTTCCCTCTGAGAACTCAGGTCACAGATTTCTGAGTTTCCGTTTCTGTCAGAAAAAGCTCTCAGTTATCTCTGTCAGTTCCTATCGATATGGTCTGAACTCCTTGTCAAATGTCTTTGTGACCTTTCGGTCCAAGTACAAAAAAATTACCTCATTAAAGACATGGGAAACCTCTTCCTTCCTGGAACCTTTCACTTGTATCACAGGTTCTTGATGGGAAACATTTTGAACCCTTAGGTTCTGTTGTTTATGACATCTTACCATCAAAGCAGTATTTTTATTAGCAGTAGCATTAGCTAACCGTCGCTCAGAAATTCATGTCTTTTCTGCTGAATTGGATAGTTTGCAAATTACGGGTATTAGCATTATTCTTTATCCAAGGGCAGAATTTCTGTCAAAATCTCAGTCAGTCAAATTCTTGGGTAATCCCATTATAATTCATAAACTTTCTTCCTTTTCAGAAGAATCTGTACGTTAACCTTGTTAGGTCCTATCGTTTTTTGCCTGGACTCTTTTGTCACATGTCTACATATTCATTCGGTTTAAGATCAGTAACATTTCACGATCTCTTTAGGGTTTTGGGAAATTTTCATCCTCCCTTCAGTAACCCCTTCCATGTTGGAACCTATCACTTGTACTTCAGGTTCTAACTGGTAAACTCTTTAATGCTTTAGGATCTGGTTGTTTTAAACATCTTACTCTCAGAGCATCCTTTTTATTAGCAATAGCTTCAGTTAGCCATCTTTCGGAAATTCATGCCGTATCTGCTGATTGGGATAATTTTCAAGTTACTGGTATTAGCATTATCCTCTATCATAGGTCAGAATTTCTGTCCAAACTCAGAGTTTTTAGATAAACCCATCATATTTCATAGGCTTTCTGCTTTATCTTCAGATGACTCTGTCTGGATCCCTGTTAGGGCTCTATATTTACAAATTCCGTTCAACTTGCAAACAATCCGATGATAGACATCTTCGGGTTACGTTTGCAGTAGGTGTTGATCGTCCTGCCTCTTTAACCACTATTTCATGTTGATTCGTTGATACTATTAAAATTTGCCATGAATTAGCTCCTCCCGGGAACAATTCATTAGTTGGTGTTAAGGCCCATGATGTTAGGGGCCTTGCCACCTCTTGTGCCCTTTTTTATGGATCTTCTCTTGATGATTGCATTAAGTTGCTATCTGGAAATCAGAGAATTCTTTATTAATTTCTATCTTAAAGATTCTGATCCTTCTTCCTTATTCTATAAAAATATTCAGAAGGTAGCTTCAGGTACCATGATCCTTATTTCTTCTTCATCATCATCTTCTCTTCTTTCATTAATCTTCATTCGTATAAGAAATTTTATTTGAGATGAGTGTGAGTTCATTACTTCTTTCTCATGTGGGTATTTCGCCTCTTTCATATCATCTCTCATCACACTTTATTTTTATTCATTTCATTCTTGCATGATCATCTCTTCTCTCTTGTATTCTTGAGCTCGTTTAATGTCCTCCTTTCTGCTCTCCTTCTTTCTTCTGTACCCTTTTTATTAGGGTTATTTATGAGAGTAATTCTGAGGAATTACCATCATTTGTAATATCTTACTCTACTTGGTATTACTAACTTTGTATTCATTCTTTCTGTTTTTTAAATCAATTTTGTGCAAAAATTTGCCTCCCTCTGGGCTTTGTGCAATGTTGAAATCTGTATTTGAGCAATAGGAATGCAAGGAGGTAGGTTGTAATGTAGTAATAACAACCAGACGACCCGGAGGGTCTGGTCTTATGTTTTACTAATTACATATACCTACCTCCTTGCATTATGGCTCACCTCAAGCCTCCCTCTGTCAAATGGGGGGTGGGGGGATGGGGGCTTGAGGCTTCATTTTAATGCTCATATCTTGTTAGAATAGTCATATTCAGCATAACATATTCATTATATTCTTCAGCCTTTGGGTATACCCGGATATTGTCAGATTTTGACATATTTGGGTATTTCTGAAAGAAATTTCCTGTCATATAATGTAGAGTATTTAGGTTAATTTTTAAGTTCAGCTTTAATCAGATATTCAGAGTCTAGTAGTGATAGGATCATCTGCCTCTTCATGGATCTTCATAAAGCTGGATTATATGACTGGATTGGCCAAAGTAATGAAGTCTTGGTTGCTACCAACAAGGTCATGTGATAGCCATCAGCCAATGAGGTTGTCATTGTGCTTAATGACCTACTCAGTGGCTCTGGGTATTGGATTAACCCTCACCTTGCCTCATTCTGAGATATAACATTCAAGCGAATTACTATGGATCTCATCATTAGAGAGAGTATGGAGATTCCTGAAGATGCCTTCAGTCACTCTGTAACCACAATACCCAGCAAACATTGGCTGTGAAAAATTCATCCTACTTCGCTTCCCTTCAGAGAAGGAAAGAGCAATAATAATGCAAGGAGGTAGGTATATGTAATTAGTAAAACATAAGACCAGCCCCTCCGGGTTGTCTGGTCATTTTCATTTATCTCGCTGAGGGAGTGGTGAGCCCATCGGGGCTGGCGTTCCAAATACACATATAGACGGGTACCCGTTTGAGATTTTATTCTCAATCGCATCTGTCACAGTTTTAGAGAACAAATTTTGACATTTCCGTGGCCGATTTTACGTGTTTGAAGGAAATTATGAGGCTATCGCGCAATGCAAACAGCTTGGAATGCAAACTGAATTAATTATTACTAATTAATTCTCTATTTCTCATGGTTGCCCGATGTACCGACAATAGCAGATGGATAGTTGCCCGCTTGAAATTTAGGTTGCCCCGGGCAAACGGTTATTTCGAACCCTGATCATGATGATCCAAAATTCAAGATGGCTGCCAACCACCTGCAGCCATCTTGAAAATGGGTTCCGGATTATAACTCTGTTACCGTTTATCGGATTGCTTTGGACCTTCATGGAGTGGTTGGCCTAGGTCTGGGAAGAAACCTAGCGAAATTGACAATGATCAGAACTTCAAGATGGACGCATGCTGCCATCTTGAAAATTGGTTTTGGATGATATCTCCATTGCCGTTTATCGTATCGCTTCATATGGTGGTTGTACTATGTTTATTGCAGCAACTTATCAAAATTTATGATAATCCAAAATCCAATATGGCCACCAGTCACCGCCCACCAGTGGCCATCTTGAAAATTGGTTTCTGGACGGTAACTCATTGACTGTTTAACGAATCACTTTGACAATTCATAGGATGACTGGTCTGGGGCTGAGGAAGAAATAAATATTTTCTGATCGCTCTCATTCATTGGCTTGTCATCATGGTGGAGTATTATGCACCATTTGTGGAGCTCTTATAATATTAAGCAATCAGCTGTTTGGTTTTTGCATTGATCTGCCTGTTATGAAGAAAGAATTTGAGGGGTCTATCCCTCTCAGTTTCACCATTTCACCTTCATATACATATGTATTGCTTCACTAAACTTCTAAATCACTGCTCTCCTGTATTGCCAATACTCTGACATCACTATTTGGAGGGTCTCTATCCATGTCTATCACATGACTCAATAAATTTCATCTTGCTACAGCTGCTACCTTCCAGTCCTATGCCCTTAAGATTTTCACTATTTCAATCATCAAAATCTTCTTTGGTAAAATCTCCCATTTGGACTTCACCTGCTAAGGCTATGTATCTCTCCACTTTCTCTAGGTCTCTCATAACTTTAATTACATTATTCAGTTGTACTGCTTTGAATGTTCACTATTTGTATATGTTACTGCTGTTCTCCATTGACACTTTTCCCTCGCATAAAAGATACTTGATGTTGAAAGGCATCTCCATCACTGCATACTGCACATGGCCATTTCTAGCCCATCCACTTCAACAATGATGTGGCACCCAACTAATTATAAGCACCAAAGTCTGCTTGGGAAGATTAAACCAATAGCCCGCTAAATCTTGAAGTCGCCTTCAGTAATGCTCCGGATGTGGGATGTCACACACGTACCACACATGTTCAATTAGTGAGTATGACAAAAGTTTGGCTCAGCAGCCAGAATAATACGCAGACTAAATGGTGCCACAGTGTAAGTTTAAAATTCACACTTCACTAGACACAGGGGTTTTCAGTTCTCTCCCCTCCACTATAAAGCAGAACTCCCTATGGATCCCTTAGACGGCAAGTGTACTAATAATAACCAATCACTTTTTCTTCCAGCTTTGCCACCCCTTCCACCACCCCAGAGGTTTAAAGTGTAGATGCCATAATGACACACATACTACCAGAACAACGATGCTACTGCAACTGCATTTGCTACCGCTGCTGCTATTACAGCTACTACTACTACTACTACTACTGCTGTTACTGCTATGACTTCTACTACTACTACTACTACTACTACTACTACTACTACTACTACTACTACTACTACTACTACTACTACTACTATTACTATTACTATTACTATTACTACTACTACTACTACTATTATTACTACTACTACTACTACTACTACTACTACTACTACTACTACTACTACTACTACTACTGCGGCTGCTGCTACACAGCATGGTCAGTATTCACAATGTTGGGTGTATATGTGAAAATCGTCTTTTTGGTTTTCTACTGGTGTCTTGGTAACTCAGCAAAACTAGCTAAAAATGGGCGTGCCATATCTAGAAATGGATACCTCTATTCAGTGATAAAGAGAATAACAAATGTTTAAGTGTTGTCCATTTTCACTACATCCTGTCTCAAGTTTAACCGTCTGAATCCTCAAATCCAAAATACTTATGTTAATTAGACAATTGTCCGCGTAAGTTGCTGCACTGTTTTAACCAGTTCAATGAAAATCCCTGAAACGGTTAATTTAATTAAGCTGTATACAATTTTCTGTTGAATGTTTTCAAATTAATGTGACTGCAAGCCATTGCTAAAATATTCAACCGCTTTCCTGTTTGTTTTTTACAGTTTCAAATATGGGGAATTTATCGTTGAAAGGGTTAAAAGTAATTGTTGTAATTTTATATATATATATATTCTTAGTAATATTTCAATGATTTCGTGTTTGTTCATTCGGGTTCAATAGGTTTTAAAAGTTACACAATCTGCATCCACATTGTTTGTGTATTTCCCATCCTGTATGCTGGTCACGAATCAGAGGGATGTTTGTTAAAGAAAATCCAGACATACATCACCAGACTTTGTGCGTGGGATTGCCAAAACAGCTCCATTTGAAAAGCCATGATGGAATTAGTCAGGTCATGATTTCTGTGATGAATAAAATGACATCGAGGTGTGAGTCTCTGGTGACGACTGAAGACAACAGCGTCTTGAGAACTGTTTTGATAGTTACTTAAGCAATGGAGAAATCCGATCTGTCACTCGTGTATATAATGTCATAATCAAAATATGTCACTTATTAGTGCACATTGCAATCAAATAAATATGTCTGTGCCAAAATTGGGCCAAATGTCTGACAGTAAGTGTCTGAATTGTATGTCTTTTACGAATCTACAATTTATTAATAACCGCTTTAAATATTTTGAAACTAATATGACTGGGAGTCAGTGCTGGTCCTAACTGATATGGTGACCCGGGCAAGACCAAAATTTTGGTGCCCCATAGGGAGTTTTGGGGATTCTCTCTTGAGAAATTTTGAAATCTGAATGCTCTCATAATACTGAGAGCAGTCGGATTAGTTTCAAAATATTCAACAACTTGCCTGTGTACTTACCTCGAAATTGAGATTCTCAGAATTTAGGGTTCAACGTGTTAAAATGTATTCAAGTGCACATACAAAGTGTGCCGAGCTTGGCTAGAAATGTACATGTGTGTCCTAACTAGAAATTTATCCCTGTATTCTAATAACCCAGCTGTCAATCAGATTAATGCGCTGAAGACAAATTCAGTAATTATTTTTCACAGATTCTGTTGATTAAATATTCAACAGAATGTGTAGAAATAAGTAGCATTAACATTCTGTTAGATTACATAGGCAATGTCAATGCTGGGTTGAAATCGAGGCTTGTTTATCTTTGCAGCTTGTTATCTCAATTTCAAGTCAACCATGCAACCATGCAACAAAGATGTTGAATATCTTGAAAAGATTTTACATAGCATTTATTAACATGAATCTTTTATTTGGTCTGTAAACAGATTTATAGTTGATGAACCATTATAGTAGGCAGATTCAATATGCATTCCATCTGGTTGAATTAGTGAGCAATTACAGCTAATAATGTGTCTCAATGAGAATATTGGAAAAGAATAGAAATTACCCATTTAAAAATAGACCTCCAGATCAGAATTAAGACTTCAAACGCATTGTCCCAATCAATAAAATGCAATTGCCATGTACGCTAATGTGCATTATGTCCTGTAGCTCTAATAAGCTTGTATCACAGAATCATCCCAAAATCTGAGAGAAAATGCTTTCATTCAGAGAACCTAATGTGCAGCCTGAGCAAGATCTTTATAACAATTTGACTGACAATAAAATTCTTCATATTTAGTTACTCCATTCAAGCATGTCTGAAGGAACTTAGAATGAATTAATTAGTATCAATATTATTTACACATACACTGAAATGTGTACATGTTGCAGGAAATGAGGTAGCGTTAGTTAACTAATGGGTATTTCATGTGCAGACTTGCACGCTACATCTAGATCAAGGTAGCCTCAGAACAACATGCTGGTCATCATATACATAGAGAGGAATAGATGACAAATTATAAAAATAGAGATGAACAGATGTATAAATATAATTGATAGAACGATAACTATTGATTCTTGTCTATTTTCTAAGTACTATTATTGCTACGTTCATATTTGCTCACGAGGGTATGTGCGCGCATATATGTGTGCAGGTCTGTGGCTGCAGTAGTAAAAGCATCCAGCAGCCGCAACCAGTCCTTCTTTGGCCACAAAACTGTTTCTTTTCCTCAGCTCATGATCTTTGTCTTCAGAGTATCAAGTCCTGCTTCATTGGACCTTTTCAGTTTATTCATTCATCATATGAAGTCATAATCAACCATGTGATGTGTAGGATGATGTCATAATCAATTACAGCATGAATGACTTGATTTAGTCTGTCTTAAATGCTTAATAGTCCTACACGTTGTACGAATTGTATGTCTACTATTTAATAAACTTTCTGTCAAATATTTTGAAACTAATTTGACTGGGCGCAGTTGTTGCCATAGGCAGTAAGAATGCCCAGGCAAAATAAGTTTCAAAATATTCAGCAGCTAACCTGTATAGTTTTCTGGAAATTGATTGAGCGAGGTGAGGATGGAACTTAGCTAGAGATAGATGGAGAATAGTTACAACTGGAAAGGTCAATTAGATGTTGGTTGCAGCACATTTAGCAGGTTTGTGCAAACTGTGAGAGGCAAATCAGAATTATGACACTGTAAGGACATAAATAATTGTACTGTAGATGTGTCACACTATGCAGTAAATTCATCATGTAAATATTGCATATTCACAGGTAATACAGTTATTAATGACTGTACATCAATATTTTCTCTCATCAAACTCGATTATTACTTTTAAACTAGTTTCCACATATTGCCTGCATTCCGTAATAGCATTCATGTTCTGCTGATATTACTTTGTTATTCATTACCAGGTGTCATGTAGTTTTAGCAAGGGCGATAAAAGCACTTTGTGCACAGATGCGTTAATAATATTAAATCATTCCTGAATCTCGCTAATTTTGTGACCACCGACTGCATGTGCCCTTACAAAAGTCAGAGACAGGGGCAAGTGCACCCTCTTGGTTGCTGAAATCCAATTTATTTCATTTTTACAATGTGGCTGTTCTGCAATCAGTGGCAGGTTTTTCGTCGCTGAACACATTGTGTTATCATCTTCTATTTGCAGTTAGTTCTCGATGCTCCACTCAATGGAGGAATCCAGTTTTGGCTATACCACACCAACCCATCTCTAGCTACGCTCCACCCATGCTTTTCCCATGTTGGGATCGATTGATCCCTGAATCCCAATTTCCAGAAAACTATACAGGTAAGCTGTTGAATAGTTTGAAACTAATTTGGCTGTGTGCTGTTGCTGCCTATTATTAAATAGTAAAGCCATTCAATTTGTACAACTTGACGGACTGTTAAGCGTTTATGACTGGCTAAATCACATCATTCATGATGTAATTGATTGTGACATCAGCCCATATTTGACATAGTTAATTATGATGTCATACGCTTGATTGATAAATTGGATTCCTCCATTAACAAGCTTATTTAATGTGGCAGATTAACTTTATCACTCACACTCAAAGGAAGACAGCCAATTGGCAGCCTTCATGGGTGAATAAATATATGGCGAAGAGGTTGCTATCAGAATGGATGCCTGAGATGTTGAAAACCTTATCGTCATCTCCCTCTCTGACATAGATGTCTCCTATTGATACCATTCTTGTTAGTACTTCTCATTCATATCCTGTAATGGTCATTTTACCTTTTTTTTCGTGTGCATTTGAAACCGGGACTGTCCCACTGAATGGTGTCTTTCGCTTTAGAAACTCCAGGAACTATGTTAGTGCACTAATGGTGTCAGTTATTGGCAGGTGTTGAACCCAAATCCAAACCCTGTCCTTAAGGGGGAATAACTATCGCTATGGCAGGGTTAAGATCCTCAATCAATCACATTCTTGTAGAGCCGGATGAAGAAAGGATTTGCTGGAGGAAGTTTCCTTGGAGCAGAATGTATGGATGCAGTTGTCTAGAAGCCTGTAACAGGGCTAATGGATGCCTGCCACCCCCATGCATATATATATATATATATATATATATATATATATATATAAATAATGGTAGACATTTCTTTCCATGACCCCTTCCTGGTAAGTATCATGGGGCCTGTATGTGGGTTCAGGTGTCCTTGGAGTGACATATCGATCCAATGATAGTCTAATTGGCCTGTCTTATTCCCAGGAATTCATTGGGTGATTAAAGAGGAAGATGATCCTGGTCCACATCTTTACTGAATGCTTCCAGCCAAGCCCCAGGTATCTGATGCCTACCGATGGCTGCTAGGCATTAGGCCAGATTCCCTGAGGAATTTGTCATGTTCCACAGCTGTACGCTGATCGTCTAGAGGGCATGTTTCATGCAGTGACAAATCCCTTTAAGAAATACGGCAAACTTGTTAACGCTACGCATGAGATAGCATGGCAATGCCATATTGAGGCTCTTCAATTTTCCCAATACTGGGAAGTTAGTCCAAGTGACAGGTGCTGATGGAAGTATGGCACTGGAAGAAGACATGTCCAGTGGCCTGTTCTGTACTGGGCCTCCTCCATACTAATAGTATGCTTTGGATAAACATGGCTCTCTGAGTCTGAGAGGAAAGGGATTAAGTCGTTATATTGGCTTTTTCCCATCTACTATTCTCACTTCTACAAGAAGCACCTTTATCTGTCGAGCTGTAGCCATCCAGTATAGAATTAACATGTGTCTAAACTGTTTAAACATGTTCTATTACCAGGTCTCATTGGATGCAACACAGATTAACCTTGAGCAGTCATAGAAGCTCTTAATGATGTTACTAATTGCATGGGCCTTCTTCTCATTGGAGTTGTAGGTTGCCAAGAGCTCAAGGAGACACAGAGCTGGTGCGTAATGAGAGAGCTTTGCAAAATTGTGCTAGGTTCGCTGCACCTCTCACAAACCAGCAATGGTGTGGTTCCTTGACCGGAGGACAATTCCCAGCTGGTCAGTATTAAAGCTGGTGGTCACTAAGCGATTCCTAGTAGTAGGTGGTGTGGGGGAGGGGCAGTTTCAACAGCTGCCTCCTCAGCAACCAGCCATTCCTAGGTGAGTGTTGTATGTGCATGTGTGGACTTGATCAAGGTCAAAGTGCTGCGAGGGTCAGCACCACAGAGAGTGCCACTCTTAAATTATTTGGTATTCCCTACACTCATATATGGGCTTGTAAGGGAGAGGGGGTGGGTCGGTGCTAAGCTGACTTAATTAAGAGAGGCAGAAAATCACACCAGACCAGTTGGTTTTCGAAAACTGTCGGATACCTGCCAGACTTGATAGGCATTCACCTGCCATATCAACTGTCTCCTGTGAGTGCCGATCTGGACTTCCATGCCAGTTAAAGTAGACCCATGCCAGTTACAGTAGACATATTGATAGGAAGCCATTCTGGAAAAAAGTAAGAGTACACTTGTGAAACAGACTGATTCAAGCTGTACTGACCAAATATGAGTGGTTCTATTCAAGTGTCTTGTACCACAAAGTACTGGAGGATGGAGATCCATTTCTTAACCTGACATCACTAAACAAGTTTATTCTGGCACCAGTTTCAAAATGGAAATGGTAATGTGTTGGTCGGTTTTCAAGCGTGAGTGATCGATCAATATATTTTAAGGATGCTTATCTCTCCAATAGCGTGTTGTCACCATTACGTGAGTGACGGTTGCATTCCTAGGATGACAGTACAAATGTGAATGACCCTTTCCATTTTTAGCTATGCCCTGCCCATCTTTAGCTAAGCTCCACCCACACCTTGCTCGTGTTGGGATTGATCGATCTCTGAACTACCTGACTTAATTTCCAGTAAACTATACAGATAAGCTGTTGAATATTTTGAAACTACCTATGGCAGCAACAGCGTTTAGTCAAATTAGTTTCAAAATATTCAACAGCATGTTTATTAAATAAGCCATACAATTCTTGTGTCAGACTATTAAGAGTTAAGACGGGCCTAATAGAATCATTTATGACATAATGATTATGACATCATCCTACATGCTGCTTAGCTGATTATGATGTCATATGATGTGAGATGATGATGGGCACTGGAAAGGTGAATTCAAGGTAGTTCCATTTAATATTTCTAGCATTCCTCTGGTATTCACGACAGTCGTCCTAACAATTACAGCTCACATGCGCAAAAAGAAATTGGCTGTTCATGCTTAGATATACACAACTTGCTACTAAAATCACATCAACGGAGTCTATCAGCTAAATATCATTATAGTTCTTCAGCTATTACCAGACACAGGCTGAAAATTAGGCTGCCAAGAATTATAATTAAAGTATCTACCCAGAAGTATCTGCGTAGGAATGTACTTTGATCTATAACCAGGCATGCTTTCTCCATCTCTGACCAGAGCAAAGACAATGCTGTCTTATTAAAAAATAGTGTGCAATAGTTGTTATATATTAATGTCATAGCTAAAACTATCTTGAAAGAATGTTGCAATTAATGGGGACATGGATCCAGCTAACCCATTTACGACATTGCGGAGATGCAAGATATAGCTGTTTAACACAAATGTCCCTCAAAGACAATTTCATCACCCGTGTTGGATTCAGTAATTGGCTGGTGGCTAAAATGATCCAGTCTTCTTTTACATCTCCCCAACCATCAGGTAGCAATATTCGTGGAGGCCTGAATGGAGAGTTGGGGAGCCTCTCTGGAAGAAAGACGATTATCAGCGCCATTTGGAGTCAGAACATTTTCAGAAAGATATCAATGTTCTGGACTACAGAGTGGTAATTTTGTTATTAGAGCATTTTCTCAATAAAGTGTGAAAGATGGTTTTGATTTGACTCAACAGTAGTGTTGTATTTAAACCTTCATCATTGAGTGAAGTCACAAGTCTATGTATGATGACATGAAAATGAAATGTTTTGGTACATGCATGGGAAGGATCCACACATATTCTGGGCAGCTTAATTTCACTTCAAGAGTATACTTACCTCCCTAACACTTTGATATTCCCAAATATCGACTTTCACTCAATAAACACTCAGATTAAAAAGGTTGGGTGCCCCTATGGGCAGGTAGCCAGATGCCAGTCTGGCGGATGCCAGCCCCAACCTCCGCATGCGCAGACTAGTACTTCCTCTTTTCCAATTTATTGGCAAAAGAGTCACATGCATACTTTTTTCTAAGAGTTTTCTGCTGTTTCGAATCACTTATTAATCATCTGAAAATCACGTCTGAACATGGGAAGTCACAAGAGGAGGGCCCAGGACCAAGTCATCAGGTAATTTCTAATACATATTTGTCTAATTTAGCATTTTAGTTCCGATGTAATGTGTTTCCGGGACTCGCAATTAGACATAATAAGCGCCCATAAAACTGGTCTATTTCTATATGGCGCTATGAAATGCTAATCTCTCTTTGTGTTTGTGTCCACAGGTATCTATCTATGATTGAAAAGGACAGCACATCATTAGAGGGTTTGTTTTTCTCTCCACCAAGGTTCCATTTCCTACTAACAATGTTAGAATGAACTAAAACAAAATCTATGCCCAGTGAGTTGGAGGCCTCGTAAGAAGGTCTTCTCACTTTGCCCTCTTGGTCCACTTCCTTCCCTTAATGGTGGAGAGAGTTAAGAGGTCATAGAATTTGGTGGAGGTTCCAGTGCATCAGATCGGATGGTTTGTCTATGCTAAAGACGCAGGTTTTCTAGTTATGATATTAGGCACTTCAATTATTTTTGAAAATATTTCTGAAATATGCTGCCATTTTATCATTGTATATCTGATGTTTGCATAGTCTGTCTCTACTATCCTTTCCAGTTAGATATTCTGGATATGAATACAATTCATCCTTACACCTGGATATTGTCTTCGGGTCGGATTAACTTCTTATTTTTGAAGTTATGACATCATAATCAGCCTTGCACTTTACTAACTATTATAAAGTTTTGTCCAACACTGGTTTACTTATTAGTTAGTGGTCTTTATGGTCACCTTCCCTCTCTAATTTTTTAACTAATTTTGTTTTGTTTTCGTCTTCTGTCCTTTTTTAGAAGCCTGATTGCCCTTCTTGTGGAAGGTTTTTGAAAGAACGGTCCACCCCACATTTATGCTTCCAATGCAGTCCATGTGGACCATTGCTTGACTGTGACATCTGTAAACAGTGGGGGTGGGGGGTGTTGGGCAAGCTAATGTCTGAATTTTATCTTTACAGACCAAGGAGAGGGTGATTGAGGAGAGAAGAATGAGGAAAGAGCTTCTTGGTAAGAATGCTAAGAGGAAGACCTCATCCACCATGGTTATGGAGGCCTTCCATGTTGAAATGTTGGGAGAGATGAAGAGGACAATTAAGGATTTTGGTTCCAGAGTTGCTTTGTGGTATGCTTCCTGGACCAAATCCTTTATTCTTGTCTTCCTCTGCTCCGGAGCAGATACTCCCCACTGGATCAGTGCTCTGTAGGGACTTATCAGGTTTCGTCCAAGATTCAGAGGTGACACTATTAGAGGGGGGCAGTCCACTATGAGGACACTGGCAGCAGGCTTGCCGCGCCGGTTGTTCATGGACAGGTGTCACTGGAACCTGGTGCCTGCTTATCAGGCCAGGATTATCTGCACCCTATAGGTACCACTTCCTCCTATGGTACTTTTCCTGGCCAGTCCGAGTTAGCATTCTTTGCTGACCTGGAGTCTAATCTTTCTGGCCAGGAAGAAGAGGATTATCTGCTGGGTTCTCCTTCTGCTGCCATGGCCATGGACATTGACATGCGTGCACCCCTCGCTGGGAGCACGGGCAATATTTTCCAGGGAACTACTCGTGCAGGAGTAGTGTCCGTGGCGCAGAAGGTAGCCCGGGCTGGATCTGATGGCCAGCATTACCACATACCTCGGCTTGCCGATGGTGTAGTGGGTTCTGGCCAGGGCCGTGGAGTGGCAAAATTTTCCCCACACAATACCACCATGCCTGCTCCTGGTCAAGCCAGTCAGTTTAGCATGCCTGTTCTTTCAAGCCTGCATGCTTTCCCTGGCTTGCCAGGAGTATCAGTTCCTCCAGCCACATACACGCCTGCAATTGCTCAGAAGGATGACAAAGGCCCGTGCCTTGTCAAGCAGTCACGGGTAGCCACAGAGGAAGACTGGTCTGATGCTTGTCATTGGCTAATAAACGTCAGGCCAGGTCTTGCTGTGGAACAGTCAGCCAGCTATTGCAGCACTTTCGCACGTCTCCCAGCTGTTACAGGGGGTAGTAACAGCATCTGCATCACACCAGCCTCGTCCGGTAACAGTCCAGAGAGTCATCCATCTCTGGATTGTTTAACCAGGTCTGTGACCAGGAGTGTCCGGGCATGGCGCACGTTTTCCTTAGACAACTTGTGCCCATCCCTGGACCTGTATAATAGTCTGCTGCATACGCCTATGGCACATCCTGGTCTTTTTGGAGGTGAGGGATGTAAGCACCTCCAGGAGATGGTCACCCTGGTCAATAACCAGAGGGCGTTGCGCGAGCAATTTGAAGTGCTTCGCAGAGCACGTTCGTGCAGCTCCCCCTGCGTTTCATCCCCTGCCGGCTCGAGGTGGCAGTGGCCAGGTCAGTAGCAGCGCATGCTTCGGCCAGCAGCAAGCGGGGTGCAAGCTCCTGTAGCACAGCTAGCCAGGCAGTTGCCCACGCACCGAGGTGCGTGGGCTGTGGCGCATGATGATCTGGTCGTGGTAATCATACCTGAAGGGTCGGTTACCATGGTAAGAACCACTCCAGTGTTTCTGGACCAGGAGACAGTGCCACTCTTGCGCTACTTATGTCCACCTCTCTCCCTAGGTGATCCAGTGGGAGGCCGATTGGCCCACCACAAGCAAGAGTGGAACGGGGGGGTCTTGCGATGGCTTTCAGTCGGATATCATCCCGATTGGATGGCAGGCCCACTATCGCGGGTGTCTCTGGTGCCAGTCTGGACTCAAAATCCAAGCGATCCAGATCAATGGTTGTGTATAGAGGAGGAAATAAATTCCCTCATATTAAAGATGCAATTCAACCGGCACAAAAGTGCCTGAGCTTCTATTCAACCGTGTTTCTAGTGACAAAGAGCACTGGAGGGTGGAGACCAATTCTCAACCTCAAGCCATTGAACAAGTTCATAGACACACCCAGTTTCAAAATGGAGACTGAAAATGGTGTTGGCAGGGTTGGAGAAGGGAATGTGGACAGCATCAATAGACCTGAAGGATGCTTATTTCCACATTCCAATAGCGAGGAGTTTTCATCGGTTCCTGAGGTTCGCATTCCAGAGTAGACAGTGGGAATTCAGGCTTTTACCCTTTGGAATTTCAACGGCTCGGGTCTTCACCAGGGTGGTTCTTGCTATAACAGCATACCTCCACAGGAGAAGCATAGCAGCCCACACATACATAGACGACTGGCTGTTAAAAGCCCACAAGTCTATCAGCAAATCTGGACATAGTGTTTGAAAACTCTCACAGCCTTGTGCTGGATAATCAACTTTAAAAAATCGGAGCCTACTCCATCCCAGAAGTTTGTTTACCTGGGAATGTTCTTCAATCTAGAGATAGGATAGGTTTATCCTACTCAGGAGAGGGTACAAGTACTCATCTCATTAATACAGTCAGTGTGCAACAGTCGTCATGTCCTGACACAGGTTGACTTCAGAATGCTGGGGTTGATGGTTTCTCTGGAACCAGTCATTAGTCAGTCGGCTTTACGCAGGTGGCCTATCCAGTTATTTCTCATGACACAATGGACCCAGAGTACAGGATCACTGGACTCGAATGTGTCAGTGTTGGCGCCTCTTATTCACCACCTTCAGTGGTGGATGAAGACAGAGAATCTCCTGGCGGCGGTGATGCTAACCCCTCCCCACCCTCAGTTAACGATGTATACAGATGCATCGATGGAGAAGTGGGGAGCTTGCCTGGAAGAAGCCACAGTATCAGGGCTTTGGAATCTGGATCAGTCAAAAGAACATATCAATCTACTGCAATTGCGAGCGGTAGTCCTTGGCCTGGAACATTTCATAGAGAAAGTTCAGGGCAAGATTGTTCTAGTTTGATCAGACAACTCAACAGTAGTGACTTATATAACCGCCAGGGCAGAACAAAGTCGCCCAGTCTCTGTATGATGACATGGAAACTGCTTTCCTGGTGCCTGGATCACAGGATTACCTTGAAAGCAGATCATATTCCAGGAAGGTTAAATCTGCTAGCAGACTCATTGAGCCGAAGGATGGGTGTTTTACTTACAGAATGGCAATTAAATCAATGTGTGGCAGATCGTCTGTTCAACCACTGGGGGAAACCCAACGCAACGAAAAAAAATGCGAAGATGACGATGTACGTCTCTCCAATTACAGATGCGTTAGCTATCAGCTGGATGGCAATGTATGCATACGCATTCCCTTCAGCAATCCTGATTCCAAAAGTTCTTCAGAAAGTCAGACAGGAGGAGTGCTAAGTGCTTCTGATCGCCCCAAATTGGCCAAACCGATCATGGTATATGGATCTGCTGGACCTTCTGGTCTGCAATCCGGTTCCTCTGCCTCTGATGGACAATATTATCTTCCAGGGCTAGGCCCTTCCCAACAACCCGTCAATGTTCAGATTGACTGCGCGGATGTTGTCAAGGAATCTAGAATTAAGGAGAGCTTTTCTGAGCAAGCAGCCATGTTCATGGCAAAAGCCAGAAGGGGGTCAACCTCTAGAGCATATAATTTTAAAATCAACAGATTTGCAGAATGGTGCTCAAAACGATGTATTAATCCAATGGATTCATCTATTCGGGTAGTAGCTGATTTCCTCTGTCACCTATATGATGCCTATAGCCTCAAGCCTAACTCTATTGCTGGCTATAAGTCAGCTTTAATGACAGTTGTCTCTTGCTTGGCTAATAGGGGAAGTGGTGAAGTAAGTAGATTAAATACTTTAATTAAAGGCATGGGCAATTTAAGACCAAGGAATCCCCCAGTGATTCCATCTTGGAGTTTATTTCTAGTGCTCCAGGTACTAGCTGATAAGTCATATGAACCACTAAGTTCCATTTCTATGAAAATTTTGACACTTAAAACTGTGTTTTTAATTGCTGCGGCCTCGGCCAGGTGGAGAATCAAAATTCATGCCTTATCAGCCG
Source organism: Chaetoderma sp. LZ-2023a (assembly GCA_034401795.1). Lineage (NCBI taxonomy): Eukaryota > Metazoa > Mollusca > Caudofoveata > Chaetodermatida > Chaetodermatidae > Chaetoderma > Chaetoderma sp. LZ-2023a. Next base: position 80,345,702 of record CM067372.1, read on the forward strand.
AGGCTACAGGGGAAGGCCTTAAGCTTCTGCCTAGGATAAATTTCATGGGTAAAAATCAGTCTGGAATATCCAGGTCAACCCATATTTTTACCTGCTTTGACTAGATATGATCCTAATTCAAAAGCATGGTGTCCAGTCCGAGCATTAAACTGGTACAAACAACCTAGTCAGGAATGGCGGATGGACCCAACGGCGTTATGGTTGTCATATATTGAACCCCAGGGCAGGGCGTCTAAGGACACCATTTCCAGGTGGATTGTACAGTGCATCCAATTTTGTCATAAATCTGCCACAGGTAAACAAGTTGACTTAGTTAAGGCTCACAGTGTTCGCGGCGTAGTGGCTTCTACTGCCCTATTTAATGGGGTTCCTGTGGATGACATTATGTCAGTAGCCCAGTGGCACTGTGAGTCAAGTTTTACAGACCATTACCTCCATGACACCTCGAATCCTTTCGCCTTATCGATTTTGAAAAGATAATCTAGGTGTACATATTTTGATGAGGTTTTCTCATTTTTTTTACATATTTCACAATTAATCAATGGTAACAACCACTTATTTGGACTGCATCAGCCTTCACCAATGGGAAGATGATGACAGCAGTCAACTTTCACAAGGTCAGTCTTGTTTATGTGTTATTCATTGTTGATTGTGTTGTCACGTGACCCTTCGTTATTAATATGGTGATCGTATGTGTTTTATGTGGTTCGTTATTGAGAGTATACGAAAATGAAGCCTTTTCGTTTAATGTCCTATAGTACATGACACTTGTACATAGAGAGCGTATGGGACCTTGAGGTCATTCTGTCTTCCTCCCAGGAAAAGGGGGTGGGGTGGGGTGGAGGAGAGCGCATATGACATATGGTCTTTTCTGAGCCATCGGTTGTGTTATTTGTTGTTCAAATCTATCCCTGGTTGTGTTTTCACACAATTTCAGAAGTTTAAGTGCCTTAAACGCAGAAAAGCGCATAGGGAAGAGCTGGTCTTTTGACATCGCCTCCCTCCCGCCGAATTCTCTGATGAATTCTGGCAATATCAAAGAGTGTTAGGGAGGTAAATATACTCTTGAGGTGAAATACACAAAATCATGGATTTCTTTTTTCATGAGAGAGTTGATAGTTACCTCCCTAACACGGCGACGGCCTCCGCCCCACAGAGGCTCGGTCTTCAGGCTTTCTTAATGTTGCATAGTGTCAGCCAATAAATTAGTTAGAGGAAGTACTAGTCTGCACATGCGCGGAGGTTGGAGCTGGCATCTGCTGGACTGTCATCTGACTACCTGCCCAATAGGGGCACCTAACTTTTTTAATCTGACTTTATTGAGTGAATGTCGATATATATCAAAGAGTGTTAGGGAGGTAAGTATCAACTCTCTCGTGAAAAAAGAAATCTGTGATTTCGTTTAATCTACTAGATGACGTATTAATATGTAGGATGTCGATTTTATCAATGAAATAGCAGCTCAAATATTGCGTGGCGGACTGTCTGTTCAATCATTGGGGGAAACCCAACATAGATCTGATCACAACAATATAGAATGCCTAGAGAACAACACAGTCTTGGCAACACAACTTCCCTATAAGTCATTGCTAAGACAGGATATATTGCAAAATTGTGCTATGGACAGATTTTGCTCAAATGAAATAATGACATTACCTCTCACCTTAATATATACATATTGCTACCTGAGTGGTAGGGAGATGTAAAAGAAGATTGGATGTCTATTTCCTAATTGAAATTTAGTGCATATTTAATCAGTCACATGTGACAGGTATATTTTCAATATCACAAGCAAAATTGGCCTGTCGATGACGGGTAGTCACAGGTAATCTTGATCCCTGTAACATGTCTCATACCAGTGAGCAGGCAATTGCATTGACTCTGTAAATAATGCAAAGCTAACTACTCTTATGCATATGTCTGGAATTATATGTATAATTTGTATATAAGTGTGTGTGTGTGTGTGTGTGTGTGTGTGTGCGTGCGTGCGTGCGGACGTGCATGCGTGCGTGCAAACTTCAAAACTTGTATACAGAATTTTGATATGATCAATTTTTCCGGCGACCTTTCTTGGATATTCAGAAAATTTTTTAATCAGTTAAAAGCCTACTACTCATTAACCGCTTGGCCGGTTTAACTTGTTTATATAATTTTGATTGGTAAAATTTTCTGGTGGCCATCTTGGATTTTTCAGAAATCCTTAAAAATACTACCCTTCCTTAAGCAATGGCCTGATTTCAACAATATTTTCGTGGAATGATCCTATGGTGATAGGCTTCAAGAAGTCTAATGAGAATTTTGATTGATCAATTTTTTTCAGCAGCCATCTTGGATTTTCCAAAAGATTTTCTTTAAAACACTACTCCTTAGCCAATGGCCAGATATTAATGAAACATAGCTGGAAGGATCCTACCCGGCCGGCACATGACCTTGTTTCAATGCTGTTTCAATGTCATTTCAATGTATCGACATTGAAACAATGTGGTGTGTTCGCTGGGTATGGTCATATACTTCCGAAGTTGAATAAAGGAATTTATTTGGCTAATTTTTTCAATGGCCATCTTGGATTTTCAAATGAAAATTTCCAGAAGCCTTTAAATCACTTTGTACTACTACTGCTACCATGTGGGTGTGAGTCAGGTAGTTGAAAGTTGGTCCATGAAAGAGGATTTTTGTCGTCTGGATGGTGGGCCAGTGGGTAGACTACTCAGCTCCCAAACGCTAGGCGATTAGGTGCCATAGAATTGGCTGGGTTCGAACCTCTCTCAGGTCGAAAATTTAAAAATATAAAATCCAATCCAATGATGACTGTGCTATATCCTAGTGCCAGTGCGTCATCAGTGACAAGTTTCCTAGAACTAATGCTTAACAATAATAAAAATCTACTACTACTACTACTACTACTACTACTACTGCTGCTGCTGCTGCTGCTGCTGCTGCTACTACTACTTAATCAATGGCACAATTTCAACCAACCTTCGATGGAATGATCCTATGATGATAAGCTTCAAGAAAACCTACAGGAATTTGATTGATCAGTTTTGTTTTATGACCATCTTGGATTTTCCAAAAATTGTTCATCATGTCTATTTAAATGCAAATAGTTCAGATGCTAATGGTTCAGGTAAGCATCACAGGCTCTTGGGCCTCTTGTTTAGTTAGGCATGGACAATTTTTGCTTTGGAAAATAGTAAATGATTTTTAGTTCACCTTGCCAAGTGAGTTTATGCCATGGCGACCATCCATCATCCATCGTCTGTCAACTTTTCCTTTAAATGACTTCTTCTCAAGAACCACTGGGCCACTTTCAATTATATTGGGCAAGAATCTTCCTTACTGCATAGGGAACCCAAGTTTGTTCAAATGAAGCCAATCGGCCAATTTGGCCAGTGAGCATCTTGGATTTTAGCCCATTTTAGGAAACGTCTTTAAAAGTTTTTTACCCTTCTCCGAAACTACTTGAGGGATTGATCCAAAACTCATGAAATATCATCTAGGGTAAGAGCTGAACCAAGTTTGTTCAAGGGAACTTGATTGGCCTAATAGTTTGGTGACCATGTTGGATGACTTAGTTTTCCCAAAAATAACTTCTTCTCCAGACCCGCTGAAGGGATCGGGCCAAAATTTGGTAGATGTAATTAAGGAGTAAGGACCATTAAAGTTTGTTCAAAAGAAGATGATACATCAAAGAACCTGTTCACCCTGGACCAATTAAAATGTAGTGCATTTGGCAGCCATTTGGATTTTTTTATTTGGATGGATTTGGAAGCCGAAATTGGTTTGATATATGTTGTTGCATATGCTGATTTCAAATTTGGCACTTTCAAAACTGTCGGATAAACGGTCTGGCAGACATCTTGGATCGTTTTCTCGCTGAAACTCCCATACTAAAGCAATGGGAAAATTAAAATGTCTTCTGGAGAACCACAGGACCGATTTGGCAAGAATCATCCGTAGGGCATATGGATCCAAGTGTGTTCAAATAAAGCTGATTGGCCGGTGGTCATCTAGGATTTTGGCCTATTTTGAGAAATGTCTAAAAATCTTCTCCGAAACCGCTTGGGCCATCGATTCAAAATTCATTATATATAATCCAGGCGAATAACTGAACCAAGTTTGCTCAATAATGGAATTTTATTGGTCAAATAGCTTGGCTGCCATCTTGACTGACCTAGTTTTCACAAAAATGATTTCTCCAGAACCACTGACCGGATTGAGTCGAAATTAAGCAGATATGATTGGGGACTATTAGAGCCATTAACGTTTATTCAAGGGAAGTTGATACATAAAAAACATGGCCGCCATCGACCAATCAAAATGTAGTGTTTGGCGGCCATATTTGATATTTTTATTTGATGGATTTTAAAGTCAAAATTGGTTTTATATTAAAAATCTCTGAAAGTGCTTGGGGATCTATGCAGACCTCATGAAATATGATCTAGGGCAAGAGCTGAACCAAGTTTGTTCGAGGGAACTTAATTTGCCAAATGGTTTGGTGGCCATCTTGGATGACCTAGTTTTTCGTGAAAACAGAAAACGACTTCTCCAGAACCGCTGAATGCTTCGGGCCAAAATTTGGCTGATATGATTAGGCCGAAACACCATTAAACTTTGTCCATGAAAAGTTGATATATAAAAAAAACCCACCATGACCACCATGAATCAATCAAAATGTGTGTGCGTGCGTGCATGTGTGCATGCATGTGTGCGTGCATGTGTGTGTGTGTGCGTGCATGTGCACGGGTTTGCATGTGTACATGTAAATTCATTTTACATTAGTGATACATTTTTCTGTTTGTGAAGCACTTGTCTTTTGTATTCTAGCATAATAATGAAAGAATCATGTAATTTATCAGGAAAACATCATCTTTGCAAGTCAACTTTGAACTAATCAGGTTTCTCAAAACTGTGTATATAGAATATAAAATATTCTTTTTCCATTTGGGGACAGCACTCTGAAGAGCTGGTTGAGCTCCACAATAGGATTATAGCTTGATGTGATCTCGAAGTATTTCATTTATTGAGAACATGTTGTATTATCGAATCTAATCATTTCTCCGAGAAAATAATTACTGATATGGATTCATCATTCAGAGGAAATAACATTGGGAGTGCAGAAATGCATATGATTTCCTTATTGATACTGTGTCTGCCTCGCTGTATGCACATGTTTTAGATTAAGGATTCAGCGGATAGAATTGCATAATGTTGTCTTTGCCGAGGACATTTCCGTTGTCGATGATCTGAAGTAGCATTTCCACCACTTGTAGATTAATGATATGCATTGTGCACTATTCTGTCCACCCTTTCTTGTTCACTAGTGCAAATTAAGATATGGTCATTCAAAGTGTTTTTGAAAACATTTCACTGTTATTATTTCAGTGCATAATTTTCACAAAGGGATCGTTCCTTCCCCTAGCTGGATCATAAGGCAGCAGCATCTCCCAGTCAAATTAGTTTCAAAATATTAAACAATTCACCTTTATAGTTACCTTGAAATTGAAGATACAGGGATTCAGTGTTCAGAGTGTTAAAATTTATTCAAGCACATGCATGAAGTGGATGGAGCTTAGCTAGAAGTGGGTGGGGCATAGCTAGAAGTGGGTGGGGCATCCCTTTATCCCTCTATTGGCTCCAAAAGACAGGTGATTTTCTCGAGCAGGTTTTGCTATTATCGTTGTTGGCATGCAGCGTTGGAACATGTCAACACGATTCCATTGTACATCAAACGCAATATTTTAGAAAATTCACTAATTCACAATTCCAGTTAAAGCTGTTTGTATTGTTTTGTGCTCCATAAATTAATGGAAAAATCCAGTTTTTAACTATGACCCGCCCATCCCTAGTTAAGCTCCACCCATGCTTCGCTTGTGTTGGAATCGATCGATCCACGCTTTCCCTGAATCTCAATTTTCAAAAAATATACAGGTAAGCTTGTGAATATTTTGAAACTAATTTGACTGGGTGCTGTTGCTGTCTATGGCAGCAACAGTGCCCAGTCAATTTAGTTTCTAGATATTCAACAGCCTGTTTATTAAACGGTAAAGACATGCAATTCGTACACCAATGCTTAGTCGGTCATCAATTATGTGCTCGTGACGAACGTATCTACGTCATTCATGTCATTTATTATGATGTTGTCCTACTGGTCACTGAGTTAATTATGACATCATATGATTGATGTATGAACTGGAAAGGTCCATTGACAGCTCTAGACCATGGCATAACCAATTTTTGTTGACCAGTAAAGAGTTAGGTATTTAATGGCCAAATTTAGTCAGTAAAATCATCATATTTGCTCATTCAATGTCCATTTGCAGCCCAAAGGCAGATTTACTACTCTAATGACTAGCTTGGTTATAAGAACTAAGTGGTAATTTTTCAAAAACAGTCTTCTCTTGGTTTGCGAATGGACATTCCTCAAAATCACTGCAAAGGCTGGTTTTAAAGGGTTAAAGTAACGAATTGATCACTTGGTCAAAGGGCATTACAGTAGTTAATAGAGCTCTTTAACCATTTAACACTCAAGCAGGCCAAAACTACTTTTGCAGTGGTCTTAAGAAATGTCCTTTTGCAGGCCAAGAGAAAACTATTAGTGAAATTAGCCACTGGAGCCAGTTATTCCAGTGGTAAATTTTCAAAAATAATTTCTTAGCCTGCAAATGGAAATTAGAAAATTTTAATTTTCTTAAGCAAATTTACGGATTAAAGAGTTAATGACTGATATTCTGATCAGCTCCACAGGATGATGCATTTCCGAGAGAAAAACGCTGATAGAAATTAAGCGCAGAAAATGGACATTCTTAGGAAATCCATCACAGAAAATGGATGTTCCTATTTCCTATCTTAAGGATGTATAAAGGTCTTTTGTAATGATCGGTGATTTATCATTTATCTCATGGATTGTATTTTAACACTCAGTGAGAGCTTAGCTCACTCATCCGTGTATATATTATTCTGGATACTCAGAAAGGTATGTGAATGGCACGTTACCATTTACCTCAGCTCTCTGCAGTGATGTCCATTTTCATGCCAAGAGAGAACCACTTTTTGAAATTTACCACTAAATGATTGGCTTGATAACCGAGTGACAGTCATTTCAATAGTAAAGCTTTAAAAACTGTTTTACTGTCCTGCAAATGTACAAGAATCTCAAATTTTTTGACAAATTTTGACCATTCCAAGTTTGACCAAGTTTTAAACTTGTCAAAATTTTGGGCCAAAATCCTAGAATTTCCCTAGGGATTTACCTGAAATAAGGCATTTGAATTCCTATGAATTCCTAGGATAATCCTGGGATTTATGTCCTTAGGATATTGCTAGGATTTCTAGTGAGTATTGGAACATAAATATCCTAGGAATTTGAATTGCAACCAATGGGCTTGTGATGACATTGGGATATCCTAGTAATCATATATACCAGTATGAACTAGGACATTTATTAGCTCAACTGACTAGGATTGCCAAGTAAGCTTATGCCAAGGTGGCCATCCATCCATCCATTGTCTATTAATTTATCATCCATCAACCTTTGCTTTAAAATGTATTTTTCTAAACCATGGGTGGATTTTAACAAAATCTGTTTCTAAGGATCTCACGGTGGTAAGCTCAGTTCAGAACTTCAGTTCAGTATTTTGATTGATTGATTTTTCCATCGATGGAAATGCTACTCCTTAACCAATGGCCTGATTTCAACGAAACTTGGTTGAACAGTCCTATGGTGGTAGGCTTCAAGACTTCAAATGAGGATTTTGATTGGGTAATTTTTTTCAATAATGGCTATTCAAAGATTTTCTGAAAATCATTTAAAACATATTTCTTCATAAACCAGTTGTTGGATTTTAGCCGTATGTATATATAAGACTAGACCTGAAGAGGCTAGTTTTGCCCAATTTGCCCAGTAAGGGGTTAACTTGCATTGATTTCTCCCAAATGGGGAATTTTCTATTCAGTATTTCTTTATTGATGCGCAAATCATTGCATTATCTCTCTTTCCAGTAACCCTTTATGCATGCACCCCCCCCCCCCCTCCCCGCAGCTCTCCACTAGAACAGATCAAGATCAAGATGCTTTGGATTTGAATGAATAATGTAAGATTACCATTCCCAGTAGTCAGATTTGTATTACTAATGTACTACAGTAGTGGATTATATGTCCTTGTTTTCACATTTTTAAATAATTAAATTAGGATTTTCCATAAACTACCATGTGCACAATGTCTTAATTATATTAACAAATTTATTACTTACTCTCTGTATGGTTTTGGCTTTAATACCCCTAGCTCAGATGACACTCCTGAGATTAGACAAGATGATCCTCAGCTGCTTCATGTATTAATCATGTCGATCCTCTCCTCAGTCATTGTCTAGCTGACCATAAGCAATTAACTTTTGTCATTTTCACCAAGAGACTGTTATATTTTGTCATGGTATATGATCCTGTTGAGGAATATTATTAATCCTTTAGTGTTTATGCCAGATAACACATGCCTCTGCACTTCTCTTGAGAAATGTCAATTTGCAGACCAAAGGAAAGTCTCATTGGCTTGTAAATGAACATTCGCTGAGCAAAAGAGTTAACTATTTCAGTACTACAGATCAAATACAGCAAATTCTTCATACTTTGAGAAGTACTTTGAAAGTAATTTCACTGGAATCTCCAGATGAAGCCTTAATTTTGTTTAACCCTTTAATTGTCATACCGGCCAAAACCAGCTGTTGCTATTGTCTTGTGGAATGTCCATTTACAGGCGAAGAGAATACAATTTTTGAAAATTTACCACTGGAGTGACTGGCTCGATAACTAAGCCAGTAATTTCAGTGATAAATTTTCAAAGATTGTATTCTCTTGACCTATAAATGGACATTCAATAAGAAAATAATTTTTGAACCAAATCTTACCATTAAAGGGTTAAATAGAAGTTAGTTTTGTGAGGAAGACTTAATCATTTGTCCCTGATATGGCTGGCTCAGTATGTCCATCACATGTTTCTGGTCTGGTTCCTCAAAACTAGTAATTTCTTATGGCTTAGAGAGATACCCACACCCACATATCTAAATAGACAGGGGACTAAATAGTGTTTGCTTTTTCTCTGTGTCGATTTAATCACTCATTCATCCATTCATATATCCAACAATGCTTCAAGTTCTACGAATCGAATGTTTACCAAATTCGACTGGCTAGTTGAACTTGGGAGGCCGGGGAAGTGGCAGTGCCACCCTGTTCTTTTGAAGGTCAAAAGATCAATTATGTAATTTGCATTTCCAGGAGTGTAGTTGTTATTATTTCCGAAAAAGTTGGTCCCGATCCCAGGATGATTCATAATAAAGAAATATTAGTTACCTCTCCAGGATGTAGAAATTGGTTGAGTGTAGCTTTTGTGACCATCTCGGTCACTTCTTCAGCACTAACTGATGGTCACTGGCAACATCACTCTGGTCAGCTCTTGTGAAGTCATGTGACAGCATGGACTGGTAGATGGCTGGTGTACGGGAGCCTATTGTCTGCTGGTCCAGGCATGGAGAAGCCTATTTATTTTGCGATCAAATGGTCAAAGATTATATCTTGCTGACAAGATAATGGAAATTTCAATGCGATATCTCCAATTGTAAATCTTCACCAAACCTGCATGTCCTTGTTTGTAAAAAAAAATGTTATTGATCTTGGGAACAAAATGTAAGAGGTCAGAGTAATTGTGACCTACCTATGGAAATTACTGATAATGCAGACATATGGTGCATATAGCTATCATCAACTTGTAATGGATGAATTCAGTTTGAGCTATTTATGCCCCACCCATGCTTTGCCCATTTTGGGATTGATCGAACCCTGAACTCCTGTACATAAATTTTCAGAAAATTATACGGGTAAGCTGTTGAATATTTTGAAACTAATTTCGCTGGCTGTTGGCAGCGCCCAGTCAAATTAGTTTCAAAATATTCAACAGAGTGGTTACTAAATACTAAAGACATACAATTCGTACAACTTGAAGGACTATTCCAGGTTTATGATGGAGTATTTCTGTCAATTATGATTGTGATGTCAAGCTATATGCGACGTAGTTGATAATGACACCAGTACTTGAGTGACAGATTGGATTCATCAATTACATGGAGGGATGACTATAAGACCTCTCAAAATCTGTCTGGATCAGAAATCCCATATAACCTTCCTGATGAATCGATATAAAATTATGTAAATCAATTGAATGTTATATAGGGAGGATCAATCTTGAAATTGATATTGATGCAAAATTTCATTTGTAATTGTGAGATGTCCATCCTGAAAATTGTTTTACTATAGCAACAACAATCCATAAGCTTTGAGCAATTGATTAAAGTCTGTTTAAATCAAGTGTGTGTGTGTGTGTTGGAGTGGGGGGAGGGTAACCGCAATGATCTAGATCTCGAAATTGCTAAATTATGAATGTCTGACAAACGGCTATCTTCAAAATTGATTTACATGTAGATTTGAACCATTAATCGATACCAAATGCCATTATCATTCACATGGCAAAAATCTCAATCTTCAAATTATAGTAAACATCCTTGTCTCAGGGACTCAATAGATGAATCTGATCTGTCAGTCACGTATATGATGTCATGATCAATTACATCATAGTCATAATTCATAATTGACAGAAATACACCATCACGAACCTGGAATAGTCCATCAGTTGTGCGAATTATATGTCTTTACACTGTAATAAACATTCTGTTGTATATTTTGAAAAAAATATGACTGGGTGCAGTTTCTGCCATAGGCAGCAACAGTCCCCAGTCAAGTTAGTTTCAAAATATTCAACAGATTAGCTGTATAGTTACCCTGAAATTAGAATTCTTTGAATTCATCCCCTACGATAAAGTTTACTTTGCGGATAACTAGCCGCTAGTTAGCGATTATTTTGCGGCAAAGGAAAAACTGAGCAACAGGACTTAACATGGCCTAGCGGCTAAATGTTAACCTGCCGCTAAGTGGTGGCATAATTAAAACTGAGCGGCTGGTTTGCAGCAGAGTATGTGATTTGCCACAAACTGGGTGGCTGGTTAACATGAAGGACTCTGTTTCTCACAAACTGAGTGGCTGGTTAACACGAAGGACTCTGTTTCTCACAAACTGAGCGGCTGGTTAACATGAAGAGCTCTGTTTTTCACAAAGACTATATTTTCCTGCCTAAATATGAGAGAAAGGTCAAAGCCTCATTCTGGCGGAGTATCTGCTTTTCTTGTTGAGGTAGTTTGGTGTTGTTTAAGTGAATATTGTGGTTAGTAAGTATATATTGGTGTAGAATAAGTGGACAGATACATGTAGCAAGTTGCTGTGCTGCAATGCAAGCAGATCTTTCTTGAACAAGTTTCTGACAGCAAAGTTGATTATTTTATCATGTATACTAGCAATACATCTGTCATATTGGACATAATTTAATTGATGCATTTAGAAACCTGTTGTCAGTCAATGCTATGAAGACTGAATACTACATATGGTTGTAGCATAAAGCATTGAACCAGTAGTAGGTTATCACAGTTATTTATGTGCATTAGAATGAATATACAAGCATATATATATTGATCTAGTTTAAAGGGAAGAAGTAATGGCATGAATGGTGGCCATTTTCTTCTTCAAACAGGGTAAGAGTAGTGCAAACTGAGTGGCTGGTTAGCGGCAAACTGAGCGGCTGGTTAGCGGCAAACTGAGTGGCTGGTTAGTGGCAAACTGAGCGACAGGTTAGTGGCAAACTGCGCAGCTGGTTAGCGGCAAACTGAGCAGCTGGTTAGCGGCAAACTGAGCGGTTGGTTAGCGGCAAACTGAGCGACTGGTTAGCGGCAAACTGAGCGGCTGGTTAGCGGCAAACTGAGCGGCTGGTTAGTGGCAAACTGAGCGGCTGGTTAGTGGCAGACTGAATCCAGGATTCAAAGTATATAAATCAATCACAACACGCACAAAGCATGGGCGGATCTTAGCTAGATATGGGCGGGGCATAGCTAAAAATGTATTCATCCATTAGGCGGAATGTTGCTAAGCTGTGATCTTAATTGAGAGATCAGAGCTGTCACTCAAGTATCTCACGTCATAATCAAATACGTGACATGTTAACTGGCAGTCACAATGAAAATGATGTATAGATCTGTCATGAAAATTGAAGTCTTGAACGAAATGTATGTCTTTGATGAATTTAGAGTTTAACCCTTTAATGGCCATGCTGGCCCAAACCGGCCTCTGTTATGGTCTCGTGGAATGTCCATTTACAGGTTAAGAGAATATAATTTAAAAAAATTTATCACTTGAATGACTGGCTCGATTACCGAGCCAGTCATTTCAGTGATAAATTTTCAAAAATTATATTGTCTTGGCCTGTAAATGGACATTCAATAGGGATTTATTTAAATTTTCTTGACAAAATTTTACCATTAAAGGGTTAATAACCATTCTATTTACTATTTTGAAATTAATTTGATTGGGAGCTCTTGCTGTTGCTTCCATGGGCAGAAATAGCCCCCAGTCAAATATGTTTCATAATATTCGATATCTTACTTATAAAGCTAAAGAAATTTAGATTCTGCGAATTCAGGATACAAAGTATACAAATCGATTCCAAGAGCACATGTACAAAGTGGGTGGAGCTTAGCTAGAAATGGGTGGGACATAGCTAAAAATGGGTGGAGCTTTTCTAGAAATGGATGGGGCATAGCTAGAAATGGGTGAGGCATAGCTAGAAAAGGGTCGAACATAGCTAGAAATGGGTGGGGCATAGCTAGAAATGGATCCCTTTATTGACATTAGATGTCACAATCATAATGAGGCATATCTCTGTCATGAAAATCGAAAAGTCTGGCACTAGTGTATGAATTGTATGACATTGAGGAATTTACAATTTACAACATTCTGTTGAATCTTTTAAACTAATTTGACTAAGATTTGTTGCTGCCATAGACATTCCCCAGTCATATTAGTTTCAAAACTTTCTACAAATTACATGTATACTGTATAGTTAGTTTGAAATTTAGATTCTGGGAGTTCGCGTTTCAAAATTGCAAATCGATTCCAACACTTGTGGGTGGAGATTAGCTAGAAATGGGCACGGCATAGCTAGAAATGGAAACCTGTTTAAAAATTAGATCACGATGACAGATTTGTATTGACCAGTGATTTTCGTCAATGTCTAAAAAATCTGATGTGTCTTTAGCTGACCTGGCCAGAATGGCTAAGTGAGCTTATGCCATGCTGCCCATCTGTCGTCTGTCCGGCATCCGTCAGTCCATCCGTCCATCCATCAACTTGATCCTTAAACGACATCTCAAGAGCCACTGGGCTAATTTAAATTATATTTGTACAAAGGAAGTCAATCGGCCAATTGGGCCAGTGGCCATCTTGGATTTTGGCTGATTTTTATAAACGTCTTAAAAAATATTTTACCAAACTGCGTGGTAGATCAATTCAAAACTCGTGAAATATCATATAGGGCAAGAGCTGAAGCAAGTTTGTTCAAAGGAACTTGATTGGCCAAAGGACTCAGCAGCCATCTTGGATGACCTAAATTTTCACAAAAACGACTTATGCAGAACCGCTGAACATATCGGGACTAAATTTGGGGGATATTATTTTGGAGCATTATGCACAGCGCTAATGAAATAACACTTGGAGATCGAATCAACCGAAATGATGCTTGCCCTGTGAGGATCCACCAGGCAGGTGCAGCGCCGGGCTCCACGCCTCGAAGGAGCCCACCCTCAGCTACTGGAGGTCCCATCAACTCATCTTGTGGAGCCAGGGGACGAGGATGGAGAGCTACTGGCCAACTGAAAGAGAAGACCAAACCCAAAGAGAACCCCAGTATCAACATCATGCACTGGAATGCAGAAGGGGTTACCAACAAGAAATCAGAACTCGAACAGTTCCTATACGAAAACAACATTGATATCTGCTGCATCCAAGAGACACACCTGCAAGAAGGAAAACCATTTAAGATCAGAGGTTACCAGATTTTCCGGTGTGATCGAAGAGGAAGAAAGAAAGGCGGGGTGATCACCTTGGTCCGAAACAGCGTGAATGCCAGCCAGATCAAAACCTTTATGGATGAGGCAGAATATATCAAGATCAAGGTAGCAACCAGCAACTCTGTGATTGACATTGTCAATTATTACTGCCCTAATGACAAGAATCTCTCACTTGACACAATCCAGGTCCCGGACCTGGATTCCTCATTGCGGGAGACTTTAATAGCCAGTCCCAGAGCTGGGGATACAGAACACTTGATAAACGAGAAGACATTGAAGCATGGCAAGATGAAAAGCACCTTTTACTTGTCAACGATCCCACAGATCAGCCTACCTTCTACTCCGGTGGCACTCGACAACAACGCCGGACTTGGCATTTTGTACAGAAGACATTCACAGAAACCTCAGTAGAGTGGTCGGATCGCAGTTAGGAGGAAGCGACCACCGCCCAGTCCTCCTCTTGCTTTCTGGAAGTATTTCGACAAGTTCACCTCAACATCCAAGGTGGAACTACAAAAAGGCAAATTGGGGTCTGTTCGGCATTCTTTCCAATGAGCTTACCCAAAATATAGCAGTAGAAGGGAGGAACATCAACAATGTGGTCACGGAATTTAATTCAAGTATTCTCAATGCTGCCAACGAAGTGATTCCTCGAGGGTTCAGGAAAAACTACCGCCCCTACTGGACAACAGAACTACAAGCAGCACATGATAAACTAGACAAGGCCAGAGAAGATGCAGAGGGTAATCCCTGTCATGAAAACCACTTCATGCTACAACAAACTAAAGCCAGGTATCTAAAGACCAAGCTGGAGCCCAAAAGAAGAAGCTGGAGGGAAAAGACGGCAGGGTTTAATTTAGAGAGAGACACCACAAAGCTATGGAGACTGACTAAAGCACTGAATGATGAGGGTGTCGGGGGAGAGAAGATTACTCTTGAAGAAGATGGACAAACACTGACAGGAAAGATGGCTGCAGATGCCTTTGCGAAGGCATATGCAAAAGAAAGCAACATTTCTATACTACGAATGCATCAAAAAGAGTTTAGAAAAGAGCAAAAGGGAAGAACAGACACCAACACTCAGGATACAATGAAAGTTGACATTAGTTTAGCAGAACTGAAGAAGGCTGTCCGCCAATTGAAGAAGAAGAAATCTCCCGGGCCAGATGGCATTACGAATGAAATGATCCAACACCTTGGTAATGCATCTCTCCGCAAGTTGCTAGACATCTTTAATCTCAGTTGGACCAATGGAGAGGTTCCTCAGTGCTGGAAGGAAGCCAGAATGACTCCTATTCTGAAAAAAGGGAAGAACAAGATGAAAGTGCTGAGCTACCGTCCTATCAGTCTTATAAGCTGCATATGCAAGACCATGGAGCGCATCATCAACCATCGGTTGCAGTGGTACCTGGAGTCGGAGAACATTATAGTTTCAGAGCAGGCCGGCTTCAGAAGATACAGGAGCACAGAAGATCAAACAACACATCTTGCACAGGTCATAGAGGGCACTTTTCAAGCCAAAAAGGTGATACTAGCTGCCTTTATCGATCTGCAGAAGGCATTTGACAAGGTGTGGAAGGATGGCCTCCTGGTGAAGCTCCGACGCACAGGCATCAGTGGCAACATGTTCCGATGGACCAAGTCATATCTACACAATCGAAGAGCTAGGGTGCTGTGGATGAACAATCTGGACAGAATGTATTGTTGAGACAAGGGGTACCACAAGGCGGAGTATTATCACCAACTCTGTTCATACTCTTCATTAATGACATTGTAGCAGAGCTGCCCAATGGGATCCAAGCAGCCCTCTATGCAGATGACCTCGTACTCTGGTGAACCGAGGAGTACACAACGACTGCCACGTACAGAATGCAGCTTGCCTTGGACATAATTACAGCTTGGGCCAATCGCTGGTGTATTACCATCAACAAAGAAAGATCATCAGCCATGCTATTCTCACTGTCCACCAAAACCAAGGTTGGCAATCTGACACTGGGCAGTACTCCACTCGAGTACGAGGAACAGCAGGCATACCTTGGTCACCTATGACAGAAGATTAACATGGAAGGAGCACATCCAGAACGCAGAGGCAAAGGCCAGAAGAAAGCTAAACATCATGAGGAAGCTGGCAGGAACAAAGTGGGGTGCCAATGACAGGATCCTCAAAACCATCTACCTAGGTGCCGTACGACCACACCTTGAGTATGGATCCAGCTCATGGATGACAGCAGCTAAATCCCATCAACAGAACCTCGACAGAGTACAAAACCAGGCACTGCGCATCATCACTGGTGGAATGAGATCAACACCAATAGAAAAAATGGAGCAGACAGTAGGCATCCCCCCACTTAGCAAAGGAAGGGAATGCAAAGCACTGATCCAAGCTGCAAAGTTCAAATCGTTCAACAACCACCCGATGAAGATCAGGCAAGCACAGCTGTCATCAGGAAGACTTAAAGGATCAAGTTTTGTGAAAGAGACAAAAGCACTTCAAAGGAAACACCAAGAAATGTTGCCAACGCAAATAGAAGACCCAAACCACGCCCTTGATCCTCCACCCTGGGAAAACAAACTAGAGAGCATAGCTATTCGCACCACAGTACCTCATCTCACAACCAAAGATGAACACAGTGATGTGAGCAAGAAGGCCCTGACCCTAGCCATGCTGGAAGAAATGTACCCTCAGGAGATATGGATAAGGATCTACACAGATGGATCAGCCAAAGATGCAATTAGGAGCGGAGGTGCCGGACTGCACATACAGTGCGAAAATGAAACTGATACGATGTCAAACACCAGAGTTATCAACCCTTAACCATTTGCACTACTGGTATAGTGCCTCTTTCCTAGGGGAAATATTAGGTAGGTTCTCCCCCCCCCCCCCCCCCCCCCCGACACATTTTATTGCCAGACAAGATAAACACAATTAACAGTTTAACCATTTTTTTCTCCACTGCCTGAATATTTCAGATATGTATTATGTGCTCTGTCATCTGTACTATTGAATATTTTGAAATGTATTTGATTGAAAGTTGTTACTACCTAAGGCAGCAATGACTTTCAGTCAAATTATTTTCTAGATAAACTCCAGCTCACCTGGATACACATCCCCTAAATTCCCCTTCTGCTAACTTGGTCATTCAGCGAGATGTAAATGGGTTAAATTAATATTTTGGAATATTCTCAGTTAAACCTGCTATAAAGACCACCTTATTAACCATTTCACCAATGAATTCCCTATATCGCATTTTCAAGGCATCCATACAGAAAAACTGTTGAATATTTTGAAATCAGTTTGCTGCCTATGGTACAATGGCTTCAAATAAAATTATTTTCAAAATATTCAATAAAATAGATTTTATATCATATAGAATATACCTTTTCCAGGATTTATGGGTGAAAGGGCTAAGAGACCACCTGCCTTTAGAGACTATTTTCTTCATTTGCTAAATCCAATTAAGCAATGTATTTGAAACTTTATTAAGAAACCAGCTGCTGTCAGAGACTGCTTTCTGATTCTCCCTTTGGGTGGTGTCTTACAAGTTTGACTGTATATTATGGATTTCTATTGTTAGCACTGATGTCATCTATTTTCACTTAAATATTGTTCAAAATCACTATTGCAAAAAGCAGTCGAGACATTGTTGTCAATATTTCGAAAATTAAACCATTTGACTGAAAGTCATTGAAAGTCATTGGAAGTGGCACTGATTGATATAAAACTAAAAAAAATTAGTTGAAATGCCAATGTTCCCCGGTGAGCGATACACGCCCTTGGGCCTCTTGTTTTATTAGATTATATATGAATTATTCCGCCATGGCTTGCCATTACTTATTAACTGTTTGATTGATTTTAAAGATACTTTGTACATTATAACCATTAATGTCATGGTGTCAAAGAGCATGAGAAAGTGTCATGCTGGATGTTGGGGATATATATAGAAATTGTTTTGGTGTGGAGATCTTTATACATGTGCATCAATGGATGAATCCAGTTTTAGCTATACCATGTCCATCTCTAACTAAGCTCCACCCATGCTTTGCCCGGTTTGGGATCGATCGATCCCTGAACTCCCTGAATCTCAATTACTAGAAATCTATACAGGTAAGCTGTTGAATATTTTGTATTTTATACACCAAGATTTATAGAAATGTTCTTGTATTGCATAGAGAAAAAATCAAAAAAAATCTTCATCTTATATTACTTTATTTCCTGAAAATATTTTAAGCTTTGTAATTGACAGACCCACTAATATCCGTTATGTTTGATATTAAATAATATCCTATTGGAGCGTTTTAAAACACACATTGTAGCGGTATAGATTTTCACAAATTTTCTTGAAAACATCAGCAATTTAATCATATCAACCCTTTAACCCTCGCATTTGTTAGCTCACCTGGGCATGGCAACTGTCCGTCGTGTGTCTGTCTTCCGTTTGTCCATCCATCCATCAACTTTTCCTTTAAACGACTTCTCAAGAACCTCTGGGCCGATTTCAATTATCTTTGGAAGGAAGCATCCTTAGGTCATCCAAGTTTGTTCAAACAAAGCCGATCGGCCAATTTGGCCGGTGGGCATTTTGGATTTTGGCAGATTTCAGGAAACGTCTTTAAAAATCTCCGAAACATATGATCTAGGGCAAGAGGTTCCGTGGCCATCTTGGTTGACCTAGTTATAATGAAAACGACTTCTCCAGAATTGCTGAATGGGTCAGGTCGAAATATATCAGAGACTAAGGGCCATTAAAGTTTGTTTAAGGGAATTTAAACCTTAAAAAAACATGGCCGCCATGGGCCAATCGAAATATAGCGTGTTTGGCGGCCATATTGGATTTATTTATTTGATGGATTTTGAGGCTAAAATTGGTTTTATGTGTGTTTTTTGGTATTCTGATCTCAAATTTGTAATTTTCGAAAGGGTCGGATAAACGGTTTAGCGGCCATCTTGGATCATTTTCCCGCCATAAGGTCCCATACTAAAGCAATGGGAAACTTAAAATGTCTTCTTCTCGAGAACTACTGGTACAATTTCAATTATATTTGGCAGGAAGCATCCTTAGGGCATAGGGATTCAAGTTTTTTCAAACAAAGCCGATTTGGACAATTGGGCCGGTGGCCATCTTGGATTTCGGCCCATTTTTAGAAATGTCTTTAAAAATCATCTCCGAAACCGCTTGTGAGATTGATGCAAACCCCATGAAATATGATTTAGGGCAAGAGCTGAACCAAGTTTGTTCAAGGGAACTTGATTGGTCAAATGTTTGGCAGCCATCTTGGTTGACCTAGTTTTAGCAAAAACGACTTCTTCTGAACCACTGAACGGCTCAGGTCGAAATTTGGCAGATATGATTAGGGACCAAGGGCCATTAAAGTTTGTTCAAGGGAAGTTGAACCTTAAAAACCATGGCCGCCATGGGCCAATCAAAATATAGCGTGTTTGGTGGCCATATTGGATTTTTTTATTTGATGGATTTTGAGGCCGAAATTGGTTTTATATGTGGTTTTGAGTATTCTGATCTAAAATTTCAAATTTTCGAAATGGTCAGATAAACGGTTTGGCAGCCATCTTGGATCATTTTCCTGCCAAAAGCTTCCATACTAAAGCACTGGGAAATTTAAAATGTCTTCGATAACTACTGGGACAATTTAAATTATATTTGGCAGGAAAGCATCCTTAGGGCATAGAGATTCAAGTTTGTTTAAATGAAGCCGATCGGCCAATTGGGCCGGTGGACATCTTGGATTTTGGCCGATCTTAGGAAATGTCTTTAAAAATCTTCTCCGAAACCGTTTGAGGGATCGATTCAGAATGAAATATCCCTGAACCAAATTTGTTCGCTTGTCAACTTGATTGGCCGAATCATTTGGCGACTATCTTGGATGACCTAGTTTTTGAGAAAACAACTCCAGAACTGCTGAAGTGATCGGACCGAAATTTGGGAGATGATATTGATGGGCCATTAAAGTTTGTTCAAGAGAAGTTGATACATAAAGAAACATAGCCTCTGTTTCCTTGTTACAAGTCTGCTCAACTCATTAGAGTTCTACTTATTGTTAATGACCATTCTAGTTGAGATACCTATGGTCCAGGTGAGCGATACAGGCCCCTTGGGCCTCTTGTTCAAGAAAATGTAAATTTTCTCATAGAAAATGTACATTTTCAGACCAAGAGAAGACTATTTTTGAAATGTTTCCACTGGAATGACTGGCTCGGTTATCGAGCCAGTCATTCCAGATTGTAATTTAAAAAAATAGTCTTCTATTGGTCTGCAAATGTGCATTGCTCAAGCCCACTGCAGAAGCCATTTTGGCTGATATGAGTGTTCAAGAGTTACAGATCAAGCAGGCCACAGTCGGCCTTTATAGTGGTCTTGAGAAATAGCCATTTGCAGGCCAAGAGAAGAGTATTTTTTTATTTTTTTACTGCTGGAATGACTTGCTCGAAAAACAACCCATAGCGAGCCGGTTATACCAGCGATGAATTTTCAAAAATGGTCTTCTTGCCAATGTGCCAATGTACATCCTCTGAGCACAAATCTCAATTTCCTTTACAAAACTTAACCAGTAAAGGCAAACTTAACCATATCAGCCAAAAACAGTTTCTGCACTGGTCTTGAGAAATGTTGATTTGCAGACCAAAAGAAGACTATTTTTGAAAATGTACTACTGGAATGACTGGCTCGGTTATCGAGCCAGTCATTCCAGTGGTAAATTTTCTAAAATAGTCTTTCTTGGTCTGGAAATGGACATTTTCTATGAGAAAATTTAAATTTTCTTGAATAAATTCAAGCGTTAAAGCGGGTTCACTGTGGATTTTATTCAGACTCAGGTTTTCATCCAAGAATCCTTTGAAACCATTAGGCGACCAAAGTATGCAATACATTGCATACTCCCACCTTCATACAGCAGCAAATGATAAAAACAGATTTTTTTACAAATAACATGTATTAAAGCTGCTGGAGGGCAACTTGTTTTTTTTATCCCAAAGATAGCATTTTTTAAGTCCCCTTATCATTCTGATATCTGGAATAGAATTTTTATGATGTCAAGAAAAGGAAGATTGGTGTCTAAGACAGCAACAGCTTTCAGCAAAATTGTTTCCAAGATGAGTATCTGAGTGAGTTATGCTACAAATGGCAACTGAATCTCAAGAATAAACAGTTATTCTATCTTCTACCAGTTAGAGACTGATCACGCTCTAGCCAGAAAAAGATGTGTCCTCTGGCAAGTGACTTCATATGTTCAAATATCATGAATATAATGTTCCATTTTAACACAGGATCATTTTCCTCAGAAGCATGCATAAAGAAACAAATGCGAACGCACTATGGTTTCAATTATGTAGGCGGCTTTGACAAAAATGACGAAAATTTGACATGCCGACCGACATAGAAACTGACAGACATACCATCTTATACTAGTTGAGAGTCACAACTAAAAAACATTTTCCAATATTGTTGATCACCAGTGCGAAATGACCATGGAGCCAAAAATAGTTTCTGATGAGTTTGCTGTATTTTAACAAGTGCGGTAACAACTAGGCAGCTTTGTCAGAAATGTCAAAGGTTTGACTGACTGACTGACTGACCAAAAGGTAGACAGGTTTGTACTAGATGTGAGTCGCTACTGAACACATAGAAACCAAAAGTGCTTTTTGGCCTTTTCGAAAGTTTGCATGACCATGCCTTTCATTATGAGGCCACCTGTACCGTACATACTGACCATTTCCTCCTGTACCCTAATGATTAAAACCGTTTTAATGAAGATCATTGTCATGCTTACCACTGTTTGATATCCAGTCAGCTGTCTGTCAGTCTGTGTATGCATCATCAACAATGATGTGATGTTTTGTTATTTCATGACAGATTTTTACCAAAGCTGGTAAAAGTGTTCCTATCTGCATCTAATATCTGCATTATGAAATTGAAATGATTCAATCTTAGTAGTCAGCATTATCGCCCTTGGAGAGAGACAATGGTAATACTTTTGTGGTGCATTTTGTCATTGGAGCTGTTGACTTTTAACTTGGTGGATAGCTTATTATAAGGCATTCTTTTATTGCGGAGTAATACAGGGAAACGTTATCTCTGTCCCTAGTGGGCCATTTATTGAGAGTGGTTGTCATGGTGAGTGATGCAATGATTACACCATCATGCACTCTCTTCAGGGAGGTAAGGAGCAAAAATGTTATTCTCGGGTGTGTGATCAGCATAATCCTTTCCCGAACAATCTTTGATATATGTCAGTTATAGACGAGCTATTTATCCTTTCTGCACTAAATTATTAATTGCAAATAAATCATAGCACCATTACCAAGTGTTGTTCCTGAAAATTCCTCATCTTAGTTCCCTGGTGAGACTTGTAAAGGCTTAATGTAAAATTGTTTATGCATCATCAGTATTTTTTTGTCCTTGGCAACAGTTGTATTTGGCGTTTCCTCAGGAAAACCGTCATAACCAATATTTCAAAGTCTTCTGCTAATTAACTGGTTTCATTTGATGGCTGAATATGATGGATCCGTACAGCTCTCACCATGGTTTAACCATTCCAATATGGCGTCCAGATACAGCACACACCTTACGATGTTCTGTTGAATATTTTTAAATTTAACTGGAAGCTGTTGCTGCCTGAAAGGCCGGTTTGTTACTGCCTGACAGGCAGCATGCTCTAAAGCAGCAACAGCTTCCAGCTAAAGTATTTTTAACATATTCAACAGCATTCATGCATGGTTATACTTTTCAAACAAAGATAATGGGATTTCTGGGATGAAATGCTAACTAATTGTATTCACATGTTTTTGGGTCTACTGTAGGAATTAAGCAGAACTTGTGTAAAGTCTGCCTCATTATCATATTGAGAATAATAATGTGTGTTTATTTGTTTTATTTTATGTGATATGTATTTACGTCTTTATAGTTTGCTAATATGTTGATTGTTCTGTCAGTTTATTGGTGACAGACGCTCACTCGCTCGCTCGCTCACTCACTCACTCATCTGTATTCACGTAATAATGGGATGGTTTATAGAAATTGTTTTGTGTCGAGATCTTTATGCCTGTGCATCAATGGATGAATCCAGTTTTAGCTATGCCCCGTCAACCTCTAGCTAATCTCCACCCATGCTTTGCCCGAGTTGGGATCGATAGATCCTGCACTCCATGAATCTCAATTACCAGAAATCTATACACTCAGGTAAGCTGTTGAATATTTTGAAACTAATTTGACTAGCAGGCAGCAACAGCACCCAGTGAAATTAGTTTCAAAATATTCAACAGAATGTTTATTAAATAGTAAAGACATACATATTCGTACAACTTGACAGACTATTAAGTCTTTATGACAGACTTAATTACGTCATTCGCGACATCATTGATTATGATGTCAGCCTACATGTGACATAGTTGATTATGCCAGCATATGATTGATCAGTAAACTGGATTCCTCTATTCCTGTCCATGAACAACTCCATTAGATGTTGGTGAGCAGATGAATGCACTCTGGATGTGTACGCATATATATGCATGTGCAATGCTTCCACTTGTATGGGAGCCTATATCTACACAAAGTATGGTTATGTGGGAATTAATGGTTTAAAGCAAACAACAATGATTTTTCTTGTTCTATGTGAATCAGAATCACCATCTACAGTTGCCATTTTTCCTGGACAGCTTAGTATATTTTATTTGTTTTCAAAGACTACATATTTTTCTCACAAATGTGTCAATAATTTACTTATAATAACCAATTCTTGCATATGTATGATTACTGTATTCTGCGGCTGTAGTAGTAGAAACATCTTACAGCTGCAATCAGTCCTTCTTCGTTTTTGCCCAGTGTGTCTTGTCCTCAGCCAAAATTCTTAGCTTCCTCAGGTCCATTCTTGACTTGAGTGTACCGAGTCCTGCTTTCTTGATGTCACCTCGTAGCACGCTTAGCAGATTTATGCATTGACGTCCTCTCCTGGCTCTGTATTTGCTGGCTCTGAGTAGGGCAAATTCCAAGGCTCTCTGTCCTGGTGTCTCTTCTGGCATCCTTACCACATGGCCAAACATGAACCATCATTCTGGGCGACTTTTACAGAGAGCGGCGACGTATTACACATCTTGTATAGTGCATCATTGGAAATTATGCTGTCTGGCCATCGGTGTCCAGTGATAGTGCATAGGTGTTTGCGGTGGCAGACATCGAGTTTGTATAGAGCTGCCTTTGGAGCTGCCCAGCTGTTACAGTAATACAGTATCAAGGATATGCAGGTTGCATTGTATAAACGTAGCCTCTTTATCAAGGGCATCTTTGATCCACGAATCCATAGCTTCCAGAAGGGCTGGAAAGCTATGTTCCCCTTGACGCAGTGCGCAGAAATGTCAGCAGTACTGCAAAGCAGCGAGCCCAGGATTTTACTTTTCTTCCATGGTTTGCCACCACGAAGTGGGTCGTCATTTTCTATAGTTTCATGCTTTGTCGATAGGTATATGTGGGTGAACTCTGTTTTGGATTCATTCATAAGGAGATTCTCAATTTTTAGTTTGCTTGCAGCTATTGGGAGAAGTTTGTCAAGGGGTTTATTTTCCTCATCTATGAAGTCTACATCGTCGGCATATTCCATCTCTAGTGGCATGGCCAGTATTGACACTGGGGGGTTTGGTGTTGTGGAACTTTCCCCCACAGATTTCAATGCGGCAGCAAGGTAGCAGGTGAAAAGCACCGGAGGGGAGCCGATTGATGTCTCAAACTCTACAGACTTCACTGACTTGACTCGTACTCTTGATGTCTGCAAGCAGTAGTCTCACTAGTCGTAGCTCATCTTCATTGCAACTGGCCTGGCATAGTACATCTAGGATCTTTGAGCGTTTAATTGTGTCAAAGTCTCCTGACATGTCAATGCCCATTTTGCGGAAGTTCAAGTGTTTGGACATGACTACCGACACAACCATGCGTTGAACCCATACAATGTCTGCACAGCTGCATCCACGTTTGAAGCCACTTTAACATGATCTGGTGAAGCAGTTGATCTTGTCTCTGATGTGGCATAGAGTAACATTGGATAGGATCTTCCAGATACTGTTGAGGAGCAGAATAGGCCACAGATTGGTTGGAGGCCCAGGTGACTTCTTGGGCTTTGGTAGTGCGATAAGGGTGCCTTGGCCTACAGCGTCGATGGAAAGGTTGTGCATAAAAGCTGAATTGATTAGGTGCGTGATCGGTTTTGAGATAATGTCACTTGCATATTTGAATAGTTCATTGCTCATGCCATCAGGTTCAGATGCACATCCATTTTTCAGGGCTTTAAGTGCCTTCTCAACTTCTGCTGTTTTAATTGGTGTTAGTAATGGCCTGGGGTCTCCTGAGAACGGATGCAAGGGCTCATAATCATTGTCAGTGAACTGTTCCTTGAACCATTCTCGGATCGCCGCGGCTTTTCCCTGGTCAGTCCCGATAAAGTGTCCTTCAGAGTTGTGTACAGTGAGTGGTGGTGTGTAGTCAGTAACTCTCAGGGCTCGGGCTGCCCAAAACATTTTGTGACAGTCATCCGTGGCAGTGATTTTATCTGCTAGGGAGTCTGCCTGTTGAATAGCAAGATCTATTAAGCGTTCGCTAATGTGGCGCAGAATAATATTGCGCTCCTGGCGTAGTTTGGTGCGGTCTTCACTTTGGCGACTTTGATAGATGCGCAGCCATAATGCTTTCTGCTCTGCTGACAGTTTTACTACTAGAGGGTCGTCAGTATACCTAGTTTCGTGGTTTTTAAGAACACCTATGGTGCTGGTAGCGGATGATTCCATAGACTTCAGTATTTTGGTTAGGGCTTCGTTTGGATTGGAGCTGACATCGATGTTAGCTATCTGCTCCCCAAGGGCTTTTTTGTATGACATTTGAGTGTCAGTGCCACTGATGAGCTTGGGTGGGTTGTAGGTGACTCTACCCTCTTGCCTGGTATGGTGTTTATATATTAGGTAGAGATCGTTCATGTGAAGGCGTGTAATGACTAGCTTATGGTCAGAATTGAGGTATGTGCCTCCATACAAACGAGCGTTCTGCAGTAAGAGTTTTGCTTCTGTCTTGCATAGTATGAAGTCTATTTGGTTGAAGGCAGCTTTTGTAGCCTTAGAACCTTTTGGGGCTTTGTGATCAGTAATGTGTCCAGTCCATGTTGTCCGGTGATGGCATGGGTGTTTGAAAGCCATATTTGTGACAAATAGGCCATTGTAACTAAGGAATGCCACCAGTGCATCTCCATTGCTGTTGTGTGTGCCCCCTCCATAGGATCCCATGCATATAGACGGGTGAATTTAAACCACCCTAGAAATAATATTTTACTCTAAGCTTGCATTTACTTTATCTACATCACATACAAGAACAGAAATATTTATCAATCCTTGACTATTGATGATGCCTGTTTTATGACACCCTGTCCCAGGCACAAACACACAATTCCAATGGGAGCCTTAGTAATTTGAGTAATACTGCTAAAATCTTTGCTGAAGCAAATAATATTAGACAGACACTCACCAGAAATCTTCTCCCTTGCCAGCAAGCCGGTTCTGAAACCTGAACCAGCAAGCCGATCCTGAAACCTGGTCTACGGGTGCTGAAGTAGGGCCAGGCCTCCGTCCGAACTGCTGGAACCTGAGTTTCCTAAAGGCTTGAATAATAAGGCTGCAATACGAAGTTCATAAATGTTCTATTTACATAATGTACAAATGCAACAATGGCACACGTGGGTAACATGACGGAACCCTTTAACACTCGTATCAGCCAAAAATTACCTCTACAGTGGCCTTAAGAAATGTCCATTTGCAGACCAAGAGAAGACTATTTTTGAAATTGTATCACTAGAATGACTGGCTCGGTAACAGAGCCAGTCATTCCAGTGATAAATTTTCAAAAATAGTCTTCTCTTGGTCTGCAAATGGACATTTTCTATCAGAAAATTCAAATTTTCTTGGAAACTTAATGGTTAAAATCATGGTTATAAGCATGTTTAAACTAGCTTAGTCATGGCCATCCATGGTTTCGCCAACTGGACTGTAGTTTTGCAAGCTTTAAGGCATGGCCATCTGTGGTCTGACCAAATGGATAATAATAATAATAATAATAATAATAATAATAATAATAATAATCTTTATTTAATGAGGGTAAACAGCACCAGTAAAATCTGATCTTCCCGAGGCCCTCAGAATGAATGCACACACATGCATACACACGCACGCACACACACGCACGCACACAGACAAACTGACAGAGAAAAAAATGGATCATGATCATAACCATGGTCTATCTCGTATGATCAGACCATGGTCTCAACTAAATTGACCAATGTATCGACCATGGCCTAACTGATTTAATCATGGTCACCATGGTCTGACAAACTGGACCATGATCAACCATTGTCTGACAATGGAGGAATACAGTTTATCCATCAAGCATGTGAAGTCGTAATCAACTATGTCACATGTAGGCTGACATCATAATCATGTCTTGAATGGCGTTATTTAGTCCTTTATAAACGCTTAATAGTCCATCAAGTTGTACAAATTGTATGTCTTTACTGTTTAATAAACATTCATTTCTATATTTTGAAACTAATTTGACTGGATGCTGTTGCTGCCATAGGCAATAACAGCAGCCAGTCAAGTTAGTTTCAAAATATTCAACAACTTACCTGTATAGGTTTCTGGAAAATGAGATTCAGGGAGTGCAGGGATGGATCGATCCGAACACAGGCAAAGAATTGGTGGAGCTTGGCTAAAGCGGGCGGGGCATATCTAAAACTGGAATTCTCCATTGTAGACATATTTCACTTTGGTCAACTTCATGGTATTTGATTGGAAACAGTGAAATTACCATGTTTAGCAATCAAAGATCATCCTGACCCTGATCCGATTCTGTTGTAAGGTGTGGTTGGTGGATTGAGGAAAGACTGTTCAAGGGTTAAAGGGACACATACATATTGCATATGGTATATGTTTCTTGATAAGCATGGGTTATATAAATGGCTGACATAGTCCGAATGGGAAGTTACTTGTTTGCCCAGATAAAGATGTTAATTTGTTCAGCGAATCCTCAAATGTCATCACATACAGTGATGTACGGTAGTATTTTTGTTTGAGAAAAAAAGAGCTAATTAATTCCTGTATATGGAACATATGCAAAGAGTTATTGATTTCCGATTGTGTCTTTTTCTGCCTTCTCCACACACGCTTTCATTATCCCTCTCAAGCGCGGTATCACACACAATAACTACATCCACTTAAGATTGACCAATTCCGGGAAAAACCTCTGAATAATTATCAGTGAACAGAACTGAAGATCATATGTTGATTAAATTTACTTGTTTGTAAGTCCTAAGGCCAGTGGCACCAAGGGTCCGTGTGACTGTGGGATGGGGTGGGTGTGAGTGGTGGCGGGGGTTACAGGGAGCCAGGGATGGAGTGATAAATACCGCTGATAGTTAAGGAGTCTTATTGAAAAATTAATCTTCTTGTGCTCATTTAACTCGTTAATACTAATATCAGCCAAAAATGGCTTTTGCAGTAGTCTTGAGACCATTTTTGGAAATTGACCACTGGAACGACTGGCTTGATATTCGAGGCAGTCATTCCAGTGGTAAACTTTCAAAAATAGTCTTCTGGTCTGCAAATGGACATTTTCTATGAGAAAATGTAACTTTTATTGAACAAATTTAAGTGTTAAAGGGTTACGTACCATAGTACATAGGTCCTTGTTGGAATAACCATTAATACTAATATCAGCCAAAAATGGCTTCTGCAGTGGTCTTGAGAAGACTATTTTTGAAAATTGACTACTGGAATGGCTGGCACGATATTCGGGGCAGTCATTCCAGTGGTAAACTTTCAAAAATAGTATTCTGGTCTGCAAATGGACATTTTCTATGAGAAAATTTAACTTCTATTGAACAAATTTAAGTGTTAAAGGGTTACCTACCATAGTACTTAGGTCCTTGTTGGAGTACAAGTAGTATGGTAGCGTAGACAGGATTGTTTTGTTATGGGGTGGGGGTGGTGGGAAGATCTGTGGATAGATGAATTGCAAAAGAGGCATTGCGTATTTGAGTCCTTTTCTGATCTATAGCGATTACTCCCCATCCAGCATCTCTCTGTCTGTCTGTCTGTCTGTCTGTCTGTCTGTCTGTCCATCCGTCCGTCTGTCCGTGTCTGCCTGCCTCCCTGCCTGCCTGCCTGCCTGCCTGCCTGCCTGCCTGCCTGCCTGCCTGCCTGCCTGCCTGCCTGCCTGCCTGCCTGCCTGCCTGCCTGCCTGCCTGCCTGTGTCTGTATGTCTGTCTGTCTTTGCATTGTCAACAATGGTGGCACCTTTTGTTATTTCAATCTTGTGCAAAATGTTCTACGAAACTGCATGACAGATTTATGAGAAACTCAAGAGACTTCATCTTATATAGGAGAAATAGATGAACCAAATTTGTTCAAGAGAACCTGATTGGTCGATTTCATTGTCAAGCCATCTTGGATGCCCTAGTTTTCAAAAATATCTTTATAATGACCCTGTCATGATAGGTTCCAGAAAATTTATTCAGAATTTTGCTTTGTGAAAAATGTACTGAAAATTGTCAAAGCGCTTCTCCTCTTTAACCGCTTGGTGTATTTTAGCCAAATTTGGCTGAAATGATCCTACGATTGTAGGCTTTAGATCTTCTATTCAGAATTTTGATTGTCTATTTCTTTTTATGACCATCTTGGATTTTTCCCAAAAAGTTTTTGGGAAACATTTAAATCGCCGCTCCTCCTTAATCAACTACCAATTTTCAATAAACCTTGGATGAAACGATCCTAAAGCTGTAAGCTTCAATACATGTGTATATCAAATGAGAATTTAGATTGGTAAAACCTTTTGGTGCTCATCTTTGATTTTCCCAAAATTTTCTACAAATTCCTTAAACATATCCTTAAAACTGCTTAGCAGATTTTAACCACATTTGACTAGAATAATCCCATGGTAGTACCCTCTAGTTCTTATATTCAGGATTTTGATAGGTCTTTTTGGTTGCCATCTTCAATTTTCTGAAGATTTCCTGGATATCTTTTTAAAGGCTATTAGTAGCCCATAATTAATTAATGGCTTGATTTCAAGGAAATTAATAATGCTATGATAGTAGGCCTCTATTAAACGCACATTTTGATTGGTCAGTATTTTGGTGGCCATCCTGGATTTTTTGCAAAAGTTATCCCATCATGTTTATTATCCCCTCGAAAATAAAATTTGACAGAATAGGAATGCACCCATTCATGCGTACGTATGTTCGTATGTACATACATTCGGTCATACGTTCATTTGTACTGATTGTTTTCTGGCAATACCTTTTTGCCTCACTGATTTAAACCAGCATAGCACTTAGTAATACAAATACGGAGGTCAAGTTTGAATTCCGTAAATTTATGCCAAATCTAGCCCGAGTTATTTGTCCTTGAAAGTATGAAATTAAAACACTTATCCGCCTCCAGACAAGATTTGTGTTTGCGGCACCGATTTGAACCAACTTCGGCATACTGCATAGTAATACGAATACAGAGGCCAAGTGAATTCTGTCTATTTGCTTCAAATTTACCCGGAGTTCTTTGCACTTGAAAGTATGAAATTGGAAAAATTTTCTGTTTCCAGACAATAACTTCTGTTTGCTGGCACCGATGTGAAAACCAGTTTCGGTATCCTGCGTAGAAATTGGAATATGGAGGCCAAGTTCGAATTCTTTCAATTTATGTCTAATTTACTTTGAGTTATTTGCCCCAGAGAAGTATGAAATTCAGAAAGTTTTCCCATTCGGACAATTGTGTTAGACTAAACTGAATTGAATCGAATTCAGAATAAACCATAATACTACTGAGGTGGCGGATATCATGTTCCTGTTTCATTATTTTCGTCAATATGTGGCAGAGTTATCACCATTTCAAATATACAAACTTGGTTAATTTAGCCATTTCCGAATAATAATTCATGCTAGACTAAACAAATTTGAACCAAGCTCAGAATTTAAATTAATACTTTTGAGACGGAGCATGCATTAGTGTGTTGTTAGTTTCTGTCAATATTTGCCAGAGTTATCAATCGATCGGCATTGAAAATATAAACATGGGTAATTTGGCCATTTCCAGGCAATAGCTCATGCTAGACTAAACAGATTTGAGCCAAATTTAGAATTTAAGTTGTTGCTATTGAGACGGAGATTACCTTCATGTTTCGATAGTTTCCATCGATATTTGCTAGAGTTATCGCCCTTGAAAAATACAAACTTCATTAATTTGACGTCATGCCCTTACAACAAACACTGTATTGTAAGCACAGATATCAGTGGAGCAAGCAAGTCAATTGCCCAAATTCCTTACATTTCAGCGGGAATATTGAGAGGATTTGTGTTGCTTGCAATGCCTTGTTTAAAATGCTAATGGTCCAGGTGAGCTTGTTTCATTTGGTCTCCCATGAAAAACTGAAAATTACTCAACTTCTCGCTATGTTTCCACCAGTTCTTAACTCCTGGATGCAAATTTACATAAATCATAAGTGGTGTATTATGCGTAGGCGAGGGATTAAATATTTCGTATTAAGCCTGTTTCTCTAAGCTTTAGCTGTCAGATTAACTGGGAGGTGGTTCAAATCATCTGTCAAATTGCGAAGGAAGATTATACCATTTAAATCAAAGTTGTGCTCTGTCATGTAATACAGTATTCTATGAACATTAAAATGTGATCTAAATTCTGAATCTTATGCTCACATATTGTAGTTTGTTGGAGGGGACATTGTAGTTGTGTAGATGGGAGTGGAGAACAGAAATTCCTCTGCATATGTGCCAATTTGAGTTGGATCAATTTTATCCATGCACCACCCATTTCTGGCTAAGTTCCACACTGTGTGTGCACGTATTAAGTGATTTTAACACTTTGAACCCCACATTTCCAGAATCTCAATTTCAAAGTAACTATAGAGGTAAGCTGTTGAATATTTTGAAAGTAACCAGTTATTGTCCAATTAGTTTCAAAATATTCAACAAAATATTTCTGAAATTATAATTTCAGCAAAGACCTACAATTCAGACAGTTACTGTTGGGCCTTTGCCCATTTCATGTCAGACCTGCGTCATTTAATTCACCTTTCCAGAGTATCCATCCAACATCTGACCTCGTATGATGTCATAATCAGCTCAGCGCATGTATGATGACATCACAATCATTAAGTCATAAAGGGTTCCATATAGACCATCATCAAACCTCAAATAGTCTGACACGTTGTATGAATTGTATGTCTTTGTAATTCTTTGCTATTTATTAAATATGCTGTTGAATAGTTTGAAACTAATTTGACTCCAGTCAAATTAGTTTCAAAATATTCAACAGCTTACCAGTGTAGTTTTTTGGAAATTGATAGTCAGTGATTTCAGAGATTGATCGATCCCAACACGAGCAATGTGTGGGTGGAGCTTAGCTAGAGATAGGCGGGGAATAGCTAAAATCTGAAAGGTCCATTGTGATGTCAGCTAACAAATGAGGTATTTTGATCATGAGGCCAGATACTTGAGTGACAGATCAGATCCATCTATTGAAGACACTGCATGTCATGCTCGTAGATTCGAGACAAATATTTAGCTCTCATGCTAATCCAATGGTAATTTGTCTGTTGTGACACATTATGCCCCCTGATCATGAATTAACATCTAATCTGGCAGGTATTTTCCTTCTGGCAATATCAATCGGGTTATGTCAGAAGACTGGAACTCAGCCATTTTATCTAGGTTTTTGGGTATTCTGATCTCAAATTTGCAATTTTCGAAACTGTCGGATAAACAGTTTGGCAGCCATCTTGGATCATTTTCCCGCCAAAAGCTCCCATACTAAAGCAATGGGAAATTTAAAATGTCTTCTCGAGAACTGCTGGGCCGATTTGAATTATATTTGGCAGGAAGCAACTTTATGGCATAGAGATATAATTTTGTTCAAACGAAGCCGATCGACCAATTTGGCTGGTGGCCATCTTGGATTTGGGCCGATTTTTAGAAATGTCTTTAAAAATCTTGTTCTCCGAAACGGCTTGGGGAATCGATTCAAAACTTATGAAACCTCATCTAGGCAAAGAGGTAAGCCAAGTTTGTTCAAGACAATGGTTCGGCAGCCATCTTGGATGACCTAGTTTTCCCGAAAATGACTTCTCCAGAACCGCTGAATGGATCAGGCCAAAATTTGGGAGATTTGATTAGCGACTAAGGGTCATTAAAGTTTGTTCAAGGGAAGTTGCTCCGTCAAAAAACATGGCTGCCGTGGGCCAATCAAAATGTAGCATGTTTGGCGGACATATTGGATTATTTTATTTGATGGATTTTGAGGCCAAAATTGGTTCTATATATGTTTTTGGGTATTCTGAGCTCAAATTTGCAATTTTCGAAACCGTCGAATAAACGGTTTGGCAGCCATCTTGCATAATTTTCTCGGCATATTAGCTCCCATGCTAAAGCAATGGGAAATTTAAAATGTCTTCTCAAGAACTACCAGGCTGATTTCAATTATATTTGGCAGGGAGTATCCTTAGGGCATATGAACCCGATCGCCCAGTTTGCCCAGCAGCCATTTTGGATTTCGGGCAATTTCAGGAAATGTCTTTAAAAATCTCCGAAACCACTTGGTGAATCTTCATCTAGGCCAAGAGGTAAGCCAAATTTGTTCAAGAGGACTTGATTGACCAAATGGTTTAGCGACCATCTTGGATGACCTGGTTTTCACGAAAATTACTCCTCCAGAGCCGCTGAAGGGATCAGGCCGAAATTTGGGCCATTAAGATTTGTTCAAGGGAAGTTGATCCATCAAAAAAACACGGGCGTCGTGGGCCAATCAAAATGTAGTGTGCTTGGCGGCCATATTGCACTTGCAAAAATGTCCACAAACTCATTTAAAAGACTGCTAAACCACCCACCAACAATTTTGACAAAAATTGATGGTGCTCCAGGTGAGCGACACAGGCCCCTTGGGCCTCTAGTTTTAAATGTCTTTAAAAATCTTATTCTCCGAAACCGCTTGGGGAATCGATTCAAAACTCATGAAACATCATCTACCGCAAGGGCTAAGTCAA
Source organism: Chaetoderma sp. LZ-2023a (assembly GCA_034401795.1). Lineage (NCBI taxonomy): Eukaryota > Metazoa > Mollusca > Caudofoveata > Chaetodermatida > Chaetodermatidae > Chaetoderma > Chaetoderma sp. LZ-2023a. The sequence goes on from CM067372.1 coordinate 80,379,780, forward strand.
CTTTATTCAAGAGAACTTGATTCACCAAATGGTTCAGTGACCATCTTTGATGACCTAGTATTTGCGAAAACGACTTCTGCAGAACAGTTGAAGGGATTGGGTCCAAGTTTGGCCGATATAATTAGGCATTAAGGGCCATTAAAACTTGTTCAAGGGAAGTTGATACATAAAAAACATGGCCGTCATGAACCAATCAAAATGTAGTGCATTTGGCGGCCATTTTGGATTTTTTAATTTGACGGATTTTGAAGCCGAAATTGGTTTTATATAGGTTTTTTGGGATGTTGATTTCAGATCTGCCACTTTCGAAACTGTCGGATAAGCAGTTTGGCGGCCATCTTGGATCATTTTCCCGCCAAAAATACCTTTACTAAAGCAAAGGGAAATTTAAAATGTCTGCTTCTTGAGAACCACTCGGCCGATTACAATTATATTTGGCAGGAAGCATCCTTAGGGCATAGGGATCCAAGTTTGTTCAAAGGAAGCAGATCAGCCAATTTGTCCGGTGGCCATCTTGGATTTTGGCCAATTTTAGAAATGTCTTAAAAACGTTCTCCGAAACCACTTGGGGAATCGATTAAAAACTCATGAAATATCATCTAGGGCAAGAGCTACGCCAAGTTTGTTTAAAAGTACTTGATGGACCTAATGGCTCGGCGGCCATCTTGGATGCCCCTTTTTTGCGAAAAAGACTTCTCCAGAACCGCTGAAGGGATGAGTGGCCGAAGTTTGGCAGATATAATTACGGACTAAGGGTTATCAAGGTTTGTTCAAGGGATGCTGAAACGTCGAAAAACATAGCCGCCGTGGACCAATCAAAATGTAGCGCATTTGGCGGCCATTTTGGATTTTTTTATTTTGATGGATTTTGAAGTTGAAATTGGTTTAATATTAGGTTTTTTGGGATGTTGATTTAAAATCCGCCACTCGAAACTGTTGGATAAACTGTTTGGCGGCCATCTTGGATCATTTTCCTGCCAAAAAAACATTAAAGCAAGGAGAAATTTAAAATGTCTTCTCGAAAACCACTGGGCCGATTTCAATTATATTGCGCAGCAAGCATCCTTAGGCCATAGAGATCCACATTGATTTCAAGGGAGCTGATCGGCCAATTTTGTCAGCTAGTGGCCATCTTGGATTTTGGCTGATTTTTAGAAACGTTAATAATTTTCTCAGAAACCGCTTGGGGGATCACAAACTCATGAAATATGATCTAGGGCAAGGGCAGAACCTAGTTTGTTCAAGTGAACTTGATTGGCCAAATGCTGCAGTTCAAATTTGTCCATGGAAAGTTGATATGTCAAAAAAACATGTCCACCATGAATCAATCAAAATTTAACAATTTGGCAGACATCTTGTATTTTCTGCAAATTTCTGAGAAAATCATAAAAATACTACTTATTAACCACTGGGCCAATTTTAATAAAACTTGACTAAACCTTCTTCACAGAAATTAGATTAGTAAATTTTTTCAGTGGTCATCTTGTTTTGTTCGTTTACGCTAGTGGTCGATAATTCAAGGTGAGCGATACAGGCCCCTTTTATTAAGAATTTAAGATTCCAGAGTTGCTAGCCATTCTTTGTTAAGTGTTCAAATTATTCAAATCTATGGTGAAATAATAATTTATGCCACATTTCATCATTTGTTAATCAATTAAACACAAATTTGTCAGCTAGGCTATTTTTGTCAATAGACGTTTGGATTATGGTAATGAACGGATTATATTAAGATTCCAGAGTTGTTACACCATTCTTTACCTTGGTGTTCACATCACTGTTTGCTCATTGACATTGTGTCAATTATTGTACCACTCTGATGTCAAAAATTTAAATATTCAAATTGAATTAAAAGCTGAACTGGTGTTAGTTTTTCAACAAATTTGGTGGAGGAAGCAACATCGTCCACCAAAATTGTTGAAAAATGTACACCAGTTTCTTTGCTATTGATTGAGTAAAAGATAGAATATTGACATCAGTGCGGCAAGAGTTAACCTGAGGATCCATTAGATGATAGTTTAAGCTAGATAAATAATAATGGCATGCATTTCTAGCTAAGCTCCCATTTTTTATTCGTGTGCGAATCGACTTATATACTATTAATCCTGAAATTCTAATTTCATGGGTATATTTGTACAGGTAAGCTGTTGAATATTTTGAAACTAATTTAACTGGCGGCTGATAGGCAGCAATAGCTCCCAATCAAGTTAGTTTCAAAAGATTCAACAGAATGTTTATTAAATTGTAATGTTATCAAAGACTCAATTCGTACACTCGTGACAGATTTTTTCGTGATGGCAGTATATATCCTTATGCTTGTGATGTCGGCTAGCTTCGGACATATTTGATTATGATATCAGATACTTGAGTGACATCAAATCCCTTTATTGAGTTATGAAGATGAGCTGGGCACACCTTCAAATACTGACGTTATTATAGTGATTATGGTCATTGTTAGGTCTTCAAATAACTTATACCACAAATTTCATCATTTGTTAATTGATTAAACATAAAATCTGGCAGATATGTTCCTTTTGTCAATAGATATTTGGATTATGGTAAAGCAGTGGATTGTATTAACTGTCTGCCGGCTAAATGTCTGCAGACTACATTTTCCATGAGGGTTAACTCTGGATCTGATGAATATTTTGAAAACAATTTGACTGAAAGTTGTTGTTGGCTATGCCACTGACAAATTTCAGTCAAATTGTTTTCAAGATATTCAGCAGGTCCATAGTTATTGCCTATTGAAATTATTGTCCGGTGGCTGACAGTAGTCGGACAGTTAAGATTCTAAACCAGTGTCTAATGCTTTCATTTACCATAGTGTTTATATCACTCAATGCTCCTTGACATTGCGCCAATTATTACAGTAAAAACTCAACCTGAGTATCCATTAGCTGTCATATTTGATAATCAAGTATGAGGGATCCACTAGATATGACTGACTCCCATTTCTAACTTATTGCCCTGCCCACTTTTTGCATGCGTTTGTGGATCGAGGGAAGATTGTTCAACAGCTAAAGTTAAGGGGACACTTAGATAATGCATATACAGTATATATCTGCCAAATTAGGTGTTAATTCATCTGTCCAAGAGAAGACTTTTGGAAAATTTACGCTTGGAATAACTGGCTCAATTATCATGGCAGTCATCCCAGTGGTAAAATTTTCAAAAATCATCTTTTATGGGATGAGCATTACAGTTACAAATTTATAAATTAATTGACTATATAAGTATTTGCTATGGTGCATATTATTGATCTGGACACACAATTAAATAAATTCAGCTCAGTTTAGTCCAGGTGAGCATTGTGGCCCTTGGGTCATTGATTCAGTAATACATACACTATAAACAAGGATTCCTAACTCAGTTTACCCTATATGTAAACCTGTATGTGAACATTACTGTTTTGTAATTTCAGTGTTCCACTGCTCAGAAGCTTATCTTCCGACAAGCTTGCTAAAATTGGGGATGTTCTGGAAGTGGTGAGTAACATTCAGTAATAGTGCTTTAATCATCAAATTTGGTTAAGAAAATAACATTATTTGCTATAAATGCCAATTTACCCGCCTCAAAATTAAAAAAATATTGTCCCTGGAATGACTTAGTTATCGTGCCATGCATTTCAGGGTTAAAATTTAAAAAGAGTTGTGTCTTGGCCTATGAATGGACATTTGCCATGACAACATTTGGGTGTGTTTGACAGACTTGACCACTAAAGAGTTCTGACCTCTAACTTAACCCTGTAACCCTTTAACATGAATATCAGCCAAAAATGGCTTCGGCTGTGGTCTTGAAAGATGTCCATTTGCAGAATAAGAGAAGCCTATTTTTGAAAATGTATCCATGGAATGACTGGCTCGATAACTGAGCCAGTCATTCCAGTGATAAATTTTGTAAAATATGCTTCTCTTGGTCTGCAAATGGACATTTTCTATGAGGAAATTTAAATTTTTTTGAAAGAAATCAAGGATTAAAAGGTTAAGACCACAGAGATTTTAGATTCTTAATGGCAGGGTCCATTTATAGCTATGCCCCACCCATTTATAGCTTAGCTCCGCCCACTTTTTGTGCATATTGGAATCAATTTTATCACTCTCAGGCGCAGATTCTCAAGTTCAACGTAATTGATAGACAGGTAAGCTGTTGAATATTTTGAACCTAATTCGACTGGGAGCTGTTGCTGCCATTGGGCAGCAACAACTACCAGTCAAATTAGTTTCAAAATATTCAACAGAATGTTTAGTAAATTGTAACTTCACCAGAGACATACAGTTCATACACTTTTATGACTGACTTTCGCCTTCATGACAAAATTACATCATTTTGATTGTGATGTCAACGAACATGTGTTGTATTTAATTGTGATGCCATGCCATATTGTAGCTGGTGTACTTCATCACCGCTTTTCTTCCACTGACCTTTAACCCTCATATCAGCCAAAAAGAGCTTCTGCAGTGGTCTTGAGAAATGTCCATTTGCAGACCATTAGAAAAATATTTTTTTTAAATTTATCACTGGAATGACTGGCTCGATAAACGAGCCAGTCATTCCAGTGGTAATTTTTCAAAAATAGTCTTCTCTTAGTCTGCAAATAGACATCTTCTATGAGAAAAAATAATTTTTTTTAACAAATCCAAGGTTTAAGGGGTTAATATAACTAAATATATTTTGTTATTGGTGATAAGGGTTAATGAGAACTTCGAGATTTACTCGCAGTCAAATCTGTCTTATAAATTTAAAAAAGTTTCCACTGGCAAGCTTAAGCTGCTATCATGCAGGACAACAGCAGTGCTGTCATCACTGAAGTTTACTATTACATAAACTAACACTTTACTCACCATACACCAAGGAGATCAGTTTGTCACACAGAGGAAGAAAATTTATTTTTGAGAACCTAACACTGATATGACTGGCTCCTTAAATTTAGAAAATATGCTTTCCATTCTATATCTGTCTCTTGAAAAATTGCATATGCTCCACCCACCCCTCAACCCCCTACCCCACCCTACCACCTTAATATTGATGAGCATAATTTGGAATTGCATCTCATTTTGGATAATGTAAGATTGTGGATCAGACTTAAATTGTAGTGATTTACTTGATGCATGTTTGTTGCTGTTTCTTGTCCTATCCCTTTAATGCCAAGAATTGCCTCAGCATTGATAATGAAACGTGTGCCTTTTCAGGCCAAGAGAAGATTGTTTTTAGAGATTTACAACTGGAAAGTTGGCTCGATAACCAAGCCCATCAGTCCAGTGGCAAATATTCAAAAGTAATCTTCACTTGGCCTGCAAATGGACACCCTTTAATCCTTAAATTTATTCAAGAAAATTTAGATTTTCTGATAGAAAATGTATATTTGCAGACGAAAAGACTATTTTTGAAAATTTACCACTGGAATGACTGGTTCGGTTATCGAGCCAGTCATTACAGTTGTAAATTTTCAAAAATAGACTTCTTGCTCTGAAAATGGAGATTTCTCAAGACCACTGCAGAAGCCGTTTTTGGATGCTATGAGTGTTAAAGTGTTAGCTAACCATTGATGGGTTATATTTCTCAATGAATATATGTGCTGTTTCTGCAGGATTTCTTTCACGAAGGGGAATATATTATACGAGAAGGCGCTGTCGGTAATACATTCTTTATCATCACCAAAGGGGAGGTAAGTCAGTGAATTGTCCATGTATAGTGACAATTTCTTAATTTATACATCTAAACACTTGAATTTAATTCTTAAATGCTTATTTTCAGAACCCTTAACCCTTTCATGATGAAGACGGTCCAAACCAGCCCTATCAGGAGTCTTGAGGAACGTCCATTTGAAGGCCAAGAGTGTAACTTTGTGTAACTTTATTTTTGAAAATTTACCGCTCGAATGACTGGCTCGATAACTGAGCCAGTCATTCCACTGGTAATCTTTAAAAAAATGTCTTGGCCTGTAAGTGGACATTCAACATGCAAATATTTTGATTTTCTTGACCAAATTTAGCCATTAAATGGTTAAAGGAACCATTACAGGAACATTTTGCATGGGTGGGACGAGGTTATCATCAGTGATGCAGAGCTACACTAAAGTTCTAGTTTCATATTTGTCTTGATGTGAGCAAATTATATTCTTGATTTGATCACGTCTTTGATCAAAGAAGTGATAATCCTGATGATAGTTATTACGCTGTATGCACAGCATCACCGCTAGGGGTTATCATAAAGCAGGCTCAATTGTTGTTACTTGTTGGTCAAGTAAATAAGACTATTTCCTTTTTGAATGTCCTTTTGCATACCAAAAGAACATTCTTCTTGAAAATGTACCACTGGAATGACTAGCTCGATAACTGAGCCAGTCATTCCAGTGGTACATTTTCAAGAAGAATTGTCTTTCCTGGAATGACTGGCTCAGTTATCGAGCCAGTCATTATAGTGGTAAATTGTCAAAATTAGCTTTTTCTTGGTTTGCAAATGAACATTTTCCGAGATCACTGTAGGCGGGCTTGAGTGTTAAAGGGCCAGCATAATAAATAATATATTTCTGATTATAGTCTTAATTGTTGGTTTGACTACAGAAATAATTGTTTCCGCTATAGACGTTATGATCTGCGTTAACCCTGTAACTCTCATATCAGCCAAAAAGGGCTTCTACAGTGGTCTTGAGAAATGTCCATTTGCAGACCAAGAGAAGACTATTTTTGAAAATTTACCGCTGGAATGACTGGCTCGATAACCGAGCCAGTCATTCCAGTGGTAAATTTTCAAAAATTGTCTTCACTTGGTCTGCAGATGGATATTTTCTGAGAAAATTTTCTGAGAAATTTAAGATTTTTTAAACCAAATTTAAGCGTTAAAGGGCTACAGGTCTGATGATATTCTTGTACACAGCGAAACTAGAAAAGACGTTATTCTTCAGACATGATTCTTCTCATTTATTACGGAGAATTAGCTAATAATAAGCCACTTTTTTCTCAGCAAAATACAAAGTATTTTCCTTTGATAATCGCCTCTGTCTCTCTTAATGTCAGAAATGAATCGATCACGGATGACAGAAATGTTTGATGGGATAGAATTATGATCTCCAACAAGTCTGTTCTGTCGGCTTTAATCATATCTGTGAGTGATTGGGCATACACATTTCATTCAGTCCATCAGGGAATACATAGTACTGAATAACAGTAGCGTGTTCGATTTATGCTTACTCTGTGGCTGATCGAGTTCTAAATCGGCTTCACCAACCTATCATTTCCGATAAATGACTACTGATAGATTTGATGATCTCTGATGTGCTGGCTGCGTGATTTCCATCTGGCAATTCACAGAAGTTTGATGCGAAATGATTAAATATTCTACCGGTAGATGATTTGCTTATGTTATTCAGTATCTCACTAGCTGGTGCTGTGTTTATTTTGAAAACAGTCTTGCTGTATTATGTTATTATTGAAGACAGCAATAGCTTCCAACCATATTTTTACTAAAGAGAACAAAAGTCTTTACAACCAGCCCACCCAAAATCTTAATGTTTGTGCACAGAGAGATAACGGTTATTTGTCATTTCCAATAGATGTTATGTCGATGGCTGAGCAACAGATCGAGCCATCATTGGTAAAAATTCCTTCAGTCTTCTGGCATAAATCAATGTTCTTGTCCTTCACTATGCTCAAGTATGCTAGGAGTGCATGTGTTCAGAGGACAAATAATCGCGATATTTCTTGTACAAGTGATTCTACTTTCACACGTCTAGCCTTAATTCAATAAATGGTCTGCTACTAGTGCACAGAAGGACTCAATTTATTTGCGTCCCTTTCTGAGCTTACATTGGCCCTATGCAGAATTTGCTTGGAGCAAATACTTGCTGATTGGAATTCGGAGGTTTCCAATTTTGCATCAAACTGCAGCTTTTATCCCGCAGCTAAATACTAAATTAAATTTCTAATTGCATTTTCGTTTGCCAAAGAATTTTCGTTATTGATTAATATCTTTGTGCGGATGATTTTATTAGTTTTTAGGAAACACTTCTAGACATGCCAATTGTCTTGTTACCAGTTGAAATTTTGTTATATTTCCATTACGGCTATACACTATTATTTTGTTGCTAGATAAAAATGTTCAAATAAATAGAGGAATCCAGTCTCTTAGTCAATTATATAACATCATAATCAAGTATGTTACATGTAGGCTGACATCATGATCAATTGTGTCATGAATGACCCGATTTAGTCCATTCATAAATACTTAATAGTTTGTCAAGCTGTATGAATTGTATGTCTTTACTATTTAATAAAGATGCTGTTGAGTATTTTGAAACTAATTTAGCCTGTTAATGGTCATACTGGCCAAAACTGGCCTCTGCTATGGTCTTGTGGAATGTTCCTTTACAGGCCGAGAGAATACAGTTTTTGAAAATTTACCACTGGAATGACTGGCTCGATAACCGAGCCAGTCATTCCAGTGAGCAGTTCTCAAAAATTGTATTCTCTCAGACAATAAATGCCATTCAATAAGAAAATATTAAAATTTTCTTTTCCAAATTTGACCATTAAAGGGTTAATTAATTCAGAGAATGCGTGCAGAGATCGATTGATATCCCAACATGGGTAAAGCGTGTGTGGAGCTTATAGCTAGAGATGGGTAGGGCGTAGCTAAAACTGTATTCCTCCATTACCAGCAAAATGCAGTACGGTAAAATCACAGTTCAAATTCTGAATATTTTACTCTGATGTTCAAGATTAGTCAAGAAAATTGAAATCTTTACTTATTATTAGTGAATATCCACAAAATGCAAGTCAAGAGAAAACTATTTTTGGCATGCATGTTGCCGCATGTGCATATACGGATGACTGTTCGTGTCATAAATGCAACTAGATTGATCAGACGATGACGTGTCATCGCAAATCCCCACATTCACCACTTTGAACCTTTGACACACCCCACAACCCACCCCCGGGGGCGGAGCCAAATGTAAATGTCATTTTGCACTCCGCGATCATATGGGTAACTCACATACCAAATTTGGTTGAATTCCATCCAATTGTGTCAGAGGAGTTGTATTACAATCAATTTCATGACCTTTTGACCCCATCCCCAACCCCTGGTGGTGAGCCAAATGTACATGTGCTCATCCACTCCATATTGATATGGGTAACTCACATACCAAATTTGGTTGAATTCCGTACAATGGTTTCTGAGGAGATGCATTACAATCAATTTCTGCAGGTTCAAATTTGACCTTTTTACCTCTCTCCCACCACCTGGGGGTGGAGCCAAATCTAAATGGCCTTTTGCACTCCGCAATCATAGGAGTAACTCAGATGTCAAATTTGGTTGAGTTCCGTCTAACGATTTCAGAGTAGTAGTTGCATTACAATCAATTTCATGACCTTTTAACCCCATCCACCACCCCATGGGGGCAGGACCAAATGTAAATGTGCTCATATACTCCACATTGATATGGGTAACTGACATACTAAATTTGGTTGAATTCCGTCCAACAGTGTCAGAGGAGTGGCATTACAATTTTTTTACCTTTTGACCCCACCCCTCACCCACCAATGGGGGCAGGGCCAAATGTAAATTTGCTCATGTATGTGGTAAAATCATGAAGATGATTATGGTTTAGGATTGATCGAAATCAGCATGATAATTTTTAGCCCACCTGACCTGAAAGGTCAAGTGAGCTTATGCTAACCTTTGCTTTAAAAGTCTACCCATTAATGGCTTGGCCAATTTCAAGCAAACTTTACTTGAATTACCCTATGCTAGTAGGTGTCCAAACATGTAACCAGACATTAAATCCTTAGAAAATAACTTGATTTTAACTGACCATGGCTTAAAGGACTTTAGCTTGGTAGACTTAAACAAATTTGATTGGTAAATTTTTCGAATTTCTGTTGACTATTTTTGATAATGTCCAGGAAATAGGTTAAAAGACTACCATATTTCTCCTATAAGTGGCCTCGTCTTCTATTATAATTGTCAAATTATCACTCAACCCGGAACAAATTGCAACAGAATTTATTACGCTTGCATCATGTCAAGGGGTGCACTAAGAATGCCTAAAAAAATCTACCAAAATATACATGGGGGAAGGGTCTGAAAAATGCATTATTATGCAAATTAGGATGGCTTGGTACTTCCAGTCCTAACGGATAAGGAACCAGCACCAAAGGAGTTATTGGAGGTTGTTAGGTGCAACTGTAAGTCAGGATGCAACACCAACAAATGCACATGCAAAAAGCATGGATTGAAGTGCAAAAAAATTATGTGTAGCAATTCACCAGAAGTTGATCATAAGGATGATGAATGAGTACTACGAACAGTCATGGAAGCGGTAGAACTATCTGTTTCATTTGCACAATTACTATTGACAAACAAATAGGAGACAGATTCCAACTGAAAGACGTCAAGTTCCAGGGTTTTCTTTGACCAACAAATCCTTGGCTAGGACACATTGTTGGATTACTTTTGCCGAGTCATTGCAGTGACACAAGTGTACAGACAATTGTTATTTTTGGCAAGGGCAAAATCAAATCTGTACATATTTCTATAAAGACATAAAAAGGAACATGTGGCATGGACACAAATGCCTGCAAATGAATCATTGACCTTCAAAACATAGGATTGGAACTTGATTGAACCAATTTGGATGAGTAATAAGAAAGTTATTGCTGAAAAAAGTTTTTTTCACAATGGCGGACCCTAATTTGCATAATAATGCATTTTTGAGATGTTTCCCCATTAATATTTGAGATCTTTTTTTCAGGTATTCTTGGTACATCCATTGACTTGATGCAAATGAAATAAATTTGTTTGCAATTTGTTCCGGGTGGAGCCCCAATATGGCATAACATGACTGGACTGTTAGGACAAGAGATGTTCAAGTTCCAAACCAACATCTCTGATAAAGGCGGTGGTATATATTAGATATAGTTAATAAAATGTTAAAGTCCATTCTCTAAAATGGTTAAAACTGATAGATACTAACACAAAAATGAACACAATTTTCTAGTACCAATTCTTGAAATGTTATGTTTAATGTATTATGTGACCTCCAAAAAATCGGAAATATCACATGAGTTTTCATTGGAAGTCTCCGCACAGAGTCACGAATGTTTCTCGGGGAACAACACTTATGGGGAGATTATCCTGGTACCCTGGCAAGTGTACCTGGAACTCTGATCTCAGACTGCACAGAATGCTACAATTGTCTGTATTTGAGGTGAATACCACTGCCTTGTAACCGCAATTGTAAATGGCCTGCAATTGTAATTAATTAAATTGAGATATAATTGACAACGAGTCTGGTCACAAGTTGTTGAAAAATTTACCTAGCACAACAACTTTTTCAACCCTACAGAACATGACAAACTTTATATGATGTAAAAATATTCAGTTGACTGAAGCAAATTAGTTTTCAAAAATATTCAATAGGGTATATGCTTTGAAATTGAGATACCTGGCATTCGGAGTTTCGATGCGTAGACATAAAAACACATTGTTTATATATGATTGGCAAATGTGATGTGCTCTGCAAAGACAAGCTACATTTTTGCCTGCCCAGTGTAAGTAAGCAGGTCTGCTCATCGAACTAGCAAATCCTATTCTAAAGATGAAAGAGAAATTGCAAATTGGATGACATGAGCTCATGAGCAATAACATTAGCATAGGATAAATTGAGCTTAATTTTAGGCCATTGGTGCGATCAGTATGTAATAATGTTGCATGTTTAACCATTTCAGAAACAAATCTCTGAAAAAGTAAATTCTTTACCATATATGGCTTATTCTGTTGAATGTTTTGAAATTAATTTGACTGGAAGCCTTTGCTGCCTTAGGCAGCTTCCAGTCAAATTAATTTCAAAATATTCAACAGTTTTCTTATGCGGTGGCCTTGAAAATGAGATATGGGGAATTCATTGGTGAATGAGTTAATAATAACAAGTAAGATCAGAGAATCTCTGTTGTTTCATACGAATATTAATAATAAGATTGCCCAATTCTTATCAGTCACCATTTTATTATAATATGTGTTGTCGCTAACAATATTATGAGATGCAAAAAGATAATTAATTATGAACATTCTGTTCTTGACATCTCTGAAAAAAAGCTTTTGATATTTCATGCCAAAAGTTGTTATCTTATTTGTCGCTCTGAGAGCTCATTATGCACTTATCCAATTATTTGCGATTTGCAGTTAGTATTACGCAGGTGTGACTGTCAAATTTACAACCAAAAAGTTGCAGATATATGGCATTCAAGCTTGTTAACCAAAACATCAACCCTTTGCAATCACATTATAGAACTGTATATAAAAAAGCTAGGGAGGGATGGAGGGAGGGAGGGGGGCATGGAGATGGGGAGGGCAAGAGCAAGCGATCAGCGCAATGGCAGCTATCTTTCAAATCTTGTATTATTATTGCCACTGTTAAGGAATGCTGTTCTATGGTGAGTGGTTGCCCGCTAAAGCACACACTTATTATTCGAACATTGCAGAGTGCTGAGGTATCTTTGTGTCCAATACCGACGGTGTAATTCACCATCTTCACACAGAAAGCATCATTCTTCGATCAATGTCAATAAGAATTAGAGTGGCACTTTCCAAGCAGTACGGTCCCCTAATAACGATTCCAGGGTCCATATTCAGTTTTGCATACAATTTTCCTGACAATGATACAACTTAACCATTTAACACTTTATCCAGCCAAAAATGGCTTCTACATTAGTCATGAGAAATGTCCATTTGAAGACCACAAGAGAAGACAGTTTCTAGATTTTAGCACTGGAATGACTGACTCGATCATATTCCAGTGATAAATTTTTAAAAAACATTTTTCTATTGGTCTGCAAATGGAAATTTTCTTGAACAAATTTCTGGGTTAAAAGGATAACTATTTTATCTCTGAAATCCGAGAATCTCAATTGCATTCATGATATCTATAACGGTAAGCAGTTAAATATTTAAAAAATAATTTGACTGAAATTGGACATTCTTCTCATATTTGTCATATTCCATCTGACACATCTGAAAGGTCATAAAGCATAACATATATAGTGTATATGTTGAGGATAGTTATCACATGATAATGTTAGAGTTGACATTTGCTGCTATTTTGAAAACAACTTGATAAATAATAAAGAATTATGAAAGTTGATTATCCAAGCCAGCAAAAAACACCCTCTGCAGTGGTCTTGAGAAATGAGCATTTACAAGCCCCAATAGAAGACTGTTTTTGAGAATTCATTACCCTTGGAATGACTGGCTCAGTTATCACCACAAGAATCAAAAAGATTTCCATTGTTAACCAATTAAGAACAATCCGTACTGCAGATTTTTACCAATATAAATAGATTTGAAGTAGGATTTGGTTGAAGATAATTCTAATTTAGCTTTTCTTTGTGGCATTTGTCTAATTTCTTGTTTGTTATTGCAAAGATCACGATATACTGACATTCAATCCAGTTCAGATAGACGACTCCACTTTTAGCTATGCTCTACACATGACTCTAGCTATTTAGTTCCATCCATGCTTTGCCCATGTTGGGATCGACCGAACTCCCGGAATCTCAATTTCCAGAAAACTATATAGCTAAGCTGTTGAATATTTTGACACTAATTTGGCTGGGTGCTATTGCTAACTATGGCAGCAATTCGTACAAATGCCTTCAACTTAAAGGTTCTTGATGGACTTAGCTACGTCATTCATTACGTAGTTGATTGTCCCACCAGTCTACATGTGACGTAATTGATTATGATGTCATATACTTGACTCTATCAGCATTCTGGCTGTTGACAATAATTAGAATTGAAATTATAGCAGTCAATTTTATCTGACTCAATCCTCAAACCAGAAATGTGGTTGAAATGCAGCCATGAAGCTTGATGTTATAATGTTGCAATGAAATATTAAATTCAACTTCAAATATCATTCTACTTTCATAGACAAAGGCTAAATAAAGAAGACATATCAATACACTTATCAGTAACCATGATCTTTGACCTTTTAACACAAAAGTTAACATGTCATTCACTCTCATTTCAATAATGAAGCATACATGTGTACAAGTTTGCGTTGCGTATCAGACTGAACAAACGTGAGATTTCAGATATAAACCAATAAGTTGAGCTAAACACAAAATGTTAATGTTGAAAACAACAATGTTTTATCAAGGTCCAAGTGACATTAACATTTAACTGATTGATCCAATGGTGATTGTGTCATGCCCTTCATTACAGGGAGGCATGTGTCTATGTTTGGGTGCAGTATAATTAATCCAACATGAGATATAAACCATTAACTTGAGCTTAAAATATGTCAAGCAACTAAGAAGTGACGTTTTGATGATTTCTGGTAAATATTTCATAAAATCTAAGATTTTGACAGAAAATATTTATCAATCAAAATCCTGAATAGAATTTCTAGCGACTACCACCAAAGAATCTATCTAGTGAAATTTGGTTGAACTATGTCCAGCAGCTAAGGAGGAGCAGCAATTTGACCATTTCCGGTACATATTTCATAAAATCAGATTTTCACCCAAAAAATTGATCAATCACAATTCTGAATGGAAGTTCTAGAGCCTATGGCAATAGGATCTTTTCAGCCAAATTGAGTAAAACCGGTCAAGATGGTAAGAAGCAATTTGACAATTTCCAGTATATCTAAAGTAAAATCTAAGATTTCACACACACCCTCACCAAAAAAAATTGACGAATCAAAATTCTGTATGGAAATTCCAGAGCGCATCACCAAATGATCCTTTCAGGCAAATTTGGTTTAAAGAAGCAATTTGACAATTTCCAGTGCATATGTCATAAAATCTAAGACCTTCACCCAAAAAATTGATGAATCAAGATTCGGAATGGAAGTTCTGGACCCTACGACCATAGGATTCTTCCTGCCAAATTTGGTTGAAATTGGTCAAGTGATTAATGAGGAGTAGTGTTTTAAATCAAAAGTTGACGGACGACGGACAGTTGCCACGACATAAGCTCACTTGGGCCTTCGGGTAAATCAATTAAAACAAGTTTTATCATTATCACACTGAACTTTACCGCATGGTGATTGTGTCACACCAGATCTGATCAGGAAAGACGTTTAAATCCAGACCCTGTATGCTTAACCCTGTAAACCTTTAATGATCAAATTTGGTCAAGAAAATTTA
The DNA here is from genome assembly GCA_034401795.1 of Chaetoderma sp. LZ-2023a. NCBI lineage: Eukaryota > Metazoa > Mollusca > Caudofoveata > Chaetodermatida > Chaetodermatidae > Chaetoderma > Chaetoderma sp. LZ-2023a. Next base: position 80,394,929 of record CM067372.1, read on the forward strand.
AATATCTGCCTATTGAATGTCCATTTACAGGCCTAGAAAAAATTTTTTGGGAAAATTTGTCACTTGAATGACTGGCTCGGTTATCGAGGCAGTCATTCCAGTGGTAAATTTTCAAAAATTGTATTCTCTTGTAAATGGACATTCCACAAGACCACTACAGAGGCTGGTATGCCCATTAAAGGGTTAAAACTTATATCAGGCAAAAACAGCTTCTGCAGTGCTTTTGAGAAATGTCCATTTGCAGATCAAGAGAAGACTATTTTTGAAAAATTACCACTGGAATGACTGGCTCGATAACCAAGCCAGTCATTCCAGTGGTAAATTTTCAAAAATAGTCTTCTCTTGATCTGCAAATGGACATTCTCTATGAGATTAAAATTTTTCTTTAACAAATTCGAGGGTTAAAAGGTTAAAGCAACATTGAGACATAAACTGCTAAGTTGAGCTACCTGACTCAGTACCTGAGTATGATTAACCAAAGATCAGATAAGCTAAGCACAAAATCTTAATGTAGAAAGAATTATGTTGTTATCAAGCTTACAGCGAACTTGAGCTTTCAAATTTGGACTAAAGTCATTGTGTAATCCCCACAAAAAAGGGGGAGGGGCAGGTATCCAAGATTGGGTGCGGTATGATTAACCCAACATGAGATATGACCCACGGAGTTAAGCTTTACATAAAATGTTATTGTTGAAAAAAGACTACGTTCATTTTTGTCATTATCACCTTGACCTTTGATCGCTTGATGCAAAGGTACATCCCTTAGATTGTTTTGAAAGTAATCTTGTTAACTATTTTCTAGATTTTTTTCGAAAATCCAAGATGTATCCAGAAACAAGAGTATAGTTTTAAGCGATATCCGGTAAATTTTCATTTAAAGATTTACCAATCAAAATTCTGTATACAAGTTCTGAAACCTACACCCATTGGGTCCTTCCAGCCACAATAGGTTGAAATCCACCAAGCGGTTAATGATGAGTAGCGTTTTGACAATTTCCGGTAATTTCTTACAAAATCTAAGATTTTGACCCAAAAAATTATGAATATATATTCTAGAGCCAGACCACCATAGAATACAACTAGTCAAATTTGGTTGAAATATGTCAGTAAGCTAAGGAGGAGTAGCATTTTGACCATTTCCAGTAAATTTTTCATAAAATCTAAGATTTTACCCCCAAGAAATTGATCAAGCAAAATTCTTAATAAAATTCTAGAGCCTACCACCATAGACTGCATCTAGTCAAATTTGGTTGAAATATGTCAAGCAGCTAAGGAAGAGTAGCATTTTGACCATTTATGGTTGATTTTTCATAAAACCTAAGATTTTGACCCAAAAAATTGATCAATTAAAATTCTGAAAAGATGATCTGGAGCCTACCACCATAGAATCGATATAGTCAAATTTGGTTGAAATATGTCAAGCAGCTAAGTAGGAGTAGCATTTTTAGTATTTCTGGTAGATTTTTTTAATAAAATCTCAGATTTTCACCCAAAAAATTAATCAATCAAAATTCTGAATAGAACCTCTAGAGCCTACCACCATAGAATGCATCTAGTTAAATTTGGTTGAAATATGTCAAGCAGCTAAGGAGTAGCATTTTAACTATTTCCGGTAGATTTTTCATAAAATCTCAGATTTTCACCCAAAAATTGATCAATCAAAATTCTGATAAAATTATCTGGTACCCAGCTTAGGATCATTCCAGCCAAATTTGGTTGAAATCGCTCAAACCGTTAAGGAGAAGAAGCGATTTGACAGACGGACAGATGATGGCCGGCCGCCATGGCATAATGAGCTTGGCCTTTCAGGCCAGGTGAGCTAATAATGTTCATTAACCTTTTAATGGTCAATATTTTTCAAGAAAATAAAAAATTTTGCTGTTTGAATGTCCATTTGCAAGCCAAGATAAAATAATTTTTGGAAATTTACCATGATGCAAAACAAGATAAAACAATTTTTGGAAATTTACCATGATGCAAATGTGTATGAACAATGTTTTGCGGAGATTATGTTGGTTCCCTCACTACCGTACTGGGAACTGTGATCTCCAGGCAAAAAACATCATAGGAATGTGTATGTCTTTAATATGAACAGAGCTGCATGGCGAAAATTTTATTGAAAATTTGAAATGTATGCTTTAATATATTATATCCAGTAGTAATTATTCACGATTATTACATTTTTTCTCATTTAAAAAACAATTAAATCACTTAATTATACGAGTCTATTTTGTAACAGTAGACGATGACCGACTTGAATTGTCATAAATTAATAGAGGGCTGAGACCTACAAATCTGAGTACGACATTGATTTCTAGTCTGGCGGGAATGTATCAGGGTGGAGATCGGTGTAAAGTAAAGCGATCCGGTGACACAATTCCTAGTATTATCCCGCTACATGTACGCACTATTGTTACAAAATTGGTTAAATTTGGTCTTAAAATCTTTTAGCATAGGCTACTAATAGGTGACATACGGTACTCTTCATTAACTGTTCAGACAATTTAAACCAAACTCGGCTGAATACTGACTAGTAGGCTTCGCAAATCTTATAGCAAAATTTGATTGGTGAATTTTTCTGGTGGCTAAATCTTGGATTTCTGAAAATGTCCAAGAAATTGTTTAAAAGGAAAGGCTATTACCACACATTAACCTTTAGGCCAATTTCATCAAAACATGGCTGGATGGATACAGGGATGACAATCTTCAATAAACCTATACAAAAGTTTGCTTGGTCAATTTTTCTGATGGCCATTTTGGATTTCCACAAATGTCCAGTAAATTCTGAATATGTATACCGGTATTTGAATATAACCTGATTGTAACCATTTAAGAATCATGGTGTGGTAGGCGTCATAGCTTCTCAGCAGAAATTTGGTTAATTTTTAGCTCACCTGGCCAGAATGGCCAAGTGAGCTTATGGCATGGCGACCATCCATCATCCGTCGTCCAGCATCCATCCGGCCATCAACTTTTGCTTAAAAACGCTACTCCTCATTAACCGCTTGGCAGATTTCAATCTAATTTGGCTGGAAGCACCCTATGGGGGTAGGCTTCAGAACGTCTATACAGAATTTGGATTGGTCAATTTTTTTCACCGCCCATCTTGAATTTTCCAAAAAATTGCTGGAAATTGTTTAAAACACTACTCCTCATTAACTGCTTGGACAATTTCAACCAGGCTTAGCTGGGAAGATAGTACACTGGTATGTTTCAGAACTTGTATACAGAATTTTAATTGGTAAATTTCCCCCCCCCCCCCCCCCCCCCCATTTTGGATTTTCTGAAAATTTTTTAAATCACTGAAAAGCCTACTTCTTGATAACCACTGGGCCGAACTTGGATGAAATAACCTTAGTGTGGTATCCTTCAGAACTTCTATACAGAATTTTGACTGGTCCATTTTTAGCTCACCTTCACCTAGCCAGAGTGGCCAAGTGAGCTTATGGCATGGCGGTCGTCCATCTGTCCGATGTCCGTCCGTCCATCCATCCATCCATCCATCCGTCAACTTTTGCTTAAAGACGCTACTCCTCATTAACCGCTTGACAGATTTCAAATTAATTGTGCGTGAATGATGCTATGGGGGTAGGCGTTAGAATTTATACACAATATTTTTATTGGTCAATTTGTTTGGTGGCCATCTTGAATTTTCCAAAAAATGCCGGAAAATCGTTTAAAACGCTACTTTTCATTAACTGCTTGAACGATTTCAACCAGACTGGTTGAAACGAGCCTAGGGCGGTAGACTTCAGAACATGTATACAGAATTTTGATTGGTCAATTCTTCTGGCGGCCGTCTTGGATTTTCTAAACATTGTGGGAAATCAGTTAAACGACTACGTATCATTGGCCGATTTCAACCAAACTCGGCTGGGAGAACCTTAGGCTGGTATGCTTCAGAACATGTATACAAAATTTTGACATCTTGATTTTGATCATTTGTATAAAATGCTACTACTCATTAATCGCTTGGGCAATTTCAATCAAATTTGACTGAAAGGATCCTATTGTCATAGCCTCTGGAACTTCTATTCAGTATTTTGATAGGTCAATGTTTTGACAGCCATCTCTGATTTTCTTAAAGTTTTCCGGAACCATTTAAAAATGGTACTCCTTCAATCAATAGCCCGATTTCAACAAAACCTTCGTATGATGGTAGGCTTCAACATATTAAACGAGAATCTTGATTGGTAAATCTTTTGGTGGCCATCTTGGATTTTCCAAAAATCATCCATCATGTCTATTTAAATGCCAATGGTCCAGGTGAGCGCCACAGGCCCTTGGGCCCTTTGTTAATATTTTGGTATGGATAGCGACTTTTTAGGCCCTTGCTGCAGCACTACTAGGCCCATACACTTTAGAACTTGTGTACAGAATTTTGACAGCTTGATTTTGATGGTGGCCATCTCAGGTTTTCCGATAAATAGGAATTCATATAAAATGCTACTCCTCATTAATCGCTTGGGCAATTTCAACCAATTTTGGCTGGAAGGATCCTATTGTCGTAGCCTCTATAAATTCTATTCAGAATTTTGATAGGTCAGTGTTTTGGCAGCAATCTCTGATTTTCTGACAGTTTTCCGGAACCATTTAAAAACGGTACTCCTTTAATCAATAACCCGATCTCAACAAAACTTGGCTGGAACGATCCTATGACGGTAGTCTTCAACATATTAAACGAGAGTCTTGATTGGTAAATTCTTTGGGCCTCTTGTTCCGGTGGCCATCTTGAATTTGTTTTGGGAAATCGTTTAAAACGCTGCTCCTCATTAACTGCTTGAGAAATTTCAACCAGACTTGGCTGGAAGGATGCTAGGCTGGTAGGTTTCAAAACTTGTATACAGAATTTTGATTGGTCAATTTTTCCACCGGCCATCTTGGATTTACTGGAAATTTCTGGAAATTACTTTAAAGCCTACTCCTCTATAACCACTGGGCCGATTTCAATCAAACTTGGATGGAAGAACCCTAGTCTCTAATGCTTCAGACCGTGTATACAGAATTTTGATTGATCAATTTTTTGGCCAACCATCTTGGATTTTCTGAAAAATGGTGGGAAATCAGTTAAAATGCTACTCCTCAATAACTGCTTGAGCAATTTCAACCATACTTGGATGGAAGGATACTAGGCTGTTAGATTTCAGAACTTTTATACAGAATTTGGATTGGTCCATTTTTCCGGCCGCCATCTTGGATTTTCTGAAAATTTTGGGAAGTCAGTTAAAAGGCTACTCCTCATTAACCGCTTGAACTCGAACCACTTGAACGAGTTCAAGCAAACTCGGCTGGAAGAACCCTAAAGTGCTATGCTTCGGAGCTTGTATATAGAATTTTGATTGGTCAATTTATTCGGTGGCCATCTTGAAGTTTCTGAAAAATAGCTGAAAATCGTGTACTCATTAATTCCTTGGACGATTTCAACCAGACTGGCTGGAACGAGCCTAGGGCTGTTACGCTTTAGAAGTTGCATATAGAATTTTGATTTTAAAATTTTTCTGAAGTTTTCTGTAACCATTTAAATCAATCAATAGCCTGATTTCAACAAAACTTGGGTGGAATGATCCTATGATGATAGGCTACGACATATTAAACGAGAATTTTGATTGGTCAATTTTTTGGTGGTCATCTTGGATTTTCCAAAAATCATCCATCATGTCTATTTAAATGCAAATTGTTTAAATGCCAATGGTCCAGGTGAGTGCCACAGGCCCTTGGGTCTCTTGTTTTGGCTGGAAGGACGTCTTCCGAAGCAGTATACAAAATTTTGATTGGTAAATTTTTTGCCAGCCATCTACTTATTAACTGGTTAAGTGATTTCAGCCAAACGTGCTAGGCCTCAGAAATTGTTTAACCCTTTAATGGTAAAATTTGGTCCACAAAATTTAGATATTTGCATATTGGCTGCCAATTTACAGGCCAAGAGAATATAAATTTTGAAAATTTATCACTGAAATGTCTGGCTCGGTTATTGAGCCAGTCATTCCAGTGGTAAAATTTCAAAAATTGTATTCTCTTGGTCTGTAAATGGACATTCCACAAGACCATGACAAGGTCCATTGGTGATAGACATCATCAGAACTTGTTTCACTGGCATCTTGTTTTAAAGGAGTTCACAAGGGAGATAAAGCTTTTTTGCTTTATAAGCATCTCATTAACCGCTTGGTGTATTTTAATCAAATTTCAGTTTGCGGACCATTGCATGGTAAGCTTCCGAATTTCTATACAGAAATTTGATTGCCGTTTTTTCAGTAAACATCTTGGATTTTCCAAATTATTTTGGAAATCCTTCAAAACTGTTCCTCTCCTTCAAATATGATCTGATTTTCACATAGTCAGTCTGTAGAAGTTTCAGGAGTCATAACTTTCATGATGTATGAAGCATTTCTAATTCTTATGTTACAGTTGATCGACAGGTTGTTAGGCCTCTTGTTATGTGAGCAGAGGTGCATATTTAGTGGCCTTTCTGTTCGTCCTTACAGTTTCCAATATAGACAGAGTTTTAACCCTTTAACACTTATATCAGCCAAAAATTGATTCTGCAGTGGTCTTGAGAAATCTCTATTTGCAGACCAAGAGAAGACTATTGATGGAAATTTATCACTGGAATGACGCTCAATATCCGAGCCAGTCATTAGTGGTAAATTTTCAAAAATAATCTCTTGGTTTGCAAATAGAGATTTTCTATGAAAACATTACAATTTTCTTGAAAGATTTTTAGAGTGCATGTGTTACAGTGATCATCATAGATAAATGTAAGCAGTTCATGATTACATTATTTCAAGATTCTTAGAAGCTGGTTTTCCATCCAAGTGAAATGATAGGGGGATACGATCTGTCACTCAGTTATATGACATCATAATCAATTACCTCACATGTATGATGTCACAATCATAATGACATAATATAATGCTGTTATGAAGCTCAAAGAGTCTGTCAAGTGTACATCATGTATGTGTTTGAAGATTTTGCAATATAATAAATAATCTGTTGAATATTTTGATATTAATTTGGCTGGGAGCTGTCACTGCCATAGGCAGCAACAGCACCCAATCAAATTAGTTTCAAAATATGTGTCAGCTGACGTGTATAGTTACCTTGAAATTTAGATTGGGTGATTTCAGGTTTAAATGTTTCAAATTGATTCCAACATGTGTAAAAATGTGGGCGCGGCATAGCTAGAAATAGATCACCTATTTTAACTTAATTAACCTTTTAATTTTCAAGCCAGCCAAAACCAGCCTCTGCAGAGGATTTTCTGAACGTCGATTTTCAGATCAAGATAAGAAATTTTTTACAATTTACCACTGGCTCGATAATCAAGTCCGCCATTCCTGGCCAGATGACTCAATTACATTTGCAATAGATAAATTCACTATTAGTTATGCCTCGCCCATCTCTAGCTAAGCTCCACCATTGCTTTGCCCATGTCGGGATCAATTGAACCATTAACTCCCTGAATCTCAATTTCTATAAAACTATGCAGGTAAGCCGTTGAATATTTTGAAACTAATTTGACTGGCTAGGCAGAAACAGCACCAGTGAAATTAATTTCAAAATATTCAACAGAATGGTTATTAAGTAGTAAAAACACAATTCGTACTTATAGAAGTTCATGACAGATTTAGCTACATCATTTATTACACATTTTGATGATGATGTCAGCCTATATGTGACATAATCCATTATGACATCATACGCTTGAAGGACAGATTGGATTCATCAATTACATGGGTACAATTACAATCACAATTGTAATTACTGTCCAAGATTTGATGCAAAACTACTGTGCACTGATATTTTGATAGTCAATAATAAAAAAAGCAATATTCATGGTTACTTTATTAACCCTTTAATGGTCAAACATCCAAAAAGATGACAATAACTGAGCCAGTGTTTCCACTTTAGTGACAGATTGGATTCCTCTATTATATATTCTAGGTGAGAGTGATGCAGAAAATTCAAGGCCATGTCAGTCCTCAAGATGTGCGTCGGCTGAGGAGAGGCGACTATTTTGGAGAGAAAGCTTTATTAAGGTACAGAGTAGAATGTAATCTTTGGTTTTTTCTTACTCTGTATAGTTACATTATACTTTATATATATATAGTCTACTTCTGCATTGGATTGTCAGCCCAAAGCATGTCTTAGATAACTCTTCACTTACCATGGCATATTTATCTGCTTAAATATACACAAAGTGAGTGAGATGGCATCTTCATGTTCTAATAGTTGATAGGTCCCAGTACATTGAAGAACTATTTTCAAGTCTCCCAGAATCAGGAATTATTCTGCTTGTCAGTAGACTTGGTAAAGAAGTAGTAAGAAGTCTTGAATCCTGAAATTTTGCCATAACTTTCCAGCTGTGCTCTTCTTGTGTCAATGGTGAAAGATTTTTGCAGAATTTTAAATTATTTTGTCTTTAGTGTAGTTAGTCTCCAGTGTTCTCACCATCTATGCAATGTAATTCATGATCTAAGTTGCCTTGTAAGTGTTTGTGTGCAAGATAATATTCAGTTGTGATTTTTAAAAACTGATTTTGTTAATCTGCTTCATAAATAATTTGATTGAAAATTGTTGATGCTTAAGGTAAGCATCAATGTTTATTTGAATTCAATGTTAATACTGGAGTTTTAGTTTTTTCCTCTTAGAATATTCATGAAATCGCATGCATGGCACGCACGCACGCACGCACGCACGCACGCACGCACGCACGCACGCACGCACGCACGCACGCACGCACGCACGCACGCACACACACTAGTGGAGATACATGTATCAATTAATTGACATGTCAGTCAGTATAGAACAGTACCAGGAATATAAAGTTATGATCCCAAGAGAGTGTTATTTCCCTTGATTAAATTAGACGAATTCCCACGATGCAAAGTCTGATGAAGGAGCAATTTATTACTCCTTATTTATGATGGTCAGATTGAGTTAAGACATGCCTGGAACAGTTTACTAGGCGAGAGCGAGAGAGGGAGGGAGGAAGGGAGGGAGGGAGAGAGAGAGATGCATACATAAGAAATTAATCATAAGATTTAAGTATGTTTTAACTCTTATCATTCTGCAGATGTTAAAATTTCCAAATTAAATTAAAAGATGAACTGGTGTTCATTTTTCAACAAACTTGGTGAAAAATGTTGCTGTCATAGACATCAGCGTCGGTGACCAAAATTGTTGAAAAATTGACACCAGTTTCTTTGCTTTTGACACAGTAAAGATAAAGTATTGACATCAGAGTGGTAAGAGTTAAGATACTAAGCATTAAGACAATGGTTATCATTAATGATAGATTTAGTATGATATTCTTGAGAAGGAACAGCGTTGAAATACCATTCACAGAATGTAAATAAACTTTGTAGAACAGAAGTAATTGAAATAAATTGAATTACACTTTTCGGTCACGAACCACAATAGCTGTGCACACACTCATGGCTAAAAGACCAGCTAAAATTTTCGAAAATGGGTTCATGATCAGCTCATTCCTTCAGAGCTCTTAAAAGTTCTGCACTGGATCCCCACTTCTTCCGGTTTACATTCTTTTCCCAGCCTTTCACTACATTTGGTGATCGGATAGTGCAGCACTCCTTGGGATCCTGATCATTTTGGCTGGCCTCTCTGTCCAGAGTTGTTACTTGCAACTTTTCGTATCTCTGATAAGGCATAGCAAAAATACAAAAATACCGGAAGAATCAGAACAAAGTATCGTAAAGCGAAGTTGTAATCAAAGAGAGTCAGAAGCATCTGAAGCAAGTCCCATCATCCAGGTGACATGCAGAAATCTATCAGACAGTGTTCAGCTTTGCTACCACATCGTTTTGACCGAGCCATAATGAAAGACGACTCTGATTATTTAAACCAATTGTTCCAACTGAAGGGATATGATCCTTAGTTTGCCATGCCTGAAGTGTTTTCAATAGGATGAAACATCAATGTTTGGAAAAAATTTGAGAAATTTATTCTGAGCAGTTCCAGTTCAAAGAATCCTTAAACTACCACTATGTGTAATGGGATATAAATTGAAGAGAGAAATGTACAGACTCATATTCCAGCATCGTCAGTTGTCCAGAGGTTCTTCATATGCACCAACAGCACAACATTCACCCATAGGAGGCATATGGGTTACCAAAGTACTTGTTTTCCCCAGGCTAAGTCATTCATCTTATTTAAGTAAAGTCAGATTGGATTGGCATGAAACCGTATTGAAAATTAGAAATCAGAAAGAGTAGAGTCCAGAAGCTATAATATTATAACTTCAAGCCTTAAAGGGCATACATCATGGAAAAAATATCTGGACTTGTATAAGAAGAGAAAGAATAGCATGAAATTAGATAGTGGAATTCACTTATAGACGTAGAAAGCATTGTGGCCCTCTTTATTATTTTCGCACCAACCATATAAACAAGACTTAGCACATCCCAGACCTGGCAATATTTATTGTTGAAAAGAAGTGTTATATAAAAAAAACAAGTAGGAAAGTCCAAGAACCAGAGTCATATAAAACTGTACAGATCCAGTGAAAACGTCTCAATAGCCAATGCTTCTATGAGATAATATGCATAGTTAGACAGACTTACATTATGATTATGGAAGTATAACTAATGGCACCATAGGCCGTCTTTCGGATATAGAACCCAGAGCTCCAAGTTTCCTTGTACATATAAGTTAGGTTCACCAACTATTATAGGCAAGTTAGATAAGGCATCCATTCCAGGGTTCACACACTGTACATAGAGGCATGAATCCGACAATCCATTCCAGGGTTCACACACTGTACATAGTGCATCCTGTGCATGAATCCGACAATCCATTCCAGGGTTCACACACTGTACATAGTGCATCCTGTGCATGAATCCGACAATCCATTCCAGGGTTCACACACTGTACATAGTGCATCCTGTGCATGAATCCGACAATCCATTCATCAACCTTCATTAAAGTAAGCTGAACCAAAAAAAAGAGCTAGAAGCTGATAGCCGTAAACATTGGTCCAGAAGAGACAGACCAGATCAATGAAGTGAACAAGGAAATTGTAAGTTATAAAAGGAGATATAGCAAAGCCAGAATGAAGAGAATAAATAGTAAATAATGCTAAGGTGTCTGGTTATATCTGAACCCAAGTAATTGTACCGGTGGCTTCAGCTGTCATGCCTCTAAATCTGTGCCACGGTCATCACGCCATAGGTACAGGACAACGATCTGGACCATGCTAGCGATCCAGCATTTTATCCCCGCTCGAATGTAATCTGGTTTGTCAGCAACCAGAATTACATATTCCAAAATCATGTAGCCCGGATATCTTGTACCGACAAGCCAGAGTTGCGATTCTGCGCATGCGTGCATACTCCAGTTGATGCTCAGTATAGCTGTGTTTGACTGAATATACAATAATATGATTCAATACTACAAATGATATACATTAGTTGCTTGATAGATTGAGTGTGGAGTTTTTATCAATCAATATAAAAATGTTTGAATTATTTTGTGTCAGTCTGTATGATTCCATCTTATCCAATGATGATTGATTGGTTATAGATGGTCGTCGCTAAAAATCTTTCTTAATAGCCTCAACATCAGTAGAAATATATATTCTGTGCTTGACTGAATTATGCATGCTTTTACATCTTCAGCCGAGATACAACATTGTATTCTCACCCCACCCTCATTTGTCATACAAAATAGATTCTTCGTTTCATAAATCCATGTGAGTTCCTTTCATCAATCCATGTGAGTTCCTTTCATCAATCCATGGGGATTCATTTCATCAACCCATACAGATCCATTTCCACAACATAATTTACAAATATAGGCGACTATGATCCTGTCATTGCCAATGTCCTTGCATGGAATTAGATTTCAGGCCGATTTTATCCAGTTATATGTGTTTATAGCGGACACCCGCTTTTGGAGCGGAAGGATGGCGGTTCTCAAAAGATGTATGGTCATATAACCAGTATTGATCTCACACCTTAATGAACCATAGTCATTTGAATTGTTTTTTAGGAAATGAGTTGTATTAACCCTTTAATGGTCAAGCAGACCAAAACTGATCTCTGCATTAGTCTAGGAATGTTAATTTACACACTAAGAGAATACAATTTTTTATACCCCACCAAAAAATTTGGCTGGGTATTATGTAATGGTGCCGTTCGTCCGGTCGGGCGGGCGGGCAGTCCGGCGGTTGGGCAGTCAGGTGGGCGTGCGGGCAGCAGAGTGAGTTCTTGATGATAACTCTGTTACCGTTTGTCGGATCACATTGAAACTTCATAGGGTGGTTGGACTAGGTCTTGGGAAGAAACCTATCGAAAGCAACGATGATCCAAAATCCAAGATGGCCACCAGCCACTGCCAACCATCTTGAAAATATGTTTTCGGATGATAACTTCTTTACCGTTTGTAGGATCGCATTGAAACTTATAGGGTGGTTGGACTAGGTCTTGGGAAGACACCTATAGAAATTGATGCTGATCCGAAATCCTAGATGACCGCCAGCCATCAGCGGCCATCTTGAACATTGGTTTCCAGATGATAACTCTGTTACCATTTATCGGATCACTTTGAAACTTCATGGAGTTGTTAGACTAGGTCTGGGGAAGAAACCTATGGAATGTGACAATGATCCAAAATCCAAGATGGCCACCAGCTACCGGTGGCCATCTTGAAAATTGGTTTCTGGATGCTAACTCCGTTACCATTTATCGGATCGCTTTGAAACTTCAGAGAGTGGTTGGAGTAGGTCTGGGGAAGAAACCTATCGAAATCAACAATGATCCAAAATCAAAGATGGCTGCCAGCCACTGGTGCCCATCTTGAAAGTGGGTTTCCAGATGATAACTCTGTTATCGTTTAACGAATCGTTATGAAAAATCATAGGGTGGTTCGACTACCACTGGGGAACAAACCGATCAAAATTGACGATGATCCAAAATCCACGATGGCCGCCAGCCACCGGTGGCCATCTTGAAAATTGATTTCCAGATGATAACTCTGTTACCTTTATTGGATCGCTTTGAAACTTCATAGAGTGGTTGGACTCGGTCTGGAGAAGAAACCTATTTGACGATTGATGGTGATCGACGCTCCAAGATGGCCATCAGACACGGGCAGCCATTTTGAAAGTTGGTTTCTGGATGATATCTTTGTTACCATTTATCGGATCACTTCATAGTGTCGTTGGAATATGTCTGGTGAAGAAACTTACGAAATTGGCAATGATCCAAAATCCAAGATGGCTGCCAACTGCTGATGGCCATCTTGAAAATTGGTTTCCGGATGATAACTCCGTTACCGTTTATCGGAATGCTTTGAAACTTCATGGAATAGTTGGACTAGCTCTGGGGAAGAAACCTATTGAAAGCGATGATGATCCAAAATCCAAGATGACCGCCAGTCACTGGTGGCCATCTTGAAAATTGGTTTCCGGATGATAACTCCGTTACCGTTTATCAGATCGCTTTGAAACTTCATAGTGTGGTTGAACTAGCTCTGGAGAAGAAACCTATCGAAATCGATGATGATCCAAAATCTAAAATGGCTGCCAGGCACCGGCGGCCATCTTGAAAATTGGTTTCCGGATGGTAACTCCGTTACCATTTATCGGATCGCTATGAAACTTCATAGAGTGGTTGGATTAGGTCTGGGGAAGAAACCTATCGAAAGTGACAATGATCCAAAATCCAAGATGGCCGCCAGCCACCGGCAGCCATTTTGAAAGTTGGTTTCTGGATGATATCTCCGTTACCATTTATCGGATCACTTCATAGGATTGTTGGAATATGTCTGGTGAAGAAACGTATCGAAATTGACAATGATCCAAAATCCAAGATGGCCACCAGCTACCGGTGGGCTTCTTGAAAATTTATTTCCGGGTCATAACGCCGCTACCGTTTATCAGATCGCTTTGAAACTTCATATAGTGGTTGGACTAGGGGTGGGGAAGAAACCTATTGAAATTGATGATGATCCGAAATCCAAGATGACTGCCAGCCACCATTGCTACTTCATAGAATGGTTGGACTAGGTCTGGGGAATAATCCTATCGAAATCGACAATGATCCAAAATCCAAGATGGTTGCCAGCCACCGGTGGCCATCTTGCAAATTGGTTTCCAGATGATAACTCTGTTATCATTTAATGAATCGCTATGAAACTTGATAGGGTGGTTCGACTACCTCTTGGGAAGAAACCTATCGAATGTGACAATAATCCAAAATCCAAGATGGCTGCCAGCCACCGGTGGCCATATTGAAAATTGGTTTCCAGATGATAACTCTGTTACCGTTTATTGGATCATTTTGAAACTTCATAGGGTGGTTGAACTAGCTCTGGAGAAGAAACCTATTGAAATTGACGATAATCCAAACTCCAAGATGGCCGCCAGCCACGGGCAGCCATTTTGAAAGTTGGTTTCTGGATGGTGTCTCCATTACCATTTATCGGATCGCTTCATAGGGTCGTTGGAATATGAAACTTATCTAATTTTACGATAGTCCAAAATCCAATATGGCCACCAGTCAGCGGCAGCCATCTCGAAAATTGGTTTCCAGACGATGCCCCTTGACCGTTTAATGGTTGACCTGTCCATGCAGATCACAATTTGTACTATGACATCTGCAACAAAGACACATGGAATAAAGAACTATTAAATTTTGGCCTAGAATTCTTGATTTATTTCTGTACAAGTAATAAATGACATGTTTCACCTGACATGGTTTTTGAAAATTTCACTGCTATGGTTGGTTTAAGTCTTGTCAAGCTGGCCAAAAATGCCTTACACTTCCATGGTCTTGAAAATATAGTCAATTTACAGCACATGATGAGAAATATTTGTAAATTTACTACTGAAATAGCTGGCTCACTAGCTGATAACCGAGCCGGTTGTTCCAGTGATAATAAAAAAAAAAAGTTTTCCAATCTCTTACAAACGAACATACACTGAAATAAATTCAGATTTTCATAACCAGGTAAGACCATTAATCATAACCCTCAAATTTTCTCATAGAAAATGTCCATTTGCAGACCAAGAGAAGATTATCCCTGAAAATCCTTCACATGATTGACTGGCGTAGTTATCGAGTCAGTCATTCTAGTGGTAACATTTTTTAAATGGGCCTTTTAGTCTGCAAATGGACATTTCTCAAGACCCTGCAGAAGCCATTTTGGACCACCTTGAGTGTTAAACGGTTAAAGGTATGCCAGTCTCTTCTCAAATGTTGTATTGTACTGATAGATTATGGTTTATAAATTCCATATCATTCATATCCTATAACATTCCCGTTATTTTTATCACAATTATCTGCTTTGTAATATCGCGTAAATGTTGAACAGTGATCGCCACCATTTTGTCTCCTCAAGCGATAGTGTGTGATGTCATTATTAGCGGCAATGCATTACATTATGTAATACTCATCTCGTTGAATATTTTGAAATTAATTTGACTGGAAGTTGTTGCTGCCTCGACTTCCAGTCAAATTAGTTTCAAAATATTCAACGGCTTACTTGTATGATTGATTTTATACCACATTACCAAACTATAGCTGGCATCTCTATGACTGAACGTATATACTGAGGCAGACACGCTAGTTTTTTCTGATTCGTTGAAAAGAAAATCATGACAGCCATCATAGGGGTTAGAAATGTATCAACATTTAGCTACTAAAGCATGAATATCTTTCGTTGTCATCATGATAAAAGGTAAAATGTCAGGAATGGATTATGTGTGGCAAATTCTATTACCTGAATGGTTAGTATAAGATAAGGTGAGTATTCCTTTAATTAAGATTGAAAGAAGAGGTAAAATCGCATCATCTGTAAATATTTACAGTGAATCAAAAATAATACTGTCATGTGGACGTAAATGTTAACCCTTTAATTGTCAAGAATGGAAGAATCCAGTTTTAGCTATGCCCCACTGCAGCCATCTCTAGCTATGCACCACCTATGTTTTGTCCATTTTGGGATCCATCGATCTCTGCACTCCCTGAATCCCAATTTCCAGAAAATATTACAGGTAACCACTTGAATGTTCTGAAACTAAATGCTGAGGCAGACACGCTGTTTAAAATATTCAACAGAATGTTTATTAAATAGTAAATAGGTACAACCTGTTCAACATGACTGACTATATTAAGCGTTTATGGCAAACTAATTCATGTCATGCATGATGTAATTGATTATGGTGTCAGCAGGGCTGGATCCAGAGGGGTGGGGGTGGATGCAGGGGTTGTGGACCAACCCACCCATCCCTGGGAGAGATACCCAGTCCCACATTTCAGCTGTTCCACTAGTAGCACCACAGTCACTATGCATTCAAATATGGCCGTACGTACATGGTTATTCTCTAGTTAGGCTCTATGCAACTGTCCACTTACACAGGTATTCCAAATTTCAAGCCCCCCCCCCCCCCCCCCACAAAATGACAGAAAATGTTTTGTCCTAATTTTTGGGCCCCTGCATAACGTCAAGCTTGATGCCACACATATGCAGATGATATGACCAAATCCCACAGCACTCCAACATCAGGATCCCCCCAGTGGCATTACAGTTGAAACTGGACTCTCGAGCTTTCAGGAGATTCTAACGGCAGTTTTGAGGGCCCTGTGTAAGAATTTTATGAAGTTTACATGGGCTCCCATGCATCTTAGGTTTGGCCCTAGTGAATTGCTCACCATTCCCGAACGCGAAAGAGTGTCATCATTTCATAACAAAATGTAGAGTTAGGCAGCAATTATTTCATTTCACAAAAGTGAGAAATGCAGGAGAGGCCATTTGGGATTTAAAAATTTCCCTCATCATGCCCCCCCCCCTCTGACTCTCCATCTTATTTGGCTACCAGTGGCCTGGGTGCCTGAGAGGTGCCATTTTTATGCACCCCTGCCCTATTCTGGATCTGCCCCTGCATCAGCCTACATGTGACGTTGTTGAATATATGATTGATCGATCAACTGGAATCCTCTATTATGAGCAAAATTCATGAATTAAGTGCTCAAATTTGATCAAGAAATTCAAAATATTTGCTTATTGAATGTCCGTTTGCCGGGCAAGAGAAGACTATTTTTTTTAATTTACCACTGAAATGACTGGCTCGGTTATAGAGCTTATTCTGCTTTTCATTCACTGGAGATCTGTCATTTAACTGAATTTGAACATCTTCTGTAGTTCTGTCTTGAAGCCATGTAATGTCTGGATGGAAGTTTGAGAATGCCATAGTACCCCCTCAAGAACCGTGTGTTATTCTAAGCTTGAATTTGTTGGTATCACCGCATAAGCATGTGGGGAGGGGACCAGGCAGAAACTTATATGCGAATATATTAGTGGATGGATCTGATCTCTTACTTAAATGTCTGACGTCATTATCAGTTATATCACTAGATGGATGACATCACAATCATAGTGATGTAATGCTTAATCATGAAAATTGATAAGTCTGCCATTAGTGTATGAATCATATGTCTTTGATGAATTTAGTATTAAAAAAATTGTAATTCAGGTTTGAAAGCATCCTCTTATACTGTTGTGTCCAGTCCTCAGATGAAAGATAACCCGTCAAGCAGCTGTCTTGTTGTTGCTGATGTCCTACATGGATTTAATGATGCGATTCATCTTTGTGTTGATGACAGTATTTTCTTGTTGAATAAGCTTTCTCTGCTTTTTGTTTTGGCAACCTGTCTGTCTCTTCACTCCCACAAATACCTCTGAGGGAGAGAATTCACAGTACCATATGCCCAATACAACTGATGGACTGAAGCGCTTGTGTCAGACTGAGAAGCTAGAGTATGGTTGGTGACTCAAGGACAGACATGGAATCTGTGGGTGGCCGAACCTTCTCTTGGTGTGCTGAATCATGACCCTTGCGGGTATTATAGTCCTCCACCATGGCTTGTGTTAGGTTTCGTTTGCAGATGTCCCTCTGCCATTCTCCTGCCTTATGTTTGGAAAGAGGTGAAGAAAAAAGCTTCAATATGGCACACTTCTATAGTGCTTTCTATCTATTATATTCTATTTTGAACGAAAAGGTTTTTAAAAATTGCTTTCTGCCTCAGTATTCATTGTGCAATATGCGTATGATGTAATATCATGACATATGACATATGACGTTGCTTCAAGTGTAATTACGTCAGAGTTTTAAAAAAATTTGTCAGCCAGACATGTTTTGTGAAAGTGAAAGGTGCTCCAACAAAACGTACTGTCTGAAAGGAGAGCCTTTTCTGCTTTATGAATTTTTTATCACTGAAACATTTTCCTTTCTGAATGAGCCCCTGTTATGATGTGAGATAGAGTAGTGCACATCTCGATCTTATCGACCCATGGGAAAGGACAAGATGAATGGTCTACAGATTAATTCTGAACTAGTAGCTTTGTGAATTGGGTACTTGGAGACAATTCGGTCTCATAAACCTTGGCATTTTACCCTTCCAGAAAACAGCTATTACACTCGCCCACCCCTTACTGGAAAAGGGTATTGCATTTATGTGTGTGCATGTAAGTGTGCATGCGTTGTGTGTGTGTGTGTGTGTGTGTGTGTGTGTGTGTGTGTGTGTGTGCGTGTGTGCGTGCGTGCGTGCGTGCGTGCGTGTGCATGCGTGCGTGTGCATGCGTGCGTGTGTGCATGCACGTGTGTCTGTGATCTGATTTGGCTCAAATTTTAACACTTAAGAAAGGATGTTAACATAAATTAGGATTTCCAGACCTTGGTCATAATCCATATTTAAAAACCTAGTTCTAGATCAGATTAAATTCCGAATCTGTGGCTCTCTCAGAAACTAATTGTCTGATTTGGTTCACCTGTTATAATGCAGTTTATACACTATAATGACATTAAAGAAAAATAACATGTTCTTCACTTTCTCCCCAACTACTATTAATTAAGTGCAATCTTATTCTCAATAAGATATATGGTTTCACATGCATACCCAGATAGGATGACTGTATATTGCTATTTGTATGCATGTTTATCACATATTGCGAAATCTATTTCAATCTACAGAATGTCATGTATACAGTATATGAATATGTCTCCAGAGTGTACATTTGCATGTCAGTGACAGATAGACAAATATGTTATTCATGATTTTCTATTTTTTTTCTTTGTCCGCAGTGAGGACAGACGTACTGCAAGTGTGATTGCCATCTCCCCAGGGGTTGAATGTCTCACGTTGGACCGAGAGTAAGTTAAACATTGTTTTTACTTTCATGATAATTATATGAACACCTATAGAACAACAATTCCATTTATCTATTAGCCTGACTGACCAGTCAAACATTGGTGAAATTTGGCGTGACACTTTAATGGACACATTTTCTGAAATATTATCCTCTTGGTCTAGAAATGAATGTTTCTGAAGACTTGACCAGTAAAGTGGCAGCTTCATTATTGTGAAACCTTACAGATAAGGTGTTCTGTTGCCATCATTCTATCATCATCTAGTGTGCCATATGTTTTATTGTTTCTCTCTATAGCATTGGTTTATGTTATTAGATAATATACATGTATGTTCATTTATGTAATATTCTCATTTCGTAAAATTAATCTGCTGCGATAGTATTGTGGTTTTATTACTCCATAGTTGTGGTAGAATTATACTAATGGATCTGATAGACAGGTTTGACCATGCACATGCTGATTATGTATTGGGTTTGATAAATGATTTTTTTCTTTCATCAAATCATTAATTACAGCTATAACTTTCTGTAATATTGAGATCATATGAGGTAAATAACCCAAAATTATGTGACAATCGATTTAGCAAACATCTTTCATAATCATTGGCTGTTGTTTATGTGATAGTTACTATTATGTCTCCCTGAGGTGTGTCTGTGTGGGTGTCCGTGCACATGCATATATACTGATAACATTATAGTTTACGGTCAGCCAGACACTAACCTTGAGTTGTATCCTTAAAGCATCAAGCTCAGCTGTAATCACACTTTGTTATCACACTTTATTTGAATGTAAATTCACTGTGAGCATGGGTACAGTATTGTGGTTATGCTTCAAGATAGTCCTGAAGACATGTTCTATAAATAGTTTTATGGATATTGTTGTCTATTTTCAGGGCATTTAACCAGTTAATTGGTGAGTTGAATGAACTTCGAGAAAAAGACTATGGCGATGTTCAAAGAGGAGCACAGAGGTAAATGCATATTTTGGAGATATTAACCGTTTCACACTCCAGCTGGCCAAAAGCGGCTTCTGCAGTGGTATTGAGAAATGTTTATTTGCAGACCAACAGGTGACTACTTTTGAAAATTTACCACTGGTATTGACTAGCTCGATAAACGAGCCAGTTATTTCACTGGTAAATTTTCTAAAATTGCCTTCTGTTGTTTTGCAAATGGACATTTTCTATGAGAAAATTAAAATTTTCTTGACCAAATTTGATGATTAAATAGTTAAATGACAGCTATGGTGCAGAATACACCCATATATTGGTTTACTGAGGCTATCTGCATTCTATATAGCCAAATATGGTGACCACTTCCCACAGGTGGTCATTCGATTCCAATGACAATATTTATATTTGGTATAATTTATAAAATGTCAATCTTAATAGATAAATATTAAATTTTAAGACAAACTAATTGACTATTTAGTGACTATAATATCAAATGTGCTATAAAAAAACTATTAATCACAATTAATTTTATACTGCTGCAGTCTCGAAAGGCATCACTTGTAGCTTGAGATTGCCATCAATATTCAGTCATGTTCTTGACATATGGCTGACCTCAAGAGAATGTGTCATGCAGATAAACATTCTGGCAAGTCAGTCATAATAATGGTATTTTAATGTAATAGTTATTAGTTTCATCCAAATATTTCATCTCTTCATGTCCCTGTTCTCCCAGTCCATGAACGCTCCTGTTCTAATAAGGCTTCTGTTAATCCTAACAAACCATTTATCACTGTTCCTTTCAATGGATCAACTCAGTTCCTTAGGCAGATGGTGCTTCAATCGATGCTTGAGTGCACTTTGGAAGGATCTGAGGATCATCAGCTCTTTGGTCTTGGGCAATGTACAAATTTTGAATGTTGTGAAGGTGGCTCTCTTGGTTTGTGTACTTCAGTTGTTAGGTTTTATCACCCTAAGCAAATTAGAAAATGGATGAATCCACTTTTAGCTATGCCCCACACATCTCGAGCTACGCTCTGCTCACGCTTTGCCCGTGTTGGATAGATCGAACCCTGAACTCCCTGAATATCTGTTTCCAGAAAACTATGCATGTAAGGTGTTGAATATTTTGAAACTAATTTGACTGGGTGCTGTTGCCGCATATGGCAGCAATAGCGCCCAGTCAAATTAGTTTCAAAATATTCAATGGAATGGTGATTAGTAAAAACATACAATTCGTAGATGTGACTGACTTTTAAAAGTTCATCACAGACTTAGCTATGCCATCATTACACATTTTGATTGTGACGTCAACCTAAATGTGACGTAATTCATTATAGCATCATATACTTGAGTGACAGATTGGATTCATCCATTGTGTTGGTGTTAGAGCTATGTAAAGAAATTTTACTGTGGTGTTGTACAAGATCTTAATTCTGATAAGTTAACAGCCCATAATCCAGGGAGGTCAAACATCATAGAGGATATACTGTACTTTTCATGACCATCTTAGTCACCTTTTCAGCAGTAACTGGTGGTGGCTGGCTATGTCACTCTCATCTGTTCGTGTGGAGTCATGTAGCCCTCACTTTGGTTTATGATTGGTTGGTGTTTGAAAATTTCAATGTGCTCGTTAACATTCTGTTTGAACAAATTAAACCTACTGTTAGTAATATAGTCATCGCTGTCAGGGATGATATGTCCAGCATTGTCTGTGTACTCTGCCACAGCTAAGCTGGAATTGGTCACGAAAGCTACACTCAAACAGATTTGCCATCTTGGAGAGGTAACACATCTTCCTTATTATTATAGTGGATGCTCGTTTCAAACCAAACACGCTCTGATATACATACACGCACACGCATTGCTCTCTGAAAGGGTCGGCATAGTCCTATCAGGTTCTATAACAAGGAATTCCCATATTGGCATAGATCTTTCCATGATCTCTTACAAAGCTCACATCTCCACTTCATATTGTGTTTGCTGTAGTATCCATATGGACTATTTGGATCCTGTCTCATCTCACTTTGTGACAGGTTTGAGGAATTGACTCAAGCAGAATGGAGATGGCTACCAGTTCTATATCCTGGCTTTTGTTTCCTTGAATATAGTCTTATGTAATCATGTGATCAGTGTTGGTCACATGTCAAATCATGATACTGTTTTGTCTGTATTGGCAGAGCCAGTTGGAGCTAATCACACATATTCGTAATGCTAAAATAGGCGAGCAATTACATAACTATATATTTGGTGCATATGTATGGTTAGTATTTTGTTACCCGTATTTCACGAGATAGTAACATTAGCATAATGATGGTGGTATGTTGAAAAGATAATGGTTGGAAGAATGGAATGGTAACTGTTCGCATATAGATTTGTAGACCATGAGAAGAATATTAAATTAATTTGACAATAGGCCATAATTCTAGTCGATAGCTTGAATATAAAAGTTACATTCTCCTGCGAATGTTAGATTTTATTTGCGTGTGTAATTTATGTTTTGTTTGCTTTGTCTAATTACCAGACTCTTTGATGAGAATGGAAACACCGGTGGGCAGCACTTCAACATATACAGGTTATAAAAGTGCAGAAATTAACATCAATCAGTAAATGTGGATTTCCTTTTAATTCACTAACAAATAAATAGTTTTTAAAAATAGACTAACCGGTTACAAGATTAAAAATGATTTATGACATTAATATTTGCCGAGAATGGGAATTTAGCAGTTTGATGCAATGCATGACAAATTAATTATTAATATTATTTTTAAATACATTTACCTGGGATCTAATTGCCATGGTACTATCTGATTCGCTTAACTGGTCTGTAGAATTCTGTCTAAAGGCCATGTCTGACAGTAACTCATTCTACTATAATCAGATCAATAAAGAATGTCCCGACTTCAGCTCAGGTGCACAATCCGGCTTGATTAGTGCAAAACAAAAACGGGTAGGGAGAATACAATAATTTCAGCAGTGAGACACACCAGAATGCGTGAACATTAAATTATCTAAATTGTATACTTTTAGAGGCTTAAACTTTGGGCCTATATATAAAGAAATAAAATAAATCTTAACATATGATGATATAATTCCATATAAATTAATATAATTTTTTGAGTTGTGAAATTGAATTAGAGGCTCGTGCCTCTAATTCAATTTCACAACTAAAAAAATTATATTAATTTATACGGAATGAAATCATCATTTGTTAACATTTATTTCATTTCAAAACATCTAGCCACATAAATTAAGCCTCTAAAAGTGTTCAATTTTAACCATTTTATTTTCAAGCATTTAGTGTGAATATGCACCTTTAAACAGGATCTTTTCTGCCTCATTATGAGAGATGGTAGAAACAATGATCAACAATTTTGTCAAATTTGTTCACAGAAATAGGGACAATTGACTTATAGTATGGTAAGTAGTTGTCAAAACACATTGACATATTGACTTTCATACTATTGTGACGGTGCATAACAATTAACACATTTCATATGCAGCAATGTCAGAGGAAAATACATAATTTCCATAGAAAAATGTGATACAATTTTCTGGAGATTTTTTGTGCCAATTATTGATTAATCGAGGAATCCAGTTTTACCTATGCCCCACCCATCCATAGTTAAGATCCACCCATGTTTCGCCCCTTGTTGGGATCGATCAATCAATACACACGAATCTCAATTTTCAAACAAATATACAGGTAAGCTGTTGAATATTTTGAAACTAATTTGACGGGTGCTATTGCTGCCTATGCCAAATTAGTTTCAAAATATTCAACAGCATGTTTATTAAATAGAAAAGACACAATTCATGCAACAACATTTAGTCCGTCATCAATTATCCGTTTGCAATGAAATTTTCTACGTCATTCATGACATCATTGATTATGACATCATCCTACATGTCACAGAGTTGATTATGATGTCATATGATTAATGGATTAACTTGAATCCTCCATTCTAAATGTAATTAAAATGAATATTGCATCCACATTCTTACATTTGTTATCCTTACTTAACCCTTTAAACCATACGGATGAGATATGACAAATTAGTGTTAATGTAAGGAATGTCCTGTCAGATACTGTGAAGCTAATTTTACTGGGAGCTATTGGTGTCTCTGGCAGCAACGTAATCCCATTAAATTAGTTTTAAAATGTTCAACAGCTTACCTGTATAGTTGTGTTGTAATTGTGATACTGAATTTTCAGATAGAATTTAACTGTTAATTAACAGCACTCTATTTTTCTGATATTTATGAGATTATGCACCTGGAACCAAAGAACTTATTTAACTACTGTGTCTCTGGGGATATGATGAGTTAATGAATGTCTGGGAATGGCTTATGATTGATAACTATTTGACTACTGCAAGCCACCAGACAATAATTTCAATGGGCAAAGACTCAGACACTGCTAACTATTTCGAAAACATTTTGACTGAAATATGTTGGTGGCTTAGCCACCAACAACTTTCAGTCAAATTGTTTTTAAAATATTCTGTATATCGAGAGTTAAACCGATGGCAAATATAGTCTTCAGAAATTCAGCAAGACAGACAGTTAAGCACTAATACTTTCTGAATATTAATTCATGTCTTGAATGCATGCGAATCTTGATATACAAATTCTTGATGAAGATTAGTGACATTTCGATTAAACATTTCTCTTCTGACAATGTGTTTTGCCGTCATTTCTGAGCTTGTAAATAGTGTCAGTTAACTCATTGCATTAAAGGATAACTAATCCCATCTCTTGAAAGCTATTCAGGTGATCTAACACGCCGGTCATAAACTATCCAGGTAATTTTAAGCTTTTTATCACGCTGCTTAGGAACGATATTCAGGATTTAGTAGTTAAATGTTGGTACATTTCTACACCCTATGATAGCTGTCATGATTTACTTTTCAACCAATCAGAAAAACCCTAGTGCGTCTGCCTCGGTATATATGCTCAGTCATAGAGGCGCCAGCTATAGTTTGGCAATGTGGTATAAAAGCAATCATACAGGTAAGCTGTTAAATATTTTGAAACCAATTTGATTGGAAGTTGTTGCTGTCATAGGCAGCAACAACTTCCAATCAAATTAGTTTCAAAATATTCAATGGGATGAGCATTACGTAATAAAGAATGTGATGCATTGGCACTTACATGACATCACACACAGAGGAGACAAAATGGTGTCGATCACTGTTCAACATTTACTCGATATTACAAAACAGATAATTTCGATACTGATCAGGGAATGTGACAGGATATGAATGATATGGAATCTATAAACCATATTCTATCGGTTCAATGCAACATTTGAGATGAGATTAGCATCGCTTTAACCAATAATAGGCCTATCCTGCCTACTATGTATCTTAACCCTCTATCTCTGGCGTCCCAAACTATGTCATCCCAAGCTGTATATTTTTTGATAACTAACATAAATTCACTCTATGAATCAATCAACCTTTGCTGTGTTTTTCTCTACCAATATTGTCCCTGCATACACTTGTACATAAATTAATTCATATAACCTTCCACTGTCTATTTTGACACCCATGTCAACTCCCTTAGAGATGGTATCTATTTGAGTTCTGCGTTTCAAAGTCAATGGATATAACTTTTTGTTCTGGACCAGTAGGCATATGAAATCCCATCAGTGGCACTATTCCTGCTGGTCAAATGCCAATCTTGACAAGCTAGTTCAAGAGGATCTAAATACTTGCTTATTGAATGGCCATTTGCATGCCAAGACTAGTTTTGAACATTTACCACTGGACTGACTGGATTAATGGACCTTCCTTGTTTTAGCTATGCCCCGCCCATCTCTAGCTAAGCTCCACCCACATCTCGCTCGTGTTGGGATCGATCGATCGATCGATCACTGAACACCCTGACTATTAATTTCCAAAAAACTACACAGGTAAGCTGTTGAATATTTTGAAACTAATTTGACTGGATGCTGTTGCTGCCTAAGGCAGCAACAGCGCCCAGTCAAATTAGTTTCAAAATGTTTAACAGCATGTTTATTAAATAGCAAAGAATTAAAAGACATACAATTCATACAACCTGTCAGACTATTTGAGATTTGATGATATGGAACACTTTGTGATGTAATGATTGTTACGGCATCATACACATGCTGAGCTGATTATGATGTTATAGGTCAGATGATGGATGAATACTCTGAAAAGGTGAATTATTGTTGCAGGCATTTGAGTGATAACTTAATATATCTGCTATTCTTGATCTACAAATGGATATTTCTGAAGATCAATGTGGCGGCTATTTCTGGCCAACTTGGCCTTTAAATGGCTAAAGGGATGATATTGCACATTCTTGGTAACTCTATTTTTATGGTACCAGGGATCTGTTCAGAAAGAAGGGAAGAAAATGTTTCTAAAAGGTGCTCTAAAAAAGGCAATTTCTGACTATTTTAAACAAACATGTTTTGAAAAAGTGTTTTCCGCTCCAGCATCCTTTCTGTGGTATATGACATGACGTTACAGGTAAAAATGTCTATTTCCTTTTTGTGAATCACCTCCAAACATCTTTCCCGAAATAGAAAGGTACCAGCCTAACAAAGCATACGTCTGAAAGAAGAGGCACTTTTCTGGTCTGTGGATCTCGTAAAGCGCCTCTCCTTCCGAACAGGATCCTGATTCATAGGGGAGTTGGTTGTCATCTTGACTTTGATGCAATACGCATTTTTCAACATCTTATAAACAAGTGGTCATGGAAAGAAATTAAATGTGCATACTGAATGAATATGATCATGGAGTGAAGGATTATCAAGCCACAGCTACAAGGATAATTGACAAAAATGTATAACCTTCTTTTTTTATATTTCTTAATACCACTGCAGAAGCCATTTGGCTCTTTGACTAACATATCTTGCTAAAAAATTGCTAGGGATAATATACAATGCGTAACAAGCGCATTGACAGATGTGATCATTCGGCATACTGCGGAGGAACTACAGTCATGTATGGCTGAGTCTGCCAAGTGCCAAGTTAGGGTTTCCCGGCTACTTAGTACCACATATTTCCACCCCTATCAATGATTACAGCCTGACACCTTAAATTGGAGCTAAACTTGCTGTATATTGACTCACTCAGTCAAGGCCTGCCCAAATCCTGGAGGCTGGTGCGTTGGACTGGTTGAGTTGAAATGGCTGTCTGCAGAAAGTCCCAAGGATGCTCAATGGAATTCAAGTCTGGAGACTGAGTTGGCCACTCTATTCGCTTGATACCAACATTTTCCATGTAGTGATTAACCATAATGTATTGAGAACTTCTCAGAGGAGTTATTGGCTAGAAAAAACTGTTAACGCCTGATGCTGATCTTAGTTTTGATTGAGTCAAGGATGCCGGGCCTAAGCGGTCTGTGCCGTATATACTTCCCAGGGGACTGGGGAAAATTTCTACAACTTGTACACCATTGCTAGGGGAATAGTGATTAACCATCCTTGCTCTGTGTGGTCACACCTTATCATCCATCATAATGAACTCCTGCCCAGTTGCACCAACAGAGGGCCTGACAATGAGATGGTGAACTTCATTCCTGTACCTCCCACCAGCCAGATTGCCATTCTGGATGTGGTAGACATCTGTTTGGCCATCAGCACTAATGTTACCCAACACCATGACTGAGCCGCCACCATAGCTTTTATGCTCCGCCTGGTTGGCATTGGCAAATCGTTCATTTTGAGGCTACTGCTCATGAAGCAGTCTACTGTGAAATTACAAGCCGAGTCGTAGCTCGTTTGTGAAAAAGACAACTTTCCATTGAGCAGGAGTCCAGTTAAGATGCTCTCTACTTCATTCTAGTCTCGCTCGATGGTGCCTCTCACTCAAGGTTACACTCACAGCAGGTCTGTAGGCCCTCAAACTACTGTCATGCAGTCTGTTTCTAACAGTCTGACTGAATGTCGTCAAGCAAGTCTCAAAATATGGTAGCATTGGTGGCTTGGTTTCATCAGGCAGAGATGACAATGGACCTTTCCGGTTTTAGTTATGCCCCACCCATCTCTAGCTAAGCTCCACCCACACCTCGCTCATGTTCGGATCGATCGATCTCTGAACACCCTGACTATCAATTTCCAAAAAACTACACAAGTAAGTTGTTGAATATTTTGAAACTAATTTGACTGGGTGCTGGTGCTGCCTAATCAAATTAGTTTCAAAATATTTAACAGCATGTTTATTAAATAGCAAAGAATTACAACGACATATAATTCATACAACGTGTCGGAGTATTTGAGATTTGATGACAGTCTGTATGGAACCCTTTGTGATGTAATGATTGTGATGTCATCATACACGCGCTGAGCTGATTATGACGTCATACGAGGTCAGATGAAGGATGGATACTCTGGAAAGGTGAATTAAGTAATGTTCCTGTGGTTGTGTGATTTCCGTCACATGTTCATGCACTTGACTGATACAGGTTCCATGGCCTGGAGATGATGTCTCCAGGGCATTATTGCACAAAAATAATGAGCAAATTCCTTAAAATGCAATGAGAAAATTAATTTTATAGTCTTCTGTAGGAAAGCATGTGCTTTACTAAATGTCAGCAGACGGCACTATTCAGGCTCAATCCTGGCAAGCATGAGTAGTTCACTAATGGATGGCTGCACAATATTTATTTCACCTGCAGATTGCCCATTTCACTGTCAGTTTCTTTAATCACATTACAATTAGGTTAGAAATCATTTGGGTAGGAATATCTTGCTTTTCTGTTACTTAGGTATATTTATTTAGAATATCCTTAGCAATTTTAGCATTATATTTGGTGAATATCATTCATAGTTTTAAAATAGAATAGAATGTGTTAGTGCCATCAGCTGGAAGCATTTTCATTGCTTGCAACAGTTGACATTCAGGAGAGTTTTAATAGTCACACAAATGACCAAATAAGCAGAGTTATATAAACTAACAGAATCGTGGAAGTATACTGTAAACATATTAATTTTAATATCATGGAAACTTTATTTAGCTAACTGGAAATTTGCTGGTTAAGCAGCAATATCTTAAATTCAGATTATTAGCTCACCTGGCCAGTGTGACCAAGTGAACTTATGTCGTGGCGATCATCCGTCTGTCTGTCCATCAACCTTTTCTTTAAACCACTTCTCAAGAATGACTGGACCGATTTCAAATATATTTTGTAGGACGTATCTTTATGACATGCGATCCAAGGTTGTTCAAATGAAGCCGATCAGCCAATTTGGCCAGTGGCCATCTTGGATTTCGATTGATTTTCATAAATGTGTTTGAAAATCTTTTCCGAATCCGCTCGAAGAATTGATTCAAAACTCATGAAATACCTTTAGAGCAAGCGGTAAGCTAAGTTTGTTCAAGAGAACTTGATTGACCATATGGGTCGGTGGCCATCTTGGATGACCTAGTTTTTGCGAAAACAACTCCAGAACCACTGAAGGGATCAGGCTGAAATTTGAAAGATATAATTAGGGACTAATGGCCATTACAGTTTGTCCAATGGAAGTTGATCTGTCAAAAAATGTGGTTGTCCTGGACCAATGAAAATGTAGCACATTTAGTGGCCATATTGGATTTTTTTCTTTGATGTATTTTGAGGCCGAAATTGGTTTTATATATGTGTTTGGGTATTCTGATCGCAAATTTGTCTTTTTCGAAACTGTCGGATAAATGGTTTGGCAGCCATCTTGGATAATTTTCCCGTCAAAACCTCCCATACTAAAGTTGCAATTGGAAATTTCTTCTCGAGAACTGCTGGGCTGATTTCAATTATATTTGGCAGGAACAATCCTTAGGGCATAGAGCTTTATAAGTTTGTTCAAAGGGAGCCGTTTGGCCAGTTTGGCTGGTGGCCATCTTGGATTTTGGCTGATTAAAAAAAATACCTTTAAAAAATCTCTGAAACCTCTTGGGGCATCCATTCAAAACTCATGAAATATGATCTCGGGGAAAAAGCTGAATCACGTTTGTTCCAGGGAATTTGAATGGGCAAAATAGTTTGGTGGCCATATTGGATGATGTATTTTTACGGCACAGAGATACGAGTTTGTTCAGAAAGAGACGATCGGGCAATTTGGTGGACGGCCATCTTGGATTTTGGCCGACTTTTAGAACCGTCTAAAAATCTCAGAAACCGTTTGGTAGATCGATGCAAACCTCATGAAATATAATCTAGGGCAAGAGTTGAACCAAGTTTGTTCGAAGGAACTTGATTTACCAAATGGTTCGGTGGCTATCTTGGATGTCGTAGTTTTCGCTGTATGGAGCAGGGCTGAAATTTGGGAGATATTATTAGGGGGGGGGGGGGGGGGGGAACGTGAACTAGAGGTTTGCACTCTGTCTGTCTGTCAGTCTGTCGCAGTTGGTTTCCCGCACTTTTTTTTGCAGTCCTTCAAGATATTCAACTGAGAATTGGTTTATTGCTTTGTTATGTGAAGTTACAGACCAAGTTCGAGTTTCAGGTGTATGCGTCAATTTTCTTCAAGATATTTAAGCGAAAATCAGTGCATCGCTTTAGTATAGTGGGTTGCAGGGCACGTTCGAGTTTCAGACATTTTCATCAATTTTTCAATGAGTTATGCCCCTTTTCAACTTATGAAGTACGAAAAATATTAGTTTTCCGCACTTTTTTTCGTAGTCTTTCAAGATATTATACTGAGAATTGCTACATTGCTTGGGTATGAGAAGTTCCAGACCAAGTTGGAGTTTCAGGCATATGCGTAAATTTTTTATGGAGTTATGCCCCCTTTCGACTTAAGAAATACGAAAAATATCAGCTTTCCACACTCCTTCACGATATTTAAGCAAAAGTTTGTGCGTCGCTTTAGTATAAGGAGTCGCAGAGCAAGTTCGAGTTTCAGACATTTTCATCAATTTTTCATGGAGTTATGCCCCTTTTCAACTTATGAAATACGAAAAATATTAGTTTGCCGCACTTTTTTTCGTAGTCTTTCAAGATGATATACTGAGAATTGCTACATTGCTTAGTTATGAGAAGTTACAGACCAAGTTCGAGTTTCAGGCATATGCGTAAATCTTTGATGAAGTTATGCCCCCTTTCGACCTATGAAATATGAAAAATATTAGTTTTCCGCCCTTTTACTCGCAGTCTTTCAAGATATTCAACTGAGAATTGGTACATTACTTTATTATGAGAAATTTCAGACCAAGTTCGGGTTTCAGGCGTTTGCATCATTTATTGATGGAGTTATGTCCCCTTTCGACTTATGAAATACAATCATATCAGCTTTCAAGACTTTTCTTCTACTTCACCATATATAACTGAGACTTGGTTTATTGATATGTTATGAGAAGTTACAGATCATGTTCAACCTTCAGCTGCTTTTGACAATTTTTAATAAAATGTTCAACTGTCAATCTCTAAAGATTTATATCACCAGGTAGAAGACATGTATTGCAAAGCAATACTTACAGAATGCTTGTTGCTATCTATTTCATATTTATGTACATATACTTGGCACACTGTGCGATAATACTGTCACTATTTTACTTTGTTAGACTCTCTTTCACTATGTGTGGATAGAAACTATTTATCCAATCGTGATACACATTTGCTGGAAAGAAGGTCATATATCTGATTATGGGTCTGCTACTTATATATAGCTATGTAATGCCAGAGCCTTATGATGCTACCAATTTTCAGACCTGCCAGGATGACATTATTCACAAACCCCAAACTCCGGAAGATCGCTAGGCCTATTCCATTATCTGTGCCACAAAAAGGAACAAGGCGTAAACATGGGTGAACACTAGTATTATCTTCAACTTTTATATGTCCATCCTCCTCCCCATCATGTGATTCAAGTGGAGGGGTGTGTGATGTCATTTCCTTGTTTGTTAGTATGTGTGTATTCCTCTGCCTGCGTACATTCATTGTCCCTCCATTTCACTCATAGGCTCTGAAGACTTCCGTCCTTGGAAGAAAGCTTAAGTACATTGTTAAACATGAATATTTTCAATGCAGTTCTTGTTCTTCAATGCAATGGCATGCAATGACTTGGTATCTCCTGAATTGTTTAAGAATAGTACATACAATAATTTCCTGTACCTGTTGTCTTGGACTGTTGTGTATGAATTGTTAAATACTGTCTGCTCTATAAGTCTTTGTTCATTCCGAAGGGCCAAGTGAGTTTATGCCATGGCAACCATCCGTCGGCCATCCGTCGTCCATCAACTTTTGCTTTAAAACACTACTCATTAACCACTAAGCAGATTTCAACCAAATTTGGCTGAAATGACCCTATAGTCATAGGCTCCAGAACATCCATTCAGAATTTTTATTCATCTATTTTTTGGGTGAAAATATTATTAAAAATGTACCGGAAATTGTCAAATTGCTTCTTCTCCTTACCATTCTGAGAGATTTCAAACAAATGTAACTGAAAGAATCTTGTTGTGATGGGCTCCAGAATATCCATTTAGAATTTTGATTCATCTATTTTTTGGGTGAAAATCCTATTAAAAATGTACCGAAAATTGTCAAATTGCTTCTTCTCCTTACCATTCTGAGAAATTTCAAACAAATTTAACTGAAAGAATCTTGTTGTGATGGGCTCCAGAATATCCATTCGGAATTTTGATTCATCAATATTTTTGGTGAATATCTTAGATTTTATTAAAAATGTACCGGAAATTGTCAAATTGCTTCTTCTCCTTACCATTCTGGGCGATGTCAACCAAATTTGACTGAAAGGATACTTGTGCCATAGGCTCTAGAATGTCCATTCAAAATTTTTATTCGTCAATTTCTTGGGTGAAAATCTTAGATTTTATGAAAAATTTACCAGAAATGATCAAAATGCTACTCCTCCATAGCTACTTGACATATTTCAAACCAAATTTGTTTAGATGGATTCTATTGTGGTAGGCACCAGAACTTCCGTTCAGAATTGTGATTCATAAATTTGTTGGCTGAAAATATTAGATTTTATGACAAATTTACTAGGGGTGTGCTCATTGCTCGCAATTTCCGATTTTATCAACTTTTCAACCTACGATACGATATCGATTATTTATTTGGTGATCGTGAAAAATTCAAATAACCATATTTTGTTGACTAGCAAATTTCAAATGCACCAACAGTGTTTATTTCGTCTTGGCTGGTTTAACTGATATTAAATGAATTTACTGGTACTTAATTCCACCCAAAGTCAGTGTTATTTATCTAAAGCACCTCAATTTTAGCAGATCATATATACAAAAAAGATCGCTAGCATCCATTGCTGCAAGATATTTATTTTTGCACAATGTTCTAGATGCTCTCTTCCAGTTATGCTCCTCTTACATTTTGATTGGCTAGTACGATGCGATTTATCACAAAGTATAGTAAACTCTTCTATCGGGAATGAAAATTATCAAAAAAAGAACACACTGTCACAACTGAGCATGATCGTGCACATGTTCACACATTTTTTTTCTAGAAAACTTTATAACTGTTTTTTCTTACATTTTCATCGGCTAGTACATGAAGTTAGTCAATGCAAACCTAGTTTTCTCTTCATAACAGAAATTTAGATCGTAGCATAGGCCATAGGGCGAGTTTAAGTTGTCACTCTTGTAGCTACTCGGGTAGGTACTCTATTCTATCCTCCTGTTTAAATGCGTCGGCAAAAGTATCTACCGAATACAAATATTTACATTTTTGCGCTACTCAAATAACACGAGAGTGACGACCTAAACTCGCCCTTAGTGTATCATCATGTGATTTACATGTATATCTTTTTACGACACCATTTTATGTCAAATCTTGGACTAATTTTCATGTAATAAACGATGTTTATTAAAGCATACACAATATTTAGGCGGTCGCATTTAATAATTTCATTCCCACGATGATAGTTATGAGGTATACATTAAGTATATTCGTAAGACAGCAAAAATCTATAATGTGTTAAATTTTTGTGGCATTGTCTATATTTTTAAAACAATTTTAGAGAATCGATTTCAACTTTTTCTCCAAATATAGGCAGGTTTGACGATGTTGTGATATCATTTTCATTTGCAAAACGATATCGTAAGCAGCTTGACTATTTTGAGCACAGCTCTAAAATTTACCGGAAATTATCAAATTGCTTCTTCTTGTCAACTTAACTGATTTCAAGAAAATTTGGCCAAAATGATCCAAAGATCATAGGATCTAGAACTTGCATTCAGAATTTTGATTCATCAAATTTTTTTTTGGGGGGGGGGGGGGGGGAGTGTAAAAATCTTGCATTTTATTACAAATTTACCGGAATTTTCAAATTGGTTGTTCTTACTACTTTGAGCAATTTCAACCAAACTTGACAAAATGATCCTCTGATCATAGGCGGCAGAATTTCCATTCCGAATTTTGAGAAACTAGATTTGTCCTTTTTTTCTTGTTTAATGTAACGAATCATGTATATTTAATTGCAAATGCTTCAAATGCTAATTAATGGTCCAGGTGAGTGTCACAGGCCCTCGGGCCTCTTGTTTCAATAATAATCCTGTTGAACTTAAATCTGACCATACATAGAAAAAACAAATGCTTAGCTGTATTGGCAAATAGTATCTATATTTTCTGATCAGTGATAAAGCACAGATAATTTCCTGAAATATGAATAACAATCATACCAGATATAATATAAATGATATATTAAGCTGTTTTTTAGGATTCATTTTGATAAATGGAATGTAATCATGCATTCCTACATTTTATTATTATAAGGACAACACATATGCGTATGTTTTTTTCATTCACTCAGACATGACACAACTGTGATAATATTAACTGATAGATTTTTCTACCAAGCTCTTTGATGTACCGAGTCCTAAGCAAGGTGATCGGCATACAAGTTTAACCATATCAGAGATGATATATACATGCATGTATATATATATATATATATATATATATATATATATATATATATATATATATATATATATATATATATATATATATATATGAGATCATATTTATTTGTTCACCTGGCCTGAAAGGCTTATGCCATGGCGACTGTCCATCATCCATCCGTCAACTTTTCTTTTGAATGACTTCTCCATAGGGATCCAAGTTTCTTCAAAGGAGGCCGATTGACATAATTGGTCGGTGGACATCTTGGATTTTGTTAATTTTTTGAAATGTCTTTAAAAATCTTCTGAAACAACTTGGTGGATCAATTCAGAACTTATGAAATATCATCATTAAAGTTTGTTCAAGAGAAGTTTAAACATAAAAAACATGACCGCCGTGGACCAATCAAAATGTAGCTATCATATTTAATGTCTCTATTGGCTTTTGTTTTTTATGGATTTTGAAGCCAAAATTGGTTTTATATAGGTTTTTGGGTATGCTGATTGTCTTAAAATCTTATCTAAAACCACTTGGGATATTGATTCAAAACTCATGAAATATCATCTACGGCAAGAGCTGAACCAAGTTCATTCAAGGGAACTTCGATTGGCCAAAGTGTTTAGCAGGCATCGTGGATGACGTACTTTCTGTGAAAATTACATTCTTCAGAACCATTGAGCGGATCGGGCCAAAATTTGGGAGATATGATTAGGGACTATGCGCCATTAAAATTTGTAAAGTGAAGTTGATATGGTATGTAAAAAAAAGATGGCCGCATTGGGCCAATCAAAATGTCACATGTGTGGCAGTCGTAATGGATTTTTTTGGTTTTTGTGTATGCTGATTTCAAATTTGCACTTTTGAAAGTGTCAGATAAACGGTTTGGTGGCAGCATCTTGGATCTTTTTTCTGCCAAGAACTCCCATACTAAAGCAAAAGGTAATTTAAAATGTCTTCTCACGAACAACTGGGCCGATTTCACATATAATAGGCAGGAATCAACCTTAGGGCATAAGGATTCAATTTTATTCAAAGGAAGCAAATGAAGCCGATCAGCCAATTTGGCCAGTGGCCATCTTGGAGTTTGGCTAATTATTAGATACCTCTGAAACCGCTTGGTGGATCGATTCAAAACTCATGAAAGATCATCTAGGGCAACGGCTGAACCAAGTTTGTTCAAGTGAAATTGATTGTTGGCCAAATGCTTTGGATGTCCTTGTTTTTGCGAAAACAGCTTCTCCAGGACCATGGAACAGGTCGGGATGAAATTTGAGAGACATGATTAGGAACTAAGGGCTATTAAAGGACAATTCCGGGATGATAAAAAGTGTGCTTTATTTGAAAGATTATTACATGTTTAATGATATTTGCACCAGAATAATAACCAGATAGAAGTAGCGTAACCAAATATCGCGAGATAAAGTCGGTAAAATTGACAATTTTTCGCACATCTGGGTGCTGCCATTTTATCTCGTCTAGCGATGTCAGCCCTGCACCACCGCTATTGCTATGGCTGGAGGAACAAGGCCAATAGATGTGGGTATATATTTTAAGGAAGTATACGTAAATGATAATAGCAAACGAACCACTGAAGCGATTCCAATGATTCTAGGATCTCTAAATAGGCGCCAACCTCGGGATTAATATGATACAATGGATGTTAATATAGGACAAGAGGTTCAAAAGACTGGAATATATTTTTTAAATTCTTTTTCTATAATACGATCTGAGAATATGTTATCCTTTTTTTGGTAAAATTCAGCTTTAGATGTTTTTTGTCTCGCAGACTCTTATCTTTCCATATTTCCATTTGATTGGAGCATGCTTAAAGCTGAAAGAAATGGATATTTGCCTGACCAATTATAATTTTTCTCACTGAATATTGCCAGAGATATCACCAAATCAATTAACATTTTGACATAAAATCTGGGAATTTTCATCACCGATCAACATTTCCCGGCAAGCTGTAGTAATTTCAATAATTAAGATATTTTGATGGAATTTTTCCTGTTATGTGATAACATTGTAAAGCTTCGGCACAGCAAATTATGTTATTGTAGCTGTAATACTCATTCTGATATGGGATGATGGATAGAGCGCATCCAGAAATATTTTTTTGAAATTTTGCTGGCATGGTCTTTCCCAGCAGAGTATATCTTTTGAACCACTAGGCCGATTCTAACATCCCTAGCATTGGATAAATCTTCGAATTTACAGCTACAGGTGGGTATCAGAATTATTACAATCCGTTCTGTGGTTCTGGCAATATTATCATATATGTTTTCTTGGAATATATATTTACACTGCCTGCGACACACGCTATAACGGTATCTTGAGTCGGCTGTGTAATTTGACAATACGCACATGTCAAGTGTGCCACTTCATTTAACCCTTATCGTATGTTGTAAAATGCGTAATAGCCTACTTACAGAGATAGTGCCAGGTACATTAAAAAAAAAAAATGTTGCTGAAACTTGTTGCTGTCGTGCACAGCACTGACTTACAGCAGCATTGTTACCAAAATTAACACATTCTGATAGGATAGAGAAAATGGAATCTATGCGTCAGCGGTCTAGGAGTTAACGATGTCCCACCAGCTTCGGATACTAGAATTACTTGAAAAACTTACTAGCTTAGCTGGACATTCTCCTAACGATTACAAATTAGGACATGTTAGGCCTCATATGCATATACATATGTACTGTACAGCCTTCGTGTTCGGCAATGATAGCGTTGGTGCGGGGTTGACATCAAGATCTCATGAAATCTTGCTCTTGTTGCAAGAAAATGGCGCCGCCCGGGAGATAAAATAATCCCATGTTTACGATGGTATAATTACTCGTATTATTTGTCTATTGTTTTTATTTAGGATCCAATACGTTAGTCATATAATAGTCTTTCAAATAAAGTACACTTTTACACATCCCGGAATTGTCCTTTAAAGTTTGTTATGGGAAGTTCATACATAAAAAAAGGCCGCCATGGATCAATTAAAATGTATTGTGTTTGGCGGCCATCTTGGATTTTCACAAAATTTCAGAGAAAGTTTTTTTTACTTATTAACCACTGGGCCAATTATAATAAAACTTAGCAAAACCTTCTTCGCAGAAATTAAATAAGTAAATTGTTCCTGTAGTCATCTCGTTTTGTTTGATTTTGCCAGTGGCCAATAATTCCAGGTGAGCGATACAGGCCCCATGGGTCTCTTATTACAAAATGTTTGTTGTCCAATGTAACAGAATTGATATTATCCTTATATACCTATAACTAACCTATATTTTGTGATGTAATACTGTAATATTGTACTGTGAACTAATCAAACACACGAGAGCATTACACATTTCTTACATCTACTTGCCAGTTGGAGCTGCTTATGTACCTGGCAATGTGCTATACATCACATCATCAGTTAGACTCTCCATGCATTGGTACCGGACAGTGGATCTGTAACTCAAGTATAGGGCGTCATAATCAATGACATCACTTGTTCACTGATGTCACAATTAAAATCTGTAATGAATGATGAGTCTAGCTCCATCATGAACATTAAAAAATCTGTCATGAATAATATTTAATTCTCTCGAATTTGATCTTTAAATTTCAATTTTCTCATAGGAAATGTCCATTTGCAGACCAAGAGAAGACTATTTTTTTTAATTTACCATTGGAATGGCTGGCTCGGGTATCGAGCCAGTCATTCCACTAGTAAATTAAAATTTAAAAATCTCTTGGTCTGCAAATGGACATGTCTCAAGACCACTGAAGAAGCCATTTTTGGCTGATATGAGTGTTACAAATAACTTTCTGTTGAATATTTGAAACTAATTTGACTGGGAGCTATTCCTTCCATAAGCAGCAGTAGACCACAGTCAAATTAGTTTCAAAATATTCAACAGCTTACCTGTATAATTGAAATAGGGATTCTGGGAATTCAGGTTTAAAAGTATATAAATCTATCCAAATAGTCACAAAATGTTCTAAATAATGCCCTAATTTAACACTCACAAATGGCTTCTGCAGTGGTGTTGAGAAATGGTTATTTGGAGATTAAGAGACTATTTTTTTTAGATTTACCACTGGAATGACTGGCTCGATTTCATTTTCACTTCAAGAGTATACTTACAATTATGAAGCCTCTTGATTTATGCTAATACATCCAACTGGCTAA
This sequence comes from Chaetoderma sp. LZ-2023a, assembly GCA_034401795.1. Lineage (NCBI taxonomy): Eukaryota > Metazoa > Mollusca > Caudofoveata > Chaetodermatida > Chaetodermatidae > Chaetoderma > Chaetoderma sp. LZ-2023a. The sequence goes on from CM067372.1 coordinate 80,434,046, forward strand.
ATTATACACAGATTTTAAACTAAAACTGCCCCTATTAGGCAGGTTAACAACTGTTAAATCTTGATACATGCAAAAGCCCAACAGTACAAACGTGGCGCATGCGCTGAGTGACACATCACTTTGCTAAAAAAAATTGGCTTAAAGCAAACTCGTGTTTCAGAGTTTTAGAGTTTTTTGTTAAATTATTGTTGGCTTTAGGATTGTGATAAAACTAGGCTATCGCTAAATGGTACCTTTATTGTCCTCTACCTCGGCTTCGACCTAAGGTGTTGCAAACCAATACATTGAGTGGTGTCATGCTTGTTTTCGAAAATATCTTTTTAGTCATATATGTATCGAATATTACTAAATTGTATTGATTTCTGTAATGTGTTTGTTACATCACCCATCTGGCATTTGGGGTGACGGTGAGCAGATGACAGAACACACCATTCTGGAACAGATAAATTTAATGGTTTATTAACATCGCCAAATGGCACACAAATCACACAGTACAGAATTCCTGCCGAAAGTGCTGATTGGTTGGTTATGATTCACACTAAAGATGTCAAAAATAGTTCTCTATCCTGAATACGGAAAGACTGACAATTAAATCTAACTGATTACAACCTTTACAAACATCGTGTATGAAGTGAGAAATAATCCACTGATAACAAACACCATAATCATTTTATAAGCAAAACATTAAGTTAAAACACAATTGTTGTGAGCATAGTGGTAAAGGGGAGAGAACTCAAACTCAAAACAATTTACAAATTTCTGCACAGTAACCTCCCTTACACCAGTGATTCAATTATTATTAAGTCAGACACGTACGAGTGGTATTTTCAAGGATAATTAATGCAGACACACCCTGGTGGCATTCTCACATGTTCCCATGATCATATGTATATGGTAGTAATTTCCCATTACTTGCACCGCTGTGTCCTAGCTCCACTGTTAGATAGCGATATTAGAGACTTTGTACGGGTATGTAAAAGAAAGATGTACAGATCTCTGCCTTGGGTCTAGACTCTTGCATCTAAAATCAGTGCATTGTCACGCACACGTCTGGTACACTAGCCTATCTCCAGTACAGAGTTAGATAGGGAGGCAGCAGGAGGGCATCTCTAAATTTACTTTTGAAAGTGATTTGCTTATCAAGCCTTTCTCCGTCTCCTCAATCATGGTATCGTATTGTTTTTTTTGGCTAAACTTTCACACATTGTTAGTTCTTTCCTGGTATAGATGAAGGCTGACATGATTGTGTGTATGACAGTATGTTGGATAATAATCATTCTTTATTGTATCTTGGAATATGTCATTATTATTAGCTCACCTGGCCAGAATGGCCAAGTAAGCTTATGCGATGGCGACCGTCCGTCGTCTGTATGTCGTCCGTCGTCTGTCATCCGTCAACTTTTTTCTTTAAACGACTTCTCAAGAACCACTGGGCCGATTTCAATTATATTTAGCAGGAAGCATCCCTACGGCATAGAGATTCAAGTTTGTTCAAACGAAGCCGATCGGCCAAATTCCAAGATGGGACATTGAGGTCATTCAGTCTTCCTCCCAAGAAGAGGGGAGGGGGGGGAGCGCATATGACATATGGTCTTCTGTCAGCCATTTGACCTCGCCTCCCTCCCGCCGAATTCTCTGTCGAATTCTGGCAATATCAAAGAGTATTAGGGAGATAAGTATGCTCTTGAAGTGAAATAAACAAAATCATGAATTTCTTTTTTTCACGAGAGAGTTGATACTTACCTCCCTAATATGGACCCAACCTCTCCGCCCCACAGAGGCTCTGTCTTCAAATTAGTCAGAGGAAGTACTAGTCTGCGCATGCGCGGTGGTGGGGCTAGCATCCGCCAGACTGTCATTTGACTACCTGTCCAGTAGGGGCACCTAACTTTTTTAATCTGAGTTTTTATTGAATGAAAGCCGATTTTTAGCAATATCAAAGAATATTAGGGAGGTAAGTATCAACTCTCTCGTGAAAAAAGAAATCCGTGATTTCATTTATTGCCCATGTTGGCTGTAATCCACATAAAATACAAGAATACCTACACAAATACTGGATCTAATAATATTTACTGGTAAGATTTGTTACAAATATTAATACAAGAAAGGATCATGGTCAATGTAGCTAACAATGTATGATTTATGAATGGCCATGAAAACAAACTGCACCTGTAGGAAATAAAACAACAGTCGTGATATATTTATATCATTGTTTCATCAGCCAATAAAGATGTGTCATTTTCATATATTGCTCCAGTGTAATACCAGTAGTAGTTAATGGGCATAGTGGCTTGTTATCTCACATCATGACAGGAATCGCCAACTGAGCTTATGCTATGCCTACCGTCGGCCCATCGTTCTCTATCAACTTTTGCTTTAAAACGTATTTCCCCATAACTGCTTGTTTTGGATTGTAACCAAATTCGGCTGGAAGTATCCTATAGTGGTAGGCTTCAGAATTCTATTACAAATTTTTATTGGTCATTTTTAGCTAAACCTGGCCTGAAAGGCCAAGTGAGCTTATGTCGTGGCGACCGTCCATTGTGTGTCCGTCCGTCTGTCCATCAGCTTTTCCTTTAAACGACCTAAGGAACCGCTGGGACGATTTCAATTATATATGGCAGGAAGCATCCTTAGGGCATAGGGATCCAAGTTTGTTCAGGGGAACTTGATTGGTCAAATGGTTTGGCGGCCATCTTGGTTGACCTAGTTGTAGCGAAAATCACTTCTCCAGAACCACTGAAGGGATCAGGCCAAAATTTGGCAGATATGATTAGGGACTAAGGGCCAGTAAAGTTTGTTCAAGAGAAATTGATCCGTCAAAAAACATGGCCGCTGTGGGCCAATCAAAATATAGCATGTTTGGCGGCCATATTGGATTTTTTTATTTAATGGACTTTGAGGCTGAAATTGTTTTATATAGGTTTTTTGGTATTCTGATTTGAAAGTTGCAATTTTTGAAACTGTCGGATAAATGGTTTGGCGGCCTTCTTGGATCATTTCCCGCCAAAAGCTCCCATACTAAAGCAATGGGAAATTTAAAATGTCTTCTCGAGAACTGCTAGGCCGATTTCAATTATATTTGGTGGGAAGCATCCTTAGGGCACAGAGATTCCATTTTGTTCAAATGAAGCCGATCAGCCAATTTGGCCGGTGGCCGTCTTGGATTTTGGCTGATTTTTAGAAATGTCTTTAAAAATCTCCAAAAGCGTTTGAGGGATCAATTCAGACCTCATGAAATATGATCTATCGTAAGAGCTGACCCAAGTTTGTTCAAGGGAACTTGATTGACTAAATCGTTCAGCGGCCACCTTGGATGACCTTGTTGTCACAAAAACGACTTCGTCGCCAGAACTGCTGAAGCGATCAGGCCGAAATTTGTGATATATGATTATGGCCTAAGGGCCATTAAAGTTTGTTCAAGAGAAGTTGATCCGTCCAAAAAACTGGCCGCTTTAAAATGTCTAAAAATCTTCTCCGAAACCGCCGGGGGGATCAATTCAAAACGCATGAAATATCATCTAGGGCAAGAGCTGCATTGACCAAATGGTTTGGTGGCCATCCTGGATAGCCTAATTTTTGCCAAAATGACTCCAGAACCACTGAGTGGATTGGGTCGAAATTTGGGAGATATGATTAGGTACTGAGTGCCATTAACGTTTTTTCAAGGAAAGACGCTACGTCAGAAACATGGCTGCAGTGGACCAATCTAAATGTAGCGTGTTTGGCGGCCATATTGGACTTGCAAAAATGTCCACAGACTCATTTAGAAGACTACTCCTAAACCACCCACCAACTATTGTGACAAAAATGCATAATGCTCCAGGTGAGCGACACAGGCCCCTTGGGCCTCTTGTTTGATTAGCAATATTGCTCCTTATAAGAAAATAATGTCATAATTTTGATTTATTTACTTATTAGCTCATCTGGCTTGAAAGGGTCTGTGAGTTCGGCCAGTCGCTTATCGACTGGTCTTGAGCTACCAGGTCCGGTTGCTGCTTCTTCCAGTGGTACCATTCCTGCTCAGGCTGGATTAGCTCTCTGCTAATTCAGCGTCTAACCTGTCTGAGCAGGAACAAGAGGAAATCTTGCTGGGCGATGGACAAACTGATGAGATGGAGACCATGGATGTGGATACCCGTAGCCCTCCCGTGAAGCCTATGGGTGGAGGGGTAACATTCACGACTCAGCATGGTGGCCTTGGATGGCCAGTCAGAAAGAATCCCTTGGTTTATGAGGAATTCGGTATGGAAGGTGCAGACCGTAGTTCCATGCTTTTTACCCTGCATGGTTCCATGGCTTGGGCTCTTGGAGCAGCCATGGCTCAAGACATGACAGCCCTCATGGGTCTGTATACTTGCCTAGTTGTTCAGGAGTCTCCATGGTACCAACCGCTATACCATCTGGTATGTTGGCTTTTTGGAAACCAGCAGGCATATCTTGGAAGATGACAAATCAGACCCACAGCTCTTCGAGATGTCCCAAGTGGCTACCGAGGAGGACTGGAATGACACTTCATAATGGCTGGTAAGCATCAAACCAGGACTCTTGGTAGAGCCATTGGCTTCAACATGGGTCCCACAGCTGTGGCTTCAAGGAAAGCCAGCATCATCCACTGTGCCCTCCCTGCTGTATGCAAACCATGTGGTGGATATGTTCATGCAGGCAGAGGAAGCCTTCAAAACTTGTGAAGGGCCTCAATGAGCTGGCATGGTGGTGCCATATTTCTGTGGATTTGTCCAAGAAATATGGCATCGTTCCAAAGTCTGATGCAGATGATCGCACCACTTTGGTCAGGATGCGTGGCCTGGGTCCAGGTCTAACATGGGATCCCTTTGGTGTAATGCTATGCATTCAGCAAATTCAGTGTTAGGATTCAGAGCAGAGTATGAGGGCTGCAATTTCTTCCCTCTCACATGTCTCATGCCTGCTACAAGTGGTAGTAGCTGTCTGCTTCCTGCCAGCCAGTTCCTATGTCAGTCCAGAGAGCCATACAGGATGACATCAACCTGTCTCTCGACTGTTTTAAGTGCAGTGTTACTAGTATGTTCTGGACGACGTGCAATTTTGCCCTTGGCAACTTATGCCAGTCATAGGACCTCTCCAATGGGGCGTCTACGATGGGTCCTGGTCATTTTAAGGGCGAAAGGGTGTAAGCGCCTCTGTTTTCATGGTGAACAACCAGAGGGTGTTACGAGAGCAATTTGAAGTGAACTGCTGTTCACGTAGCACCTCCCCCCCTCCCCCCGGTTCCCTGAGTGCTGGAGCCAAGAGGTGTTGGCCAAGTTGGAGGCTCCCATGAGGACCATGGTGCTACCAGGGATATCTCCAGAGACAGTGGTCCACTTGGAATGTTGCGTCCTATCTCAGACCATAGATGGGCATGTAGGAGGCCGCCTGGCCTACCACATCCTTGAGTAGAAGCGGGTGACACAGAACCGCTTATCTTTACAATGGCTTTCAGTTGGGTACAATCCCAATTGGATAGGCAATCAACCGCCATTGTTGCTGTCTCCAGTTCCTATCTGCACTACATATCCAAGAGACCTATATCAGTGGTTGTGTATAGAGGAAGAAATTCAATCCCTAATACTAAAACAGGCATTTCAGACTACCAAGTCAAATCAGCTAGGATTTTATTCAACCGTGTTCCTGGTGCCAAAGAGCACCGGTGGCTGGAGACCTATTCTCAATCTGAAACCACTCAACAAATACATTCTCACACTGAGTTTCAAAATGAAAACCTTTTGAATGGTGTTGGCAGGATTGAGAAAGGAAATATGGACAGCATCCATAGATCTAAAGGATGCATATTTTGGCATTCCAATAGTGACAAGTTTTTGACGGTTCCTGAAATTTGCATTCTAGGGCCTCGATTGGGAATTTACAATCCTTCCTTTTGGGATTTCGATGGCTCCTCATGTCTTCATCACAGCGGTCCTTACTATTGCAGCATTATAATCTCTACAGGAGAAACATAGCAGTCCACACGTACATAGATGACTGGCTGCTCAAAGCACACTCAAGAGGTAGTTTATCAAGCAATCTGGAGATAGTTGTCAAACTTCTGACAGATCTAGCTGGATAATAAATTACCAGAGATCAGATCTGTCAGAGAAGTTTGTTCACCTGGGCATATTCTTCGATCTACGGATAGGCTATTTTCATCCATCTCAGGCAAGGATCAGTCTCAAGACCACATCCACTTACTGGAAATGAGAGCAGTAATCTTAGCTCTAGAGTATTTCCTCAAGGAAGCACAGGGCACGAGTCCTATAGTTTATTCAGACAACTCAATGATAGTTACTTACATTGACCGCCATGGTGTAAAGAAGTTGCCCAGCCTCTGTATGATGACTTTGAAACTGCTTTGTTTGTGCCTCGATCATGGGATCACCCTGAAAGCAGTTCATCTTCTGGGAAGGCTAAACTTCTTTGCAGACTCCCAGAGTTGAAGGATGAGCATTCTGCCTATGGAATGCCAACTGAATCCATGTGTGGTGGATTATCTGTTCAAACACTGAAGCCCAACATAGATTTATTCGCAATGAAAAAGATTGTGATGATGACGACGTACATCTCTCAGATTCCAGATCCCCGCGCCATCGCAACAGATGCACTAGCTTACAGCTTGGAGGGAATGTATCCATATGCATATCCACCATCAATCCTGATTTCAAAGGTTCTTCAGAAAATCAGTCCGGAGGAGGGCCAAGTACTTCTGATCACCCAGAATTGGCTAAGCCGATCATGGTATACAGATTTGTTGGACCTTCTGGTCTGCAATCCGGTTCCTCTGCCTCTGCTGGACAACTTAATCTTCAAGGGCAAGACCCTGCACAACAGTCTAGCAATATTCCAATTGACTGCATGTATGTTGTCAAGGAATCTGCCATTAAGGAGGTGTTTTTTTTAGTAAGCAGCCATTTTTATGATTAATGCCAGAGCATATAATTAGAAAATCAATAGATTATGAGAATGATGCTCAATAAGATGTACCAATCCCTTGGAAGTATTTATTCAGGTAGTAGCCGATTTTCTGTATTACCTATATGATGAATTATCTAGTCTAAACAGCTTTATCAAATGTAAGGAGGAATCCACCTGTGATTTCATTCTGGAGTTTATCATTTGTATTACATATCTTACCCGATAAGCCATTTGAACCACTAAGAGCAATTTCAATGAAATTGTTAACACTTATGTCTGTATTTTTATTTGCTGCAACTTCAGCGAGTCTTATAAGTGAAATTTATGCTTTGTCAGCTGAACCAGACTGCTTTGTGGTTACAGAGGAAGGCCTTAGGCTTCTACCTAGACTTAATTTTGTGGCGAAGGCCCAGTCTTTGAAATACCCTGGTCAGCCTATTATTCTACTTGCCTTAATGAGATTTGATCCTAACTCAAAGGCCTGGTGCCCAGTCCGTGCATTGCTCCGATACAAGGAACATACAGAAGAATGGTGAATGTACCCTAGGTCTCTATGGCTATCCTACATTAAACCCCATGGCAGGGCTTCCAGGTGGATTCCATTTCTCAGGGGATTGTGGAATGTATCCAATTTTGCCACAAATCTACTACCTGTAGGTAGGTAGATTTGGCCAAGGCTCACAGTGTTCATGGAGGACATTATGACTGTGGCCCAGTGGCACTGTGAGTTGAGGTTTACCGCCCATTATCTTCATGACCCGAATAACCTCTTGCTTTATAGATTTTGAAACATTAAAATTGTAAATAAAAGCCATTGCAGATCACATGTGTTGCACCATGAAGGAGTACACACACAAATGTGCTACACATCTGATCAAAGCATGAAAGAAGTGCGCAATCACCAAACAATGATGATTGTCCAATGTTTGTTCTTCAACATGTTTAACCCAGTAATGTCTAAATTTGGTAAAGAAAATCAAAATATGTCCTTATTGAACATTAATTTGCAGGCCAAGAGAAGACTATTTTTGAAAATGTACCACTGCAATGGCTGGCTAGGTTACCGAGCCAGTCATTTCTGTGGTAAATTTTCAAAATCAGTTCTCTTGGCCTGTACATGGACATTTCTCAAGATAACTGCAGAGGCCGGTTTTGGCTGGCTTCATCATGAAAGGGTTAATGGTTAAAGGGTTAATTTGCACTGTAAACTAATGCTTGACTAGGCTGTTTAAAGTGGGCTTCGAAACAACAGAGAGAGAGAGAGAGAGTTGGCATCACCCTGCTTGATCGATGTAGAACGGATCAATACAGTTGATGGCACCAATATGTCACATTTATTAGTCTTGCTCCTCTTATATCAGGGAACTAGGGTTCTTTTGAGATACCTTGGCTGATATGTAAAGAACAATGCCATATTACAGCAGTGTCCAGGTAAATTGAAATGACTGAAGGTGAGCAGAGCTGCTTCGATAGCGCATAGTAATCGTATGGTAAGTTTGATTCTAATCGTGTATTTCTTATATTATCAACAATTGTTGATAGTGGCAATAATTTTCCATTAAATTGTTAGTAAAATAATTAGCAGAAATACGAGTGTCACAAGACAATGCCTGATTTCAATTAAACTTGGGTGGAATGATCCTATGGCGTTACGCTTCAACACTTTTAACAAGAATTTTGATTGGTCATTTTTTTCGGTTGGACGTGGCATTTGGCAAAAATTGTTCAGAAATCCTTTAAACATACCTCCTGAACAATTGGACAGATTTTAATCAAATTTGACTGGAACATCCTATGGTGGTAGGCTCCAGAACTTCTATTCAGAATTTTGATTGGTTGATATTCTTTGGTGGTCATCTTGGATGGTCCAGAAATCATTTAAAGCGTACTTCCTATGTGGCTATGCCACCAACAACTTTCAGTCAAATTGTTTTCAAATTATTCCGCAAATGAGAGTTTTTGCTCATTAAAATGATTTTCTGGTCGCTTGCATTAGTGAGACAGTTAAGTTTTTGCATTTGTTGTTCTGCATTCTGATTCATGTTTCCTGATTATCATATTCTATCATAAGCAGATCTGATTATATAGAACAAGTAAATAAACTGTCATACGTTTTGTCGAACGCTGCACAAAGTGAACAATGTCTCAACATAGTATTCAAAATGTCTTGTCACGGCTGTGGAAAAACAAAACTGCTCAAGATGTATCTTTCCATGGCCTTTCGCATTATGATATACAATCATATCTAGCTAAAACGATAACCTGGACAACCAGACCAAAGTCCTATTAGACGGCTATCCTTTCTATGTATTGTGGTATCAACATGGATATCGATGATGGCATTTATTTTATCTTACAAGTTGTACTGTATGTGCATGATGTGTTTTCCCCACAGAACAAGTGGCAGTTCACCTTCAGAGGGCACACTATCACCTATTCATGATACTGTGGATCCAGCCTATGTCAACATTGAGCTGTCCGACTTGGAAGTTATTGCAACGCTTGGAATGGGAGGCTTTGGTCGTGTTGAACTCGTAAGCTACACTCTTGTAGATATTCATAAAGCTTGATAATTTTGCAATGGAGCGATCCAATTTGTCGCTCATGGCATATGATGTCATAATCAATTGTGTCACATGTAGGTTGATGTCATGATCATTATGACGTATTATAACTCCGTCTTTAATGAATTTACAATTTAATAAACATTCTGTTGAATATCTTGAAACTAATTTGACAGTCAAATTAGTTTCAAAATATTCAGCAGTTGACCTATATAGTTACTTTGAAATTGGAATTCTGGGAATTCATGGGTCAAGTATATAAATCGATCCCAACATGCATAAAACGTGGATGGAGCATAGCTTTAAATGGGCAGGACATAGCTAGAAATGTATCTCTATTAGGATTGTCAGTCCATATTCAGTAAAACATGTCTATAATGGACACCTAAGTAACTATTGAAAGGTGGTCACATAAGACAGGTCGTCATTGATACAACTCATTTGCTATATTTACCTGTCTTAATTCTTTTATGGTCACACTGGCCAAAGTCATGTTAAAGAACCTTCATTTGCAGACCAAGAGAAGACTTCTTGAACAAGGTCTATAGAATATTGGTAGCTGCGGGTGAAGCATGAAAAGTAGATCACTCCGAGGTCACACTGACCTACTTTTGCTATGCCCCATACCTTAAGCCTACAATGCATGCCTACATCAAATTTGATTGCTGTGTACGAAAAACTCTTGAAACGACAGCCCGGAATAAGCTTTTGTGAATGACTGACAAACAAACTACCTAACTAACAAAGGAATGGCATGGCTTATTGAGCTGCCACCTGCCAGGCAACCTGTCTAGCATGACAAGCAACAGCTCTTCGTATGTAAACCAGCAGAAATCTATGCAATGCCCACATTGCTCGTATTTGGAAGATTTGTTAATTGTCACTGTGACCATGATATTTGAGCTTTTGACCACAAGTTTATGATAAATTTTCGGGACCCCATGGACAACCTTCCATCCAAGTCTCGTCAATATCTCTTCAATAGAACCAGAGTTATTTTGAGAAAATCTGTCTTTCAGACATAGTTTTCAAAATATTTGTTTTTAATCAGGGCGCTGTGGCCTGGACCTTTGGCCCAAATTTCCCACACATTCTCGGGACCCCATGAACAACCATCCATGTAAGTCTAGTCAAGATCGCTTAAGTAGAACCAGAGTTATTCTGAGAAGTCTAGTCTGAATAGTTTTCAAAATAATACTTTTTTAATCTGGTTGTCATGGCCTTGACCTTTGATCTTTTTACCCCAAGTTTATCACACATCTTAAGTACCCCATGGGCAACCTTTCCCCCATGTTTGATTCCTGTGTACCAAAAACTATGGCAGCAATAGCTCCCCGTCAAATTAGTTTCAAAATAGTCAACAGCTTACCTGCATAGTTGTCTTGAAATTAAGATACTGTAAATTCAATGGTTAAGGGGTGTGAGTGTGAAACTAGTTAAAATAATTTGATAAACTGATTCTCAGGATATCCAGCATGTTTATTTCTAACACCCTTCGAAGCAGAGTTCTGGAGGTATAAGAATAAAATCTGCAGTTAATTCTAGTTACACTATCTACAGGTGAAACTGTTGTCTGACGGGAGTCGAACATTCGCTCTCAAGTGCCTTAAGAAACAGCACATTGTGGAGACGCGGCAACAGGAGCACATCTACTCGGAGAAAAAGATCATGTTTGAAGCTAGGTCAGCATTTATAGCAAGGTAAGCAAGTGTCTCGCACAGAACTACAATGTGCAGAACTACAATTATGTTTCTGTGGGCTAGATCTGTACCATGTAATAACAATCAAAGGTGATACTTCTTTAGATTGTAGTGCCTTTGACCACTGTGTCTTATCCTCAGCCAACATCTTTAGCTTCCTCATGTCCATTCATCATCTGAGTGTAGCGAGTCCTGCCTTCTTGAGGTCACCTGCAGCGTGCTTAACATATTGTAGTGAAACAGCAGGTGACGACAGCTGGTGAAGAGATGCTATGCCCTAATAAAATTCTCTCATTTGCTGGCAGGGTCTGCAGCGACGTGACGTCATATCACGAGATGCAGTTGTCGGATGTGGTCTCTTAGCATTTGAATGAGATGAGCTACTTTTCGGGGGAAATCCGGGTGGGGGATCCTTACACTGGAGGTAAAGACTGGGATGGGAAGGAAAGGGGCACCATCAGGGGCCGTTGTGCTAATGCTCATCCGTCCCAATCCGTCGTCTGCCCCACCATGGTCCTCATCTTCATAGGTCATCTGCCTCAGGAGGCCATTCATCACTGTTGACAGCTGCTGCATCTTGGACACAAGGCATGTCTGCTCTCCTGCCGAAGCTACAGGAGTCTCCGGCGCCTCGAGTGGCATGCACTGTTCAAGCGCAAAACGCGCTGGAGCAACCCACAGCGATCGACAGGCCGAGGAGTCCATTCTTCAAAAAAAAATAAGGGCCAGATAATTGGTTTGATTATCTTAAGACGAGAGCCAAGAGTATGATTGTGCCAAAAAAAAGGTAAAGGGACGGAAGTAGAAGTGATGAAAAGAGATGTCGATGATGATTTGGTGCCAAAGTTAGCACCCTAAAACCTAACGGGGCTAGTGTTTTCTAGAGACTATAAGAGTCTGCAAGATAGAAGAACTTGGGGTTCTTACGGGACAAAGGGTATGTGATCTGGAGAGAAGTGAAAGTTTCTACAATAAGAGGAGTGCCAATAAATAATCAGGACAACTCAGATTTAGAAATAGATGGTCCAAGAATGTTCACTATCGCTGATTTAACCTTTCACTTCCTCCAGGGAAACTAGTGTATGTGTGTAAAGTCTTCCCAAGGTGCACAATAGCTAACGTACAGATAAATTGACAGATCGATAAAGTTAATCTAATCTACCAGTTCACAATTGCATCAACAAAGCAGCTTTAATAACAGGAGCTAACTAAGTGACCAAAAAAACTAAGTGAAACTGGTTAGTTAATTATACCATAATTGATAGCATCTAAGCGCACTATCTGGCAACAATGCCGTGCGATTATGCTGTGCTTTATGTAGCGGTCGCACCAGCAATACAAAATCTAGAGGCGTTGCTTCGTATAACAGTTACTACAGCGCTCTGATCTTGTTTATAAATCCGGCTTGAAAGTTAACTACTGGGAAACTATAGGACAGAAATCATGGCTGAAACTCTTGGGAATACCAACGTCGAACACAATCGGTCAACTAGTTCAAACCGAAAGCATTCTGTAAAGTTTCAACTATGATTTAATAAAGTACCTAATAAATACTTTTGGAAAAGGTGCCTAAAACACAACTTCGTAAGAGTGTAAACTGAATCCAGATTGACACCAGGAATACGGTTACCTTCCTAAAAGCATGCAAAATACAAGGTCAATATTCGCTCAAATGCCAAAGTCCAGAACTGCTGGTTAAATAACAGTAACTTCTTATAATGTAATTAAATGATCTCCTTATAAGGGGAGTCAGGAAATTAAGATCCCTTGCTACCTTTCTAATAAGGGCAGCGTGACCTCTCTGACTGGTGGATCGAGGAAATGGAAGCTTAACACAAGGTGACCTTGAACTTTGACCTCTGAATTAAGGACAATTTAGCAAGCACTTAAGTGTCGAAACCACGGACTAAGGAGATTGAGTTGGTTTAGCTTTCTCGTGTGAAATTCCCTCACCTGGGGTTCCTAGTTTGAAATCAAACCGGAGTAAAATTGTAACGGTTCAAAAGGTTAAAGCGAAAGATTAAAACCCAAAATGGTTTAAATAATGAATTTAAATGCACACAGTTTAACGGTGGGCATCCAATTTCCTTTTTCAGACCGTATAGTGAGAACACATAACACTTAAGCCGAACTATATTAAACCGATTTAACTTATAGTTTGATAACCCTTGGTTATGTCAAAATGAATCAGTCAAGAGAATTTCTAGGGGTGAAACACCCGTATAAATAAGAAGTTACAGCTCCTAGTCAGCACTAAGAAAGATGGACCACTTCCTGAGCAAAGACCAAGGCACTCAATAAACTGTTCAAATACAATTCTATTTCATCAAGTCTAAGCTTATGTAAGTGTACGAATTGTTTTCAATGACATAATAATAAGAAAATCTGTTGCTATAATCTGGGTGCAAAATTTACAATATAAAAATTCTGTACAACTGTCGGGCTGTTTACTTTTAATTGGAAATTGAAACAGAGCTAAATTAAGACTGCTTGTATGATCGTCAACAAATTTGTCAGTCAACGAATTACTATAATTTGAATCTAAATCGATGTACATATCGCTCGATCCGGTTCAAGAGCAACCTTCCTGATTGACTATCTCTATCCTGGGCTGGCAGCTGGGAGCCAACACGCAATGCCTCCAGGCGGACAGTATGTCGGTATGTTGTCTAGTGGGTAAACTCCCACATCAGATAGAAGTAATGTCTATAACTGGTAATAATGTCAAACTTGGCAATTTAGGCACCAATTCTATCAATGCCAACTTTTAACTGGTAAATTGAACCATTAAATCGGTTCTCACAGTACTTATAAATTACCGGGAGGGAAAGTGGAAACCAGTCCCACTGTATGTAATTTAGATGAGAAACAGTTTAACAAAAATTTGGTTACCTGCTGAAATCAGTGAATCTAACCGTTCCTCAGCTCCTGGCGTCCATTGGCCCGAATCCGTGAAAACTTGGTACTTAAAAACTATCACGCCAGTAACTAATTAACGCCAGAAAAATCTATGAAAAATACCAGAAAAAGCAAACTTGTTCCTCAGACAGTGGGCTAACCAGTCGGCCGGCCTAAATCACAGCTGGTGCAACTACCGAGCACATAATTGCTTGTAACTTAAAAATTATTATTATTAGCTAAGCAGACAGCAAAGGTACAACAATTACGGCAATGCACCAATTTAACACTGGCTCTATACTAGCCCACGTCACTAAACTACTTGATAACTTGCTATTTCCAGATTATAGAAAAAACACTGAGTTAAATTAAGCTATTACTGAAGATTTAAATTGTACCAAGATTTTCTAAGATCCAACCACTGAATTTAGATGTTTACAACGCAAAACATGGAACGCCAAGAGGCAGATACTAAATTGTCCAGTGGTTTTGTTAATGTCGGCCCGCTGAAAAGGCAGGCTGCATGCACGCACACTCACTCCACCAGGCACTTCCACGTCGGGGCGGCGAGGACGACATGGGACCATATCCTTCTGAAAGTCAACCACAACTCCTATCAGAAAACTTCCATCGTGAAAACCTGTGGGCGAAATCTTGGATTACTACCAAAAATCATCACATGGCCGTTTTATGACAACTTGCAGCAAAATTAATCAAAGAATTCTTACAGATTACGCTCAGCACCCTGACAGGAATTGCATTTTAGCCCTCAAAATAAAAGGGTTACCATAGACGCCTCATTGTCATGCTAATTGGACAGGTGAAAACAACATAGTTGACACGATCCTCCGGCGGTCCACACTGGTAACAGCTTGACAATAACCACTCGCCAGCTGAACGCATCTCCACACATAATGGCTCCAGTAAAGATGCATTCCGCTGGACGAGCACTGCAAGGCGCCTCCTCAGCATGCGGATCGAACACCGTTGACGTCTTCAGGTGACCGACTTAAACAAAATAACCATGAGGGGGAAATAGGAAACACCTGGGTCAAACTTTGAAATTATGTCATCTCACATCTTGAATGAAACGCAAATTGACAGAATCAACAAAATTGGATCCAGAAACATGTTTTTCCTTCAATATTTATGCAATGATGTCCTCTCCTGGCATTATATTTGCTGTTTCCTAGTAGGGAGCATGTCTCCTAGTTTGGAGCATGAACGCCAAGGCTTTTTGTGCTGGAGTGTCTTCTGTCATCCTTAGCACATGGTCAAACATCTTAAGATTAACTTTATTTTATTTCTGACATGGTTATGGACATTAGTGTGCTTCATCAACAAGCGTACTTATGTGTGAAATGTTGTCGAAACTAAATACAGTACAGCTTATAAATAAGTTAAGTTGTTTCTGACACAAACAAAGAAAAATGTTAGTACAATTGGGAATACGATGAAATGATCTGTTGAATATTTTGGACTTAATTTGGTTGGAAGCCATTGTTGTTGAATATTTTGGCAACAATGGCTTTCATTCAAATTAAGTACAAAATATTCAACATTATGTTTTATTTTGTTTTGGAAACATTAAGTTATTACTACATTACAACTTACCTCCTTGCATTACTATTGCTCTTTCCTTCCCTGAAGGGAAGCGTAGTAGGATGAATTTTTTACAACCAATGTTTGCTGGGTTTTGTGGTTACAGAGTGACTGAAGGCTTCTTCAGGAATCTGCATACACTCTCTAATGATGAGATCCATAGTAATTCGCTTGAACGCTATATCTCAGAATGAGGCAAGAAGAGGGTTAATCTAATACCCAGAGCCACTGAGTAGGTTATTAAGCACAATGACAACCTCATTGGCTGATAGCTATCACATGACCTTGTTGGTAGCAACCAAGACTTCATTCCTTTTCCTACTCTTTGAAGGAAGAGGCGTTAAAAAATATTAAAAAGCCAATTTAAAAGTTATTTATAACTTGTTAAAATCACTGTGGATTGTTGTAAAGTGAAGTAAAGATCATTAAGATGTCGGATAAAAGAAAGAAACCTCCCAAGATAAGTGGTTGTAGGTCCTGGTGTTTTGATAATGATTTTTAGATCATTTCTATTTTTGTGGTACTTGTGCCCAGAGTGTATAGACATTTGAGTTGTCTATTTGTTCTTCTTTTTTAACCAGTAGCTTGTAGAGCTATTGATTTGACATGCTTGTAAGGTATTGAGCATGAATCTATGATTATCTCGATAACATACTCTCTCAAAGAAACTAAAAATTTTTTCAAATTTGAGATCGGTAAGGTCTCTATTTATAAATCTTGGGATTAGCGCTGGCTAATCCTGAGTCATATTCGGAGCTTTACTCTATCGGATCTTGCTGTTTTTACAATTCAGATTTGGGAAAGTCTCCGAAGAGGTCCAAGGAGAAGAATAAAGAAAAGAATGTGACCCATTCAATTAGATGTTCTAATAGCAGCCACCACAGATTTATTAAATCGGATCATTCTGGCCATGTCTTTTCCAAGTGCACATCGTGTACTCTTGAGTCGACCTGTTTGATATGCGGGTCATGGTCGCTAGCTACTAGAATGTTGTTTTTCAAACCAAATTCTCCTGTGACTTCTAAAACTAAAAAACCTGGAAATCCTTCTCCACTAGGGTCAGCGGTTAAAATAAAGGCCAAAACCGGACGGATTCAGCCATAATACTCGAGAAAATTGTTTTGTCAATGGAATGTCTCCAGAAACAAGTCAGTAATGTTAGATTCGTCTATTGACAGCAGGATTAATAAAATTATCCTGGACCAGTCAGTCTCCAATACTTCATCTCTTGACATAATTGAGGGTGAAGCATTGGAGCTGGCTGTTCCAAGGAAGCGCCTATTCTACTAAGTCTAACAAACTACAGCTCACTGATTTGCATTGTTTCAGGGTACCACAGAGAATGGAAAGAACAAAAGCATGAATACTCGGGTTGTTATTGCACCACAAAAACAACTTCAATCACTACTTGCTAAATCAATAATCTGCATTTAGCTACCAGAATAAGATTTTTATGCTCGCTTACATACCCCCTTATGCCGATTCCATCATCATGCATACCCGTAACCAGGCTACTGGAAGAGATCACCCTCAGCATAAGCCCTGATAGAGACTGGCACCAGTCTGTACTCACTCCTAGGTGATGCCTGTCACTAAGCATGCCTGCACATGCGCAATAGATCCCAACTAGGAAACAGATTCACTTTTCAAATGTTCTGCAAGCATAACAGTTGACCTGCTATCCAGCTTAAGTTTTTATAGCTTTGCGCTGATGTTCAGCTACATATTTAAGAGTTACTGATACAGGAACCATGCCTATAATGACATCTATTCTCCCTAAGTTATATTTAATATATATTTAGTGGTGTTTTTGAGGTTTTTAACTCTGGTTTATGAGTTACCGGTTTTCGTGTCAGTACCCCTGTTTTCGAGGTATTCTATAAACCATGTCTAACGTAACTATCATCATCAATACAAGTGCTTTAAAAACCCTTATTATTCACTTATCTAATCCCAAGCTTAGTGCCTTCATAAAAATATTCAAACGAAACCTTGTGAAATCCTTTGGTCTTTCAGTGAGATTTCAAATCCGTTTTTTCCCGCCTTTTGTATAGAGGCTTTGTATTCTTTAACTGATCTCCCTATCTAGAGAAAACGTATTATTTTTCTTGGAGCTGTTGCTTCATTCTCCTATCTATTTAATTTTAGGAGTCCGTATTATCGCCTCAGAGAGTGAAGTGTACTTCCTCTAAGGGCGATCGTCAACATGCGAATAATTCTGATGCCATTATGGCATTATTTCCTCGGTTCGAGTCATTTGGTAATGTGCTTTCAAAATCACTTGATGAGCAAATATCCTTTGCCATTTGTGCTTCTAAAGAGGATTCGTCTGAATCAGACGACAGTCATAAGTCTTGCGGGTGTACTCGCAAATGGGGGAAACCAACGTCCCTCTCAACTAGGCAGGAATTGCGTTCACCTAAAGAAGTCTAAAGAATCTATGAAAAAGTCTGTTAAAATGACTTCCGCTAAGTCTCAGACTAAAGTCCACATATGCCTTGAGGGGGCATTTCCCTCATGCAGTGACGGAAGTTACTGATCATTTATCCCATGCAAAGGTTCATTTTTCTGTTATACCTATTGCCAGTAATGTTAAGAGATCTCCGATCTCTATGTCCACTCCCGTTATTGCTCCTGGCTTGTCCAGACAAACGGGTTCTAAATCCGGTATTGCTGCTGGTTTGACCGGGCGTCCGGATATGAGCTCTGTGATTGTTTCTGGCTTGGCTGAACATCTGGGGGTCTCATGATCATCTGTTTCTTTCTTCTTCCGTTTCCGGTAACGGCTCATCCATTTCCGGTTTAAGAGGTGCTTTTCTGGATCTGCTAGATCTGGCCAAGCATCCGCCTGCCATTTCCGGTTCCGATTTTTCCGCTTCCATTTCCGGTAGTAGCTCCATGATGACTTCTGGTTTGGCTTACATCTGGGGTCTCGAGATCTGGCATTTTTTACTTCCAGTAGACAGGTTTGCATATTTCTGATTCCTTAGCTAAGAGATCTCCAATCTCTATACCCGCTCCCGTTATCGCTCCTGGCTTGTCTGGGCAAGCTGCTTCTAAATCCGGTATTGCTGCTGGTTTGACCGAGCATCCGGATATGAGCTCTGTGATTGTTTCTGGCTTGGCTGAACATCCGGGGTCTCATGATCATATGATTTTTTCGTCTTCCGTTTCCAGTAACGACTCATCCGGTTTCGGTTTAGGTGGTGCTTTTCCGGGTCTGCTAGATCCGGTCACACATCCGTCTGCCATTTCTGGTTCCGTTTTTTCCGCTTCCGTTTCCGGTAGTAGTGTATCTACTTCCGGCCTGAAAGGTGCTTTTCCGGGTCTGTTAGATTCGGCTAAACATCTGACTTCCATTTCTGGTTCCGATTTGGCAGTTTCTGCTTCCGGTAGTATTGCTTCCACTTCCGGTTTAAGAGGTGCTTTTCCGGGTCAGTTAGATCCAGCTAAACATCCTACTTCCATTTCTGGTTTATCAGTATCTACTGGTACTCCTTCCTGGAGTTATTTTGGCGCATCTGGTTATGAGTTGCCTAATCGTTCAGATTCTTCTTCTAATAGGTCTATTTTTTCGAATGCACCTTTGGTTTCTCAGGATTTGATTTTGGATTATATTTTTGTTAGTTCTGATTCCAATAATTTTTGCGTTTTTCCAGATCAGATTTTAACTAGTCAGGATTTTGATCATTCTTCATCTCTTGCCCAGTCTTTTTCTGTGGTCTCTCCTCCTTCCTTTCATAATGTGTTATCTCAGGCTCCTTTATCTGTTTCTGGGTCTTCTCTTCATTCTTCTTCGTCAATTAAGAGAGATAGTTTTCTTCCTCCATCTTCCTCTTCATTTTCTGCTTTTTCTGCTAGAAATTTTTCCTCTGGTCATGTTTCCAAATCTTCCTCTCTTTTTCAGTCCATCTATTCCTCCTCCTCCAGGTATTTTCTCCTTCCTTCTTCTGGTTATTCTAATCTTGGTTCTTCGAACCCTGTCTTCTCTTCCTCTTCCTCTGTTCATTCTAATTATTCTCTTCCTCCTTTCTCGCCCTCCTCTTCATCTTTTGATTATCTAGATCTTATTGTGTCTGTCTTTCTTTCTCCAGAACTAGAATTTAAAATTGTTGATTCCGGTTTAGACTTCTCTTTGTTTTCTGTAGTCCATGATTCCTTGCTCTTTTCTATTCTTTCCAGACTTTCTGCAAGTTGTTTAGATCCATGTTGTTTTTTCTTCTAGTCGGAGAAATGATGTTGATTTCATTCCTTCGGATCAGATTTCCTCGGTTTTACAACCTTTGTCTGTCTCTGCTCCTCTTTCTTCTAGAGGTTTAGGTTCTCCCTCCTCTTCTAGGATTTACTATTCTTTAGCCTCTTTGGATTCTGATCCTTGTCCTCCTTCTTCTCCCTTACATTTTTCCGTTAATCCTATTCCTGGATCGGTCAGGACAAGGGATCTGAGGAGGTTTTACCCGATCAGGGCCTCTGCAGATGATTGGTCCTTGACTCATCAATGGATAGCTTCTTGTCTGTCTCTCCCTCTTCAAGATGAATTTTCGATTGACCCACCTTCTTTTTGGTCCGCACTATCCTCTTCTGATTCTTCTTCTTGTTCTCCTAGTGTTCTTCCAGTCGATAATTTAGTTATTGATATGTTAGATTTCTACAGGAAGGAGGTTCATTCATAGGATCTTACTCTGACTCCTAAGGTAGATTCGCCAGTTCAGATTCCTAAGGATGATTTTCTTAGAGTGGCCTCTGCTCTGTCTCTTAACGGTCCTGCTTGGGAGGTTCTTTCATCAAATTTGAAAGATTCTACAACGGTGGAGTCGTCTTCGGACCTTTTTAGATGGAAATCTGTATGTAGGGCACAGATTAAATCAGCAAAATTTCTAGCTCTTCTTTCGGAAGCTGTTCTTAAAGCTCAGGAGAGGGGTGATCATGTCCCTCCTGAGGTTTTACGTTCTCTGGCCGATGTTTCTAGAGGCTCTTTGAACTCGGCTTGTAGATCGTTAGGCTTCATTACATCCAAGAGAAGATCTAGAAAGCTATCCGAAGTTAACATTTCGAATAGTCTTAGGAGTAATCTTATTTCGGATACTCCCTTTGGCCAGGATGTGTTTGGTCAAGATTCTTCTAATATTCTTCAGGTTGAATCTGACAATCTTAGATCCGCTAGGGATCGTCCCCATGTAGATCTTTTTGCGACCTGTCTGAATGCTCAGCAATCCTCTTTCATGTCTCCTTTTCCGGACAATCAGGCGTTGGCTGTGGATGCCCTGTCTCAGTCTTGGACAGGAATGTTGGCTTATACGTTTCCTCCATCAATCCTGATTCCTTTGGTCTTGAGGAAGGTCAGGGACCAGATCTGCGAAGTTCTTCTGATAGCTCCCTTTTGGCGAAAGCGGATTTGCTTTGTAGATCTCCTCGATCTCCTGGTAGACTTCCCTCATCTTCTTCCAGTCTTCCCAGACCTGTCTCAAGTGAGGGGCACATGTCTTCATCCAAAGCCAGGAATCTTCCGTCTGTGTGTTTTGAGATTATTGAGTGTGCGATCCCTGAGATTAATTTTCTTCAAGATCTCAGGATATCATTGATTCTGCCAGGAGGGAGTCGACCCGCAGAGTTTACAAGGGTCGACTTAAAATCTTTGGAGAATGGTGTGCAGACCATGGTTTCCTGCCCGATTCTGTTTCTATTTCCCAAGCGTTAGATTTTTTATCTTATCTCTTTGACTCTTTACAGTTGTCTGCTAACACTGTCAGAGGTTATAGATTTTTTTTGGCATCCTCGCTTCCATGCTTGTTGAATGCTGATATCAAAGATACAAAGATTCTTAATGGTTTCATTACAGGTTTAGGCAATATTCACCCACCAATATCTAAACCTTTGCCTTCTTGGAATCTAGCTCTGGTTCTTCAGGTTTGGGCAGGACATCATTTTGAACCTATCTCTTCTATCAACTTGAAACTTTTAACTTTAAAGTCTGTTTTTCTGGTTGCGTCTGCTTCTGCTAGAAGACGATTCAAAATTCATGCTTTTTCCGCCGAGAAGGACAGGTTTATAGAATCTGGGGACGGTTTAGTATTATATCCTAGAAGGGATTTTTTATATAAAACTCAATCTCACCGTTGGCCAGCTAAGCCGATTATTTTAAAATCTTTAACTTCCTTTTCGCCATCTGACAGATTTTGGTGTCCTGTCAGAGGTTTGAAGGTTTACAAGTGTCGTACTGATTTAAAGAGATCTGATCCGTCTCATTTCTGGGTTCTGTATGTGGAAGAGGTAGCCAGAGCTGTCTCTAAGATCACTATTGCCAGATGGATTTGTGAGACCATCCGTCTTTATTATGAGATTGCTTCTCCTGATGAAATTAATCTTTCTCACATTAAAGCTGATGATGTTAGATGAATGGCTACCTCTTTCGCTCTTTTCGCTGGCTCTTCTTTAGATGGAGTAATGCAAGTCCCAGGATGGAAATCCGAGTCTACTTTTACTTCCTTTTATTTAAAAGATCAGAGTGCAGCGGCTTCCTTTTTTAAAAATATCACAATTTTAACACATAAGGCTGAAGACCATTTACCAAGCACATACCACCATTTTCGTTAAGACTGTGTGATTGCGTGAAATGGTGGGAGTCTTTCTTTGGTTTTTATTTATTTCTTTATGTTTAAAGAAATCCTTGTTTGATAATCACTGTGTGATTGATTAAGATGCACCATTATGTTATGTTATTAACATTTGGTTATGTTTTGTATGATTTTTATCCTTGGTTATGGATGCTCAAATCTCCTCCCACCATGTGCTTAAAGTGGGGCACTGACCAAATCTACAGGTTTAGCAAGTAGTGCTTGAACAGTCAAGATGTTTTTGTGGTGTAATAACAACCCCCAACAGACCGCCCCCCCCCCTTTATTGGGTTGGTCTCTAGTTTTATTAACCACTATAAAAACATCCTATATTATTTAAATATACTCTTGAACAATTTGGACTTTTACTGAGATAACTCAAGAAATATCTTAACTATCAACATCCTAACTTTTATCAGCCTAGTCCTAATGGGAATATTGAGACTTTTTAGACTTTATTCTTCATTTATAGCTTTCTTTATTCAGATATTAGGTACCATACTAGTGTATCTTCTGTTGGTAGGCTTCTTATCTCCTCTCGTTATTAGATTTTATTGTACTATGTGTATAACTGATGTGCACACTTCATTTTGTAATCAGGATCGATTTATAATCATCCGTAATGGGGGTCTTTCCATATTTGTCTTTCTGGATGCAAAGTTTGCTTTTTTATACGTAATATCTTTTTATGGAAAGGTTTCTCCGGTCTGTGTTTTTACCCACCTGGAGGTCTCTTTCGACCTCTCTCAGGGAAAGTTATTTCCCTACCTCCCAATGTGCAGATAATGGTATCCACAATTCAACCTCTCGAGGTAGACCAGTTAGTTTTGGCCAGATCTTTCCTCAAATTCATGGGCCTCATGGTTAGGTATAGAAAGTGATTCCTTGGGCTCCTCTGATGAAAAGACCCTTCCAGTTCTATCTTATGACCCACTGGAATCAGTCTGGATTTCTGAATCATGGGATTTTCATCAATTTCAACTCATGAACCATTGCCGGTTTTGGAAAGTCAGTTAACCCCTGTTATTTGGGGCCCCTCTTCATCCACCATCTCCTCAGGCCATTTTTTTCAGGGATAAATCCCTGCAAGGATGGGCTCCTTCTGGGACGCCCAAGAAGATTTCAGGATCCTGGTCCCTCACAGAATCTTCCTTTCATGTCAACCTTTTAGAACTGTGGGTGGTTTTCCATGCCCTAGTTCATTGAGAACCCCTGATTCTCTGTCTTTCAAACTTTATCCGATCAGTCATTTCGCAGTAATCTCATTCTTCTATCGGGGGGGGGTGTATGTGTGTGTCTAGGTTGGTCTATATCTGTCAAGAATCACTGATCGTTCTTCACTGGTACATGTCCCTCAGCTTTCTCTTCAAACATCCCATATCCCAGACAATTTGATTTTTCTGGCAGATTAGTTATCTCGGCCTTCCAGGATCCCAGAATCGGAAGGGGAGTTGATAGAGTCTGTATCCCAATCAATTTTTCTCAAGTTAGGTCTTCCTCTCATAGACCTGTTTGCTTCTGGCAAGAACAGAAAGATATCCACCTTCATATCTCCCTTTCCGGAAGTCATGGCTCTCAGTAGATGCTCTAGCTCAGTCTTGGGACAACATGCTCGCTTATGTTTTTTCCCCGTCGATTCTCATTCCTCTGGTACTTTGAAAGTTCAGGCAACTTCAGTGTGTGGTCCTGTTAATAGCTCAGTTTTGGCCGACATGTTCCTGGTTTCTGGGTCTCCTGGTCATTCTTGTAGATCCCCCTCTGTTACTTCCTGTCTCCCACAATCTATTGTCCTGGATCAGAGGCTGGATTCTCCATCAGATTCCAGAAATCTTTCTCTTTCAGTCTGGAAGTTGTCGAGTTGCCCTTACTTCATCAATCGCTTCAGTCAGTTTCAAAAACTTTTGGCGATATCACTCAGACCTTCCACTCGTAACATTAATTAGGCTCGATTTGAGTTATTCAACAAACGAGGTTCAGTCCATTCTATCCTTCCCTCTGAGCACTATGTGACTCAGGTCACAGATCCCTAGGTTTCCCTTTCTGTCAGAAAGAGCTCTCAGTTATCACTGTCAGTTCCTATCGATTTGGTCTGAAATCCTTGTCAAATGTCTTGACTTTTTGGTCCAAGTACTAAATTCATTTCACGACCTCATTAAAGGTATGGGTAATTTACGCCCTCCTTTTAAGAAACACCGTCCTTCCTGGAACCTTTTGCTTGTATCACAGGTTCTTGATAGGAGACATTTTGAACCCTTAGGTTCTGTTTGTTTAAAAACAGCTTACCATCAAAGCAGTATTTTTGTTAGCAGTGGCATTAGCTAACCGTTGCTCTGAAATTCATGCCTTTCTGCTGATTTGGATAGTTTCAAATTATGGGTATTAGCATTATTCTTTGTCCCAGTGCAGAATTTCTGTCAAACGCAGTCAGCTATTTTCTTGGGTAATCCCATTATAATTCATAAACTTTCTTCCTTTTCAGAAGAATCTGTACGTTAACCCTGTTAGGTCCTATCATTTTTGCCTGGACTCTTTTGTCACTTGTCTTCATAGTCCTTCAGTTCAAGATCAGTAATATTTCACGATTGCTTTAGGGTTTTGGGAAATTCTCATCCTCCCCTCAGTAACCCCTTCCATCTTGGAACCTATCCCTTATTCGTCAGGTCCTAGCTGGTAAACTCTTTAATCCTTTTGGGTATGATTGTTTTAAACATCTTAGTCTCAGAACATTAATTATCCTCTATCCTAGCAAGCCTGGAAATACAGTAAGGTGCCTGTCAAGGACATTGTCAGGCACCAAGTTATCAATGTCAGGCACAGTCTTGCCTTTTCCTGACATTTAGTCAGGTTCAGATTTAATCAGTCCCAGTAGTTGCAGTGTGCGACAAGAGAGTCTGCATACAAATGTTGACAAAGCCATAAAATATGCATCTACCTTAGGTGTATCATGATCATTAATACACATGTTTAGATGCTTTTTGACATGTTTCTAATAAGTTCAAGTAAAGAAGACTGTGAAGTAGAATAGTGTTGACAGCCAGCAAATTCTAGAGGTCCGGTACTAAGTATCTGGTGCTTGGCAAAGTGTCGGATACTATTGAAAAAGTTATTTCCAGACCTGTCCTAGGTCAGAATTTCTGTCCAAACTCAGTTGAGTTTTTTAGATAAACATATCATATTTCATAGGCTTTCTGCTTTATCTCCAGTTGACTCTGTCTGGATCCCTGTTAGGGCTCTATATTTACAAATTCCGTTCAACTTGCAAACGATCCGATGATAGACATATTTGGGTTACATTTGGGGTAGGCATTGATAGTCCTTCCTCTTTAATCACTATTTCACTTTGGTTCGTTGATACTATTAAAATTTGCCATGAATTAGCTTCTCCCGGGGACAATTCATTAGTTGGTGTTAAGGCCCATGATGTTAGGGGCCTTGCCACCTCTTGTGCCCTTTTTATGGATCTTCTCTTGATGATTTCATTCAAGTTGCTATCTGGAAATCAGAGAATTCTTTATTAATTTCTGTCTTAAAGATTCTGGTGCTTCTTCCTTCTTCTATAAAAATATTCAGAAGGTGGCTTCAGGGACCATGACTCTTATCTCTTCATCATCATCTTCTCTTTCTTCATAATCGTCATTCGTATAAGAATTTTATTTAAGATTAGTGTAAGTTCATTACGTCTTTCTCATGTACGTATTTCACCTCTTTCATATCATCTCTTTCATCACACTTTATTTTTTATTCATTTCATTCTTTCATGATCATCTCTTCTCTCTTGTATTCTTGGGGTCGTTTAATGTCCTCCTTTCTGCTCGCCTTCTTCTTGCTTCTGTACCCTTTTTATTAGGGTTATTTATGAGAGTAATTCTGAGGAATTATTGTCATTTGTACTATATTACTCTACTCATTTTTACTAACTTCGTAGTCATTCTTTCTATTTTTTACATCAATGTTGCGCAAAAATTTGCCTCCCTCCGGGCTTTGTGCAGGTTTGTTTTTTTTGGGGGGGGGTGCATGGTCCCTTAAGGCTTCATTTTAATAGTCATCTTGTTAGAATAGTTATATTCAGCATAAGATATTCATTATATTCTTCAGCCTTTGGGTGTACCCGGATATGTCAGATTTGGACATATTTTAGTATTTCTGAAAGAAATTTCCAATCATATAATGTAGAGTATTTAGGTTAATTTTAAATTTCAGCTTTAGTCAGATATTGAGACTCAAGTAGTGATCGGATCATCTGCCTCTTCATGGATCAACATAAAGCTGGATTATATGACTGGATTTGTCAAAGGAATGTTGCTACCAACAAGGTCATGTGATAGCTATGAGCCAATGAGGTTGTCATTGTGCTTAATGACCTACTCAGTGGCTCTGGGTATTGGATTAACCCTCTTCTTGCCTCATTCTGAGATATAGCATTCAAGCGAATTACTATGGTTCTCATCATTAGAGAGAGTATGGAGATTCCTGAGGAAGGCTTCAGTCACTCTGTAACCACAATAACCAGCAAACATTGGCTGTAAAAAATTCATCCTACTACGCTTCCCTTCAGAGAAGGAAAGAGCAATAGTAATGCAAGGAGGTAGGTATATGTAATTAGTAAAACATAAGACCAGACCCTCTGGGTCGTCTGGTCATTATTTCTGAGCTGTGCTGTAGAAGAAATGGACAATTGATGTATTAAAGCTTATCTGACTTAAGTCATTCATATGTAATTCCTTTTAACATCTGTGGTATGCGGATATTTAATGTTGGCGGAGATCGATTTTTGGTCAGTTAATGCCTTAATGGATTAAAAGAATAAGAGATACTGGCATAAGTGTTGAGTTAGAAATATTTTGAATATGACGTTTAACTAAATAGTATGGCTAGATGACGTGCGAATATATCCATGTTATTTTGATTGCTTTGCTTGGCAGGTTGTATAAAACATTCCGCGATAAGAAGTATGTTTATATGATGATGGAAGTGTGCCTCGGAGGAGAACTGTGGACTATACTCAGGGACAGGTAACCCATTAGCCGTCTGCCTGCTGAATTTATGCAGACTACGTTTTCCATGGGGTTTAACTCTGGATACGCTGAGTATCTTGAAAACAATTTGACTAAAAGTTGGTGGTGGGTAAGTCACCAACAACTTTCAGTCAAATTGTTTTCAAGATTTTCAGCAGGTCCAGAGTGTAATGCCCATTAAAGTTATTGTCTGGTGGCTTACAGCAGTGAGAGAGTGAAACATAACAAATCAGAAGTGACACTAATTTCATTGGTATCTGTTTCTGCCTGAGGCCGTCTTGAAAATGGAGATCTGTACAATGCCTCTTTATAGATTTGACTGATTGATTCATAATGTTGTCAATAAACTGTGTGTGGTATGATTTGAAATCCAATAGGACTGCCATTTCTGTGAATATCTTATTATTTTCTAATTCAGTCTTCTTTGAGTTTGTTTTGTGTTGTTTTCTACAAATCTATGTACATATTTCAAATTTACTAAGAGCAAGCAGAAATTGCAGTCTGATTTGCAGAGAATCGCCATACTGAAGTTTTCAGGGATTGTTGCGGTTTTCTCTGAATCAAAACCAAAGATAGATGACCATACTTTACTGGAAAGGCTAGCTTTTTTGTGTTAAATTTTTTTTTTTTGATGGCCGATTTTTAGAAACACTAAAAAATCTTCTCCGAAACCGCTGGAGGAATTGATTCAAAACTCATAACACATCATCTGTGGCAACGGTAGACCCAAGTTTGTTCAAGGCAACCTGATTGGCCGATTTGCTTGGCGGCCATCTTGGATGACCTAGTTTTTGCGAAAACGACTTCTCCCGAACCGCTGAGCGGATAGAGCTGAAATTTTGTAAATATGCTTATGGACCAAGGGCCTTTCAAGTTTGTTCAAGGGAAGTTTGTACGTTAAAAAAACATGGCCGCCATCAACCAATCAAAATTTAGCGTTTCTTGGTCATATTGGCTTTTTTGTATTTGATGTATTTTGATGGCGAAAATTGCTTTATATATGCTTATCAGTGTGGCCAGTTCAAATATCCCACTTTCGGTCGAATAAATGGTTTTCCTGCCATCTTGGTTTGTTTTCCCGCCATAGTTTCCCATGGTAAAGCAATGGGCCCATAGTAAAGCAATGGGGAGTTCTTTAAACGACTTCTTCTCAAGAACCACTGGGCAGATTTAAATTATATTTGGGAGGAAGCATTCATAGGGATCTAAGTTTGTTTAACCGAAGCGGATCGGTCAAAATCCAAGATGGCCGATTTTTAGAAACACTAAAAAATCTTCTCCACAACAGCAAGAGGAATTGATTCAATACTGATAACACATCATCTATAGCAACGTTAGACCCAAGTTTGTTCAAGCCAACCTTATTGGCCTATTTGCTTGGCGGCCATCGTGGATGACGTAGTTTTCCCGAAAATGACTTCTCCCGAACTGCAGAAGGGTTAGAGCTGAAATTTACTAAATATGCTTAAGGACCACGGACCATTCAAATCTGTTCAAATTTGATGTGTTTTAATGGCAAAAATTGCTCTATATATGCTTATCTGGGTGGTGAGTTCAAATATGCCACTTTCGAGACTGTCGGATAAATGGTTTGGCTACCATCTTGGTTTGTTTTCCCGCCATGGCTCCCATAGTAAAGCAATGGGCCCATAGTAAAGCAATGGGGAATTCTTTAAACGACTTCTTCTCAAGAACCACTGGGCCGATTTCAATTATATTTGGCAGGAACAATCCTTAGGGCATAGATAATCAAGTTTGTTCAAATGAAGTCGGTCGGACAATTTGGGCGGTGGCCATCTTGGATATTGACCAATTTTTGGAAAACTCATTAAATATGATCTAGGACAACAGCTGAAACAAGTTTGTTCAAGAGAACTTGATTGGCCAAATAGTTCGGTGGCCATTTTGGATAACCTATTTTTTTCGAAAACTACTCCAGAACCGCTGGAAGGATCAGGCTGAAATTTGGGAGATTTGATTAGGGCCTAAGGGCCATTAAAATTTGTTCAAGGGAAGTTGATACATCAAAAAATATGGCTGCCGTGGCCCAATCAAAATGTAGCATGTTTGGTGGCCATATTGAATTTTTTTATTTTGACAAATTTTGAAGCCAAAATTGGTTTTATATATGTGTTTGGGCATTCTGATTTCAGATTTGCCATTTTCGAAACTGTTGGATAAAGGTTTTAGCGGCCATCATGGATCATTTTCCAACTAGAAACTCCCATGTACTAAAGCAATAGAAAATTTCAAGTGTATTTGGCAGAAAACATACTTAGGGCATAGAGATACATGTTTGTTCAAATGAAGCTGGTCTGTAAGTTGCCTGGCGGCCATCCTGGATTTTTAAATGCCTTTAAAAATCTTTTCCGAATCTGCATTCAAAACTCATGACAGGTTATTTACGGAAACAGCTGAATCCAGTTTGTTCAATGGAACTTGATTGCCTAATGCTTTAGCAGTCATCTTGGATGACCTGGTTTTCATGAAAACAACTTCGTATCCAGAATAGCTGAACAGATTGGGCCGAAATTTGGGAAATATGATACGGGACTAAGGGCCGTTAAGTTTCGTTCAAAAGTAGTTGGTACATAAAGAAACATGTTTTCTTGTTATAATTCTGCCCAACTCTGTAGGGTTCTACTTATTGTTGATGGCCTTTCTGGTTGAAATGCCTATGATGCAGGTGAGCAATACAGGCCCTTTGGGCCTCTTGTTTAGAAAATGTATTAATTTTTTGGCAGAGGTAACTTTGATGACAATACAACACGGTTCTGCGTTGCATGTGTACTCGAGGCCCTACTCTATCTTCATAGCCATGGTTTCATATACCGAGACTTGAAGCCAGAGAACTTACTGCTGAGTAACAAGGGATACATTAAGCTGGTGAGTATGATCATAACTTCGTGGCCACGCTTATGTTCTGCCTATCAATCCATTTCTAGCAATGCCCCACCCATTTGTAGCTAAGCTCCGCCCACTTTTTTTTTGCATATGTTGGAATTGATTCGAATCTTTGAATCCTGAATTCCTAGAATATAAATTTCAAGGTTACTACACAGGTAAGTTGTTGAATATTTTAAAACTAATTTGGCAGCAACAGCTCCTAGTCAAATTAGTTTTAAAATATTCAACATGTTTATTAAATTGTAAATTCATCAAAGGCATAGAATTCATGCACTTTAGTTGCAGACTTTTTGATTTTCGTGACAGAGCTATGTCATTTTGATTGTAATGTCAGCTAATGTGTAAGATATTTGATTAAGTCATCAGATACTTGATTGACAGATCCTGCTTTTAATCATTTCATCCCTGAAATTAAAACTTCTCATATTCAAAACATATACATAGGCCTGATAAATCTGACATAGCCATGTAATGGAACCGGATGTGTAGTATTTTGCTTTTATTACATGATAGTTGAGTGTTTATGGTGTCATCAGTTCTTGAAATCCAACAATATATATATATATATATTTATTTAATTTAACAATCGCTAAACTCTTTAACCCATACAGATCTCTACCAGAACTGACAAATTCTTTATAATGCAAGGAATATTTGTTGAATATTTCAGAACTATGACCTGCGGCTATGGCACCAACATATTCCCGTCAAATTAGATTCAAAATATTCAGCAGTTTCTGATAGGCAGGCTCAAGATACTAATTGATTTTGGTGCCCATATAAAGAATATTTGTGGAATATTTCAGAACAAATTTGTCTTGGAGTTGCTTCTATGGCCCCAATATATTCCAGTCAAATTAGATTCAAACTTCAGCAGTTTCTGTTAGGCATGCTCAAGATACTGATTGATTTTTGTGGCCATTGCATGCTGACTCAATTCTGAACATTTCCCATCAGGAAACTGATCATGTGGAAGTAATAGATATATAGATTAGCAATTTTGAATTGTTGATGATAACTACGTAATCAGATTGGTAAACCAATGTAGTAGGTATTTTAGCCTGACGCTCAGTCGCAATGTGAGACCAAAGGTCTGAATGATCTGGACTGGAATCTTCGTCCCTTTTATACCCTTCCTGGACGAGCCTGTGGATTGAGTCGATCTTGACCATATATGGGCAGAAAAAATCCAGATTTGCGTTTCCCCCATTTGAAATTTTTGGAGGTTTGGCGGTATGGTCAAACATTTTTACCGGTTGACCTGTATTTTACCGTTGGGGTCAAGTTTACCAGTTGTGACTTTTTTACCAGTTGCGCCTTTTTTGGCGATTGTGACCATTTTTTGGTGGTTGTGATATTTTTTGCCGGTTGTATGGGTTTTTTGCCGGTTTTGCCATTTTTGGCGGTTGGGCGTCTTTTTTGGCGGTTGAGCTAATTTTTACCGGATGTCAATTTTTGTACCGTTTGTGTCCATTTTGGCCGTTGGAAAAACTTTTTTGCCTGTTTAGTTTTTTTACCGGTTGTAGGTCATTATGGTAATAAATTTCTACGGGTCAAGTTCGTATGGGTATTGCTCCTTTAGTGGAGAGTTTTGGGCTGTTTGCATGGGTAATGATCATGTGTAGTCATCACTTTTTGATTCAGACTTCATGGCATTTCGTTCCTTGAGCGGAACTCATCAGAGGTGAAGTTTTGTCAACTGGGAGTGGGTATTTTTGGGCTCCACTTTTTTCTGATATGGCATATATTTTGTGGGTGTTTGATATCTGAATAGAAGTTATGTTGGTTGTCCTCTATTGGTTTTGGGAGGTCTGGGAGATCCTAAGATAAATATCAAGTTTCCACAGAATCGATATATAATTATGTATTATTATGTATAATTTATATTTCCAACGATGTATGAAAAAATAAATAAAGTAAATGAAAAATAAAGATGACACGAAACCTGGTAAGTGTCTGTCTTTGTTGTTATTTCATATAATTAAAGGGAGACGAAGCATTTGCGCTTGTGTCCATACGGGGATTCCGTTTTTTTAAGGCATCTTTAAAAGATGCTTAGTGATGACAATGGGTATGACGTCATGGGTTGATGTTAACGTCAAAAGTGGTGACGTGGCTATAAATTGTGTGGTTTCCTTTCTCCGATTTAAAAGATGAGCTGGGGGAACACCTATTGTAAGAAGTTTAATAACAATGTGCTGGGCCTGTCTGCCTATGGTGGGCGTGTTGCTCCAGGTGAAGTGTGTTCCTTAACCCACTAGATTGATGCCTATGGGCTCCATTGTGTGGAGCTGGTGTATCCAATGGCATTCCTTTTGTCTCCTCCATGGTGTGGAGTTTTCATCATCAGCGTCTGATGAGAGAACCTGTATGATTCTGAACTGCATGTCCGTTCGTGAGTGTCCAAGTTTGTTGAAATGCCTGGCAACTGGAGTGTCATATCTCTCACTTTTGTGGAGATTTGATATAGATCACAAGTGTTCTTGAATTCGGGTCTTAAAGGTGTGCAGGGATTCTCCCACATATCGTTTGTTGCATTTGCTACATGTTAGTAGGTAGACAATGTTTCTTGTCTGACAGTTGCCTATGATTTTGGCCTTGTAGGATAGGCCCGTGTGGGAGCTTGAGAAGAATCTGTTTTTCTGCATCCTTTGGCAGATGATACAGTTTTTTGTTTTGCATGCGATGAAGGGGTTTCTGTGTGCTACAGGGGCATGCTCTGATGGGAGTTTGGCCCTGACAATCGTGTCTCTGATTGTTTTGTTCTTCCTGTATCCAAACAGTGGTGTTTCTGGAAATGCTATCCTGCATTTGTTGCTGGCTTCCAGAATTGGCCAGTACTTTTTTATGGTTTTCTTCAAGAAAATGCCTGTCCTTGTGAACTCACATACAAAGATTGGCCTTTGTGTATGGGTTTTGGCGGTTGCATTTGGTGGTGGGTGGAGGATTTGTTGTCTGTCATGTGACCTTGCTTTGGCCCCAGATTTGTTCAGGATGCCAGTGGCGTAGCCTCGTGCTTCAAAATGTTTGTTGTTAATAAACCAATTTTGAATTGTTACCATTAACCCTTTAATGGCAAAATTTGGTCAGCAAAATAAAACTATTTGCTTATTGAATGTTCATTTACATGCCAAGAGATTAGTTTTAAAATTTACCACTGGAATGACTGGCTCGATAAATGAGCCAGTCATTCCGTGGTAAATTTTCAAAAATAGTGTTCTCTTGGCATGCAAATGGACATTCCTCAAGACCACTGTAGAGGGCAGTTTTGGCTGACCTTGGCATGAAAGGGTTAATTTCCCCGGCTAGATATATTCTTTGTTGGTTTATTTCGACCCATTTCATTCAGTGATACTTACTTTGCATTATACTTTACATTTTGTTGGTTATTTTGACGCGAAATAAACTTATAAATATTGTTTTCCTGTATGGTTGCCTTGATATATATGTGGAATTCATCGCTGAAATTGTTAAGCTGATTTCATAATGTATAGATCCAATCTATCACTCAATTATATGACGTCATTATAAATCCAGTACATCACATGTAGGCTCATGTCACAAAAAGAATTCATTATGAGTGACATATTTCGGTCCGTCATGAACATTGAATTGTCTGTCGAGTGTGCAAATTATATGTCTGCTATTTAATAAACATTCTGTTGAATATTTTTAAACTAATTTTACTGGATGCTGCCGTAGGAAGCAACAGCACCCAGTCAAATTAATTTCAAAATATTCAACGGTCTACTTGTATAGTGCTCTTGAAATTGGGATTCTGGGAATTCAGATTTCGATGTGTATAAATTGATCCCAGCTTAGCTAGAAATGGGCGGGGTATAGCTAGACATGGATCCCTCAATTGGGCCACATGATACAAGCACAATTTCCAAGTTTATCCATCCATCATTTGATGTCATATGACATAATCAACTACAAAAGGTGTAAGATGATGTCAAAATCATGACATCATGAATGACAAGATATTTGGTGCTTAATAGTCAGACACGTACAAATTGTATCTCTTTACCATTTAATATATATTCTGTTGAATATTTTGAAACTAATTTGACTAGACACTGTTGCTGCCATAGGCAGCAACAGTGCCCAGTCAAATTAGTTACAAAATATTTAACAGCTTACCTGTGTAGTTTTCTAGAAATTGATAGTCAGGGAGTTCAGAGGTCAATCAATCCCAACATGGATGAGGTGTGGGTGGAGCTTAGATAGATATGGGCGGGGCATAGCTAAAACTGGAAAGGTCCATTACAGGAGGATCTTGGAGAACATGATTTCCTCTGACAATGCTGCATGCATAAGGTGGGACCCAGAAATTTAAATGCTGTGTAGCTCCTCGATTTTGTTGCTAGGATTTCTGACCACGTCGACCATCCAGTCTATGTCCTTCCATGTTTTATGTGTTTACTTCAAAGACATTATTGTTTAAACCTAATTATAAATTTTGAAACATTTGTTATTGTCAGGTGGACTTTGGTTTTGCAAAGAAGCTTCATTCTGGACAGAAGACGTGGACATTTTGTGGCACACCTGAGTATGTAGCACCTGAAATTATCCTGAACAAAGGCCATGATCACGCTGCAGATTACTGGTCACTCGGAATCTTAATGTTTGAACTGCTCACTGGAAGGTATGTAGCTGTGAATTAACGCTTTTTATGGCCTCTCAATAGGTTTCTTTCCATTTGCAGACCAAGAGGATATTTTTGAAAATTTACCATTGAAATGTCATTCCAGTTGTAAATTTTCAAAGACTAAGTAAAACTCTTGATTTTCTTGTTCAATCTTGAATGGTTAAAGAAATTTCATAGAAGCTCTGATAAGAAAAAAATGGGTCGTATTAAGTGTCTGTCCATTCGTCCGTCTTTTAGCAAATCCATGTCTGGGCCATATCTCAAAAACATCTTAACCTGCATCTGAAATTTTTATTGCAGTGCACATAGACAATGTGTCAAGATTTCATTTCGTCGAGATCTGTCAGTATTTCATAGAGTTGTCCCCCCTTGAGATGCATAAAATGTGTCAAAGATTTTGTGTCACGGCTGTATCGCAAAAATTTCTTAATCTACATTTGAAATTTTTTCTCCAGTGCACATATTAGGCAGAGATGATGTATCACGATTTTGTTTCGTCAAGATTTGTTGATATTTGCTAGAGTTATCCCCCGTGAAATGCTTAAAATGCATCAAAAACTTCTTGACCTACATTTGAAGTTTTAGCTGCAGTGCACATATTAGGCAGGGATGATGTGTCATGATTTTGTTTCATCGAGATTTGTCGATATTTGCTAGAGTTATCCCCCCTGAAATATGTAAAATGTCTCAAAGGTTTTGTGCTCGGGCCAAATTAGCTAAAAAATTTCTCATCTTAAATTTTTGCTCCAGTGCACATATTAGGTGGAGACGATGCGTCATGATTTTGTTTCAGTGAGATCCATCCATATATGTGAGAGTTATTCTCCCCCCCCCCCCCCCCCAAGTGGTCCAAAAATATTTCCCGTGCCAAATCTCGGGGAGTTTTGAACTTACATTTGAAAATTTGATTTCCAGTGAGCATATATATAAGTGAGACGAAGTGTCATGATTTTGTTTCGGCAAGATTTGTCCATATTTGCCAAAGTTATACTCCCTGAAAAGATTAAAATTCATTAAGGACGGGCATATTAAGCCCCACTAGGCGGCGCTCTTGCTAGAAATGCATTACAAACTTAAGGTTGTAAAATATTTTTTAAATTCCATTTCTAAAAATATCATCTTTTATTAGCTCACTTGGCCTTCGTGTGTCCGTCCGTCACCTTTTCCTTTAAAACGACTTCTTCTCAAGAACCACTGGGCCAATTTCAATATATTTGACAGGAAGCATCCCTAGGGCATAGAGATTCAAGTTTGTTCAAATGAAGCCGATTGGCCAAAATCCAAGATGGCCACCGGCCAAAATAGCCAAATTTTAGAAACCCTTTAAAAAATCTTCTTTTCCGAAACTGCTTAAGGAATTGATTCAGAACTCATAACACTTCATCTATTGCAAGGGTAGACCCAAGTTTGTTCAATGCAACCTGATTGGCCTAGTTGTCTGGCGGCCATCTTGGATGACCTAGTTTTCGTAAAAATGACTTCTTCTCCCGAACTGCTGAAGGGATAGGTCTGAAATTTGGTAAATATGCTTAGGGACCAAGGTCCATTCAACTTTGTTCAAGGGAAGTTCGTACGTTAAAAAACATGGCCGCCATCAACCAATCAAAATTTAGCGTCTGTTGGTCATATTGGCTTTTTTGTATTTGATGTATTTTGATGGCGAAAATTGCTTTATATATGCTTATCAGTGTGGCGAGTTCAAATATGCCCGCCATAGGCTCCCATAGTAAAGCAATGGGGAATTCTTTAAACGACTTCTCAAAAACCACTGGGCCGATTTGAATTATGTTTGGGAGGAAGCATTCATAGGGCACAGAGATCTAAGTTTGTTCAAATGAACCCGATCGGCCAATTTGGCCAGTGGCCATCTTGGATTTAGGCCGATTTTAGGAATCGTCTTTAAAAATCTTCTCAGAAACGGCTTGGGGGATTGATACAAACCTCATGAATTATGATTTATGGCAAAGGAACTTTATTGGTCAAATGGTTCGGCGGCTGTCTTGGTTGACCTAGTTGTAGCGAAAATGACTTATTCTCCAGAAGCGCTGAAGGGATCGGGCCAAAATTTGGCAGATATGAGTAGGGCCTAAGGGTCATTAAAGTTTGTTCAAGAGAAGTTGATCCATCAAAAAACATGGCCACCGTGGGCCAATCAAAATATAGCATGTTTGGTGGCCATATTGGATTTTTTTATTTGATGGATTTTGAGGCCGAAATTGGTTTTATGTGTGTTTTTGGGTATTCTGATCTCAAATTTGCAAATATTGAAACTGTCGGATAAACAGTTTGGCTGCCATCTTGGTTTGTTTTCCCGCCATAGGCTCCCATAGTAAAGCAATGGGCCCATAGTAAAGCAATGTGGAATTCTTTAAACGACTTCTCAAGAACCACTGGGCCGATTTGAATTATGTTTGGGAGGAAGCATTCATAGGGCACATAGAGATGTAAGTTTGTTTAAATGAACCCAATCGGCCAATTTGGCCGGTGGCCATCTTGGATTTAGGCCGATTTTAGGAATCGTCTTTAAAAATCTTCTCAGAAACGGCTTGGGGGATTGATACAAACCTCAGGAATTATGATTTATGGCAAAGGAACTTGATTGGTCAAATGGTTCGGCGGCCGTCTTGGTTGACCTAGTTGTAGCGAAAATGACTTATTCTCCAGAAGCGCTGAAGGGATCGGGCCAAAATTTGGCAGATATGAGTAGGGCCTAAGGCTCATTAAAGTTTGTTCAAGAGAAGTTGATCCATCAAAAACATGGCTGCCGTGGGCCAATCAAAATATAGCATGTTTGGTGGCCATATTGGATTTTTTTATTTGATGGATTTTGAGGCCGAAATTGGTTTTATATGTGTTTTTGGGTATTCTGATCTCAAATTTGCAAATTTCGAAACTGTCGGATAAACAGTTTGGCTGGCCATCTTGTTGATAAAGAGCATTCTAGTTGAAATGCCTATTGTCCAGGTGAGCGATACAGGCCCCTTGTGCCTCTTGTTGAAACATTTTTTGATATTTGGTCAAATCGGTAATGTGATGAATTGCTTTGTAGTTTTAAGCCTACTCATAAAGTATGTTTATAATGTAACAAAATACAGTTATACAAAGTATCCTGGGATATGATGGAAGCTGGGGATCTGGACTTGCCATATATTCATCAAGAGGGGCCAGCAGCAGTGAACAGATAGCTGTAGATATGTATAGTTTCAGGGAAAGAGAACATATCAATTTAACTATTTAATGGCTAAATTTGGTCTAGAAAATCTGTAAAGGCCAGTTTTGGAGCCTTGACCAAAAGAGGGTTAAAGCAAAATTGCATCCAGCTTGTTAAGAAGTACATTCATTGATGCTAATCTTCAATAAAACACTATTACACAATTAACCCTTGCACTGATAAATTCTATCTATCTCAATTTCAGGACAAAAAAGCAGGAAATCTGTAGAATATTTTGAAATTAATATGACTGGAAGCCATTGCGGCCTTAGGCAGCAATGGCTTCCAGTCAAATGAACTTCAAAATATTCAACAGAATATGTTATAAATTGTAAAAAATGCACTTTTTCAAGGATTTGTCATTGAAACGGTTAACATGTTTTAGGAGAAATTATCTGATAGTGATTAATTGATCTATTTTTAGCCCGCCATTTTCTGGGTCTGATCCCATGAAGACATATAATATTATACTGAAAGGCATAGATGTGATAGAATTCCCCAAGAAGATTGGACGTAGTGCTCACCTGTTGATTAAGCGCCTTTGTAAGGACAGTCCTGCTGAACGGCTTGGATATGGCAAGAATGGTATTGCAGATATCAAGAAACATAAGTAAGCTATGGATAAATGTGATCTGTCACTCAATGATATGACATCATAATGAATTACATGACATGTAGGCTGATATGATGACGTCACAATCAAAATGGTTAATAGATGACGTATCTCGGTCTGTCACATGAACATTGATTAATCCGTCACATGTATGAATTGTATGATTGTCTTTATGATTTAATAAACATTCTGTTGAATATTTTGTAACTAATTTGACTTGGTGCTGTTGCTACATACCAACCAATCAAATTACCTTCAAAACATCTAACAGGATACCTTGATATTGGGATTATGGAAATTCATCATTTGATCGATCCAAACATGGGTAAGGTGTGCACATGGGTGGAGATTAGCTAGAAAAGGGTGGGAATATCAAGAAATATTTTACGTGTGCTTGAATCGATTTAAAACTTGTGAAATGGGAATTCCTAGGAACTAAATTTCAAGGTAGCTCTACAGGAAAGCTGTTGAATATTTCAAAACCAATTTGACTGGACCTGTTGCTGTGTATATAATTAAACTCGGTCTTATATATTAACTATTTACTAACATGCATTTTACGTTAAAAGGCAACCAAACCTATTTTAATATACATCTTAAGCACGGTTGCGAAGGACTTGGTAAGAAAGGTAT
This sequence comes from Chaetoderma sp. LZ-2023a, assembly GCA_034401795.1. Classification (NCBI taxonomy): domain Eukaryota; kingdom Metazoa; phylum Mollusca; class Caudofoveata; order Chaetodermatida; family Chaetodermatidae; genus Chaetoderma; species Chaetoderma sp. LZ-2023a. The sequence goes on from CM067372.1 coordinate 80,473,384, forward strand.
AAAATATCTTTCTGGCTCCCACTCAAATTACCTTCGAAATATTCATCTTATTTGTATAATTTTCTTGAAATTGGGATTCTGGGAATTCAGGGTTCAATGTATAGAAATCAATTACAATGTGCATAGAAAGTGGGTGGAGCTTAGCTAGATATGGGCGTGGCTTAGCTAGAGATTGACCCCTCTATTGCTGTTCGCACTTGTAATTGAATGATGTTTGTCTTGTAGGTGGTTCCAGGGTTTTGATTGGGAAGGTCTCAAGCAGCAAAACATGATGCCACCAATTCTGCCCAAGGTATGTATTGTAGTGATGCCTGTATATAATGACCATCTGCCTTTTGGAGGAAATGGATTGTGACTCTTTCACCCACTCGGCTATCAGGATTATATGTTATACTTATTAAGCTAGTAGCAAACAGACTGGTGTACATTTTGAAAACAATTTTGGTAGTAGATCTTGGGCCCAAGATGTACACCAGTCCGTCATATAAAGGAATTATAAAGTTTGACATCAGTGTGCTAAGAGTTACGTGTGTTACCACTATCTTATGAGTCAAAAGGAATTGCTTACGAGTTAAAACTAACACACTAAGATTTGTGATAAAGTTGCCCCATGTCTCTTCATTTGCCATATTACCTCAACTGGCTTATGAACATTTTGATCTATTTGAGCCATCTATCTATACTCGACTATTATAGCGTTCTGAACCACTTTGTGCTGGAAGGACTATGTGTGGGTGTGTATGTATGCGTGCATGCCCGCGTATGTGCATGTGTGTGCGTGCATGTGACATTTTGATCATTTAGTCAGACTGTTGATTGGTCGATGACCATCTTGGATTTCTTTGTGCAGATTTTAAACAAAGATTACTAGAAGGACCTCAGCCAATCTCTCCGTTAATCTGCTTGGTCAATTTAGGGTGTTTTTTTCAAACCATTTGCCCAATTTTAACCAATTTTGCCTGGAAGTACAGCCATTTTATTTATTTCTGTAAATATTATACAATATCTGATTAGAAACAAACAGGTTTGAAAATGATTGACATATGTGGCTCAGAATTTTAGAAATAAACTTCCAAAGACAACCAATCAAAATTTGACAGCATAATGTAATCTTAAATTTTCTATTTTTTATTCTGAGCCAATCTTTGCATTTTTAAAGATATTCACGTGGCACCATCTTCGACTTTGCAGACTTTAAGAGAAAGTTGATTGAAAGTAGTCTTCATATTTTGACAGAATCCTAAGCACTGAATGATGCAGGCTCTTAGTGCATCTTGTTTAACCCCTTTAACACTCATATCTGCCAAAAATGGCTTCTGCAGTGGGTTTGAAGAATGCCCGTTTGCATACCAAGAGACTATTTTTGAAAATCTACCACTGAAATGACTGCCAGTCAGTTCAGTGGTAGATTTTCAAAGATAGTCTTCTCTTGGTCTGCAAATGGACATTCTTCTATGAGAAAATCAAAATTTTTGTGATCAAATTCACGGGTTAAAGAGCTAAGCATAATCTCATTGTCTCTCCTCAGGTCAAAGGTCCAGTGGACTCGAGCAACTTCGATAACTACCCTAAAGATATGACAGTCCCACCTGATGAGACCTCTGGTTGGGATGCTGAATTCTGACAATGCGCCTCAATATCAGTGACCGGGGTACATGTGTCCATACCTCATCACAAGATTATAACATAGGATCATGTGATCATTGATACAGTTTAGACGAACGAACATGTGAGACACATATCAGTATGATAACAGTCTTTTACGTACAGTGAGTGAATGATGTACCATACTCGGGCAAAACGTTGCTAGTTGCGGGAACAAAGAAATATTGGTCAGTTAAGGTTGGTGAGGTAAAAAAATCCTTGTTGTTTCAATGGTAAACAAATGAGGGGAAAATTGATAGTAATTAACGGTGTTTAACCATTTGAATACCACTGTCCTAGAATCCTACTTTTAGCTGTCTGATAATTTAAATGGGCAATAACTCTTGACCCGCTGGATATTTTAAAAACAGTTTGAATTAAAGTTGTTGGTGGTATCAGTCAAATTGTTTTCAAAATATTCAGCGTATCCACAGTTAAACCCTGTGGAAAATATAGTCTTCATAAATTCAGTAGACAGACAGTTAAGACAAGCTACAGCAGCCATAGGCATCAACAGCTCCCAGTCAAATAAGCGTCATAATATTCAACATAATTGTTCTGACATTCTAAATGATTTTTGTATTCAGCCATCTGGGTTCACCATTTAACCCTCAAATTTGTTTAAGAAAATTAAAAATTTTCTTATAGAAAATGCCCATTTGCAGACCATGAGAAGACTATTTTTGAAAATTTTGCCACGAATGACTGGCTCGGTTATCGGGCCAGTCATTCCAGTGGTCAATCTTTAAAAAATAGTTCTCTTCGTCTGCAAATGGACATTTCTCAAGACCATTGTAGAAGCCATTTTTAGCTGATATGAGTGTTAAAGGGTTAGGATTGATGGAAAAGTTGACTGTATTACGCTGTACTGATATCACACTCTTGAGTTGGATATTTTCTTAGTTGATTTATGAAATCCTGAAAGTCAGCCAGTGTCAAGGTAATTTTATGACATCACAAGAATATGTGGCTACTTATTTATGACATTCTGAACTAGCTGTTACTTATGCAAGTATAATGCTGATTCTCTGTATGTAAAGCAGGATTTGTGATGCTACACTCAGTCGCTGAACGAGTTACGTGTTCACGGTAAAACATAGGCGATTCTGCAGGTTAGTTTAGACTGAGATTGTAAACGATTTGCAATTTTTAGTTGTGACTCCCAACTAGTATTGGTCGGATGTTCATTGAGTCGATATCATAACTATTTAATGGTCATTGTTGTCAAGAAAATTAATATTTGTCCATTTGCAGGTCAAGAGACTATTTTTGAAAATTTACTACTGGAATGACTGGCTCTCTTATTGAGTCAGTCATTTCAGATGTAAAATTTAAAAAAAAGGCTTCTTGGGATGCAAATTGACATTCTTCAAGAGCACTGCAAATGCCAGTTTTGTCTGGCTTGACAATTAAAGGGTTAATTGTATTAAAAAATAGTTGAAAACTGGGAAGTTGTAGAGATGCATATAAATCCAATGCCAATGCAACGGAGGGCTCAATTTCTAAATAATTGCCGCCTAATTTTTACACGTGTTCAAATCCTGAATTGCAAGAATCCCAATATCAAGGTAATTATACAGGTACTTGTAAGCTGTTGAATATTTTGAAACTAATTTGACTGGTGGCTGTTGCTGCCTATGCAGAATGTTTATTAAATTGTAAATTCATCATACTTATGATACGGACACTTCATGACAGACTTTCATGAGCTACGATTGTGACGTCATTTAACTGGTGACATATTTGATTATGACATCATATACTTGCCCTAGGCAGCAACAGCACCCAGTCAAATTAGTTTCAAAATAGTCAACAGATTGCATGTATAGTTTTCTGGAAATTGAGTCAGGGAGTTTAGCAATCAATCGACCCAACACGGGCGTGGTGTGTGTGGAACTTAGGTTTTGATGGGCGGGGCAAAGCTAAAACTGTAAAGTTCCTTTGTAAGCATGAAGTTGGATAGTATTTTTAGTGATCAAACTTGGTAACAAACCCGGAAATTTCCTTATAGACAATGGGTACAGAGAAATCCAGTTTTAACTATGCCCCACCCATCTCTACCAAAGTCTACCCACGCTTCAATGCCTGTGTTGGGTTTGATCAATCATGCACTCGCTGAATCTCAATTTCCATAAAACTATACAGGTAAGCTATTGAATATCTTGAAACTAATTTGACTGTGTGCTGTTGTGGTCTGTGGAAGCAACAGTGTCCAGTCAAATTAGTTTCAAAATATTCAACAGCATATTTATTAAATAATAGACATACAATTCGTATAACTTGACAGACTATTAAGCGTTTAAGATGGACTAAATCGCATCACTAATGATGTAATTGATTATGACGTCAGCCTACATGGTTGATTATGACATCATATAATTGACTGAGAAACTGGAATCATCAATTTACCAGACTGAGCAAAGATCATGGATTAAAGCTTCCCATTGGTTGGCTTGGCCAGTAAGAAAGTCATTCCAGTATTACATTTTCAAAAATCTGCTCATTATCTGGAAACAACATACAATAATTATCGACGTTTCTAACAAATATTTATGATTTTGAATGTTATCAATGGTGTCACAAATTTTGGAGTCGATTAAATGTGACTTGGTACGAGATTTGTAATTCTGCCAAAGATTATTGATAAAAAAAACAACATGTTGAAAAATATTTTGAATTATATTGATTGAAGCATTTCTATGATCTGAGTTATATATTACTACGCCATGATTAAAATATTGTATCATATGCAATGGCTAAACATTTGAGGCAAAAATAATTTGACTGGCCACAAAGTACAGCACAAAAGGCTTGAGAAACTAAGATCTCCCATACTAAAGTTGTGACTTGCTATTTTTGCATGAACATTTGTAATATAAATCAGAATTTGGTTAATGGTCGATATTTTAGTGCTGAAATTTGTTTACACATTTTTAGTTGCAACTGGTATGAAGTGTAATTATGTCAGTCGCTCTCTCAGCCAAATTGTTGATATTTCTAAAAAAGTTGTTAGGATTAAATATTATTTTAATTAATATATTGTTTATTTGTATAATTTTATTTTATCATGAGAATTTTATCAAATTCAATCATATCTGGCCATGTTGTAATAAATTATTATTTTTATTATTATTATTATTATTATTATGCGCCCCATATAAATATATATATATAGCATTTGCTTTGTCCATCCATTCAGGCCTTCATTTCCGAATAACTCGAGTTCTATTGTAGGGATCATTACGAATCTGGGGTGGGAACTTGTCCTTGGTTGTCCGAAGCACCCTATCGATTTTGGCGTCAACGGTCAAGGCCACGGTGACATAATTAATTATGTAATATTGTGTTTCCGGATGATAACTCAGGTTCTATTGAAGGGATCGCTACCAATCTGGCTTGGGAGCTTGAGCTTGGTGGTCCAAAGAACCCTAACAATTTTGGGGTCCAAAGTCATGGTGACCTAATTGATGACCTAATATTGTTTCCAGATGATAACTCAAATTTGATTGAAGGGATCGTTACTAATCTTGGGTTGGAGGTTTTCCTTGGTGTTTTGAAGAGCCCTATCGATTTTGGCATCAACGGTCAAGGTCACTGTGACCAATCAAGGCTGGAAGGTTGTGCTTGGCGGAATGGGGGACATACTTTAGCAATGTCTGATTTGTGATTCTTGTTATTGTTGTGTCCGCACTCACGGGAGTCAAACTTGTATCCCGTGTTCAATCACAACACATTTTAGTCACTATATATATCATTGGAAATGTCATATTATAGAGGTAGATTTGGGAAAATATTGAAAACATGGCACTTATATGGAGCCATCTATATCTTTATGGTACATTATCATGAATATCCTTATCTATCTTACTATTAACACTTTTTGTCTAACAACGAATTCTGGCCTTGGTTATCACAAGGTGGATTTTTAGTATAGTATTAAAATGTGATCAAAATATGTATATGGTATTAGCTCACACCCTAAACATCTTTTCTGACTAACCAAATTTCGGTGGAAGAATCCTATGGTGGTAGGCTTTCTATTTGATTTTTGAGTCAGAAATTTGATTGAGAGATCTTTCCGATGGCTATCCCAGATTTTCCAAGATTTTTCAGCATTGTACAACAATTTGATTGACCAACTTTTTCTGTGGACATGTTGTATTTTCTGAAAATGTCTAGGACATAGTTAAAAAGCTTATTCTTAATTAACTGGTGGGCAGAATAGACTTCAAGACCTCTGTTTCCCGACAATTTTGGATTTATGAACATTTTTTAAAAGATGACAACTCATTAATTGATTGGTAGATTTCAACCAAGCTTAGCTGGAAGGACACTATGGATTAATTGATTGGTCGATATTTCAACCAAACTTAGCTGGAAGGACGCTATAGCGCTAGGCATCAGATTTCCTATACATATTAAATTTGATTTGTCAATTCACCTTTCCAGAGTACCCACCCATCATATGACGTCATAATGAACTGTGTGGTGTGTACAATGACATCATAATGAATGACGTCGATAAGTACGTCACGAACGCATATTTGATGATGGTCTATGGGCTGTTGTACAAATTGTTTGCTTTTACTATTTAATAAATATTCTGTTGAATATTTTGAAACTAATTTGACTGGGCACTGTTGCTGCCTATGGCAGCAACAGCACCCAGTCTAATTAGTTACAAAATATTCAACAGCTTCCCTGTATAGTTTTCAGGAAATTGATAGCTAGGGCATTCGGGGATCGATCAATCCAAACACGGCGAGGGGTGGGTGGAGCTTAGCTAGTGATGGGCGGGGCATAGCTAAAAATGGAAAGGTCCATTCCACTAGTGGCAATCTTGGATTTCTGAATATGTTATAAACAATACCCCTCATTAACAGCTGGACAAATTTTAATTAAATCTTTGTGGAATGACCTTCTGCTTGTAGAAATCTGATTGATCATTTCTTGGCGGTTATCTAGAATTCTTTGAAATTTTCATGAAAAGCGCTACTCATTAACAACTGGCCCGAATTTAATCAAGCATGGCTAGAAACGTTCTGTAATGGTATCCTTCTTAGAAATGTCTATTTGCAGACCATTTGCAAATTTTCTGAAAATCTATACAAAAATTTGATCGCAAAATCTCTTAGTGTCTTTCTCGATTTTTTTAGAGACGTGAAAAACTTATTCCTCATTTATCACTTGGCCGATTTTAATCAAACTTGGTTAGTATGACCCAATAATAGTAGCCTTTCTGAGGCACTGTACACACATCTGATTGGTCAATTTGTTATGTGGTAATCTTGCATTTTCTGAGAGTTGCAGTAGATCGTTTAACAGTTCTTGACACAATTGACCCATGCGCTTCCAAATGAGCATCACAGGCCCTTAGCCCGTTAACCCTCAAATTTATTCAAGAAAATTTCAAATTTCTCATCAAAACTATCTATCTGCACAACAGGTTATTTCTGAAAATTTTCCACAGTAACAACACCAGTCGTGGTTTTAAAGCCACAGATTCCAGTGTTGCATTTTCAAAAATAGTCTTCTCTTGGTCTGCAAATGGACATTTCTCAAGACAACTGCAGAAGGGTGACTTGAGTGTTAATGATTTACGCCTCTTGTTTATAATTTCACATCAACAGAAAAGAATGTCATTAGAGCCTTACTAAAGGAGAGTATCCTTAGAGCCTTGAACGAGTTGTTATTAACTACAACCACATAATGAGTCCATATTCTGTATATTATTTTAATGTTTTGTAACATCTAATACAGTGATCTATTTGTTTCTGACTTAATCTATGAAAGAAGTGTATGGTGTTCACTACTATTACAGGTCTTCCTTGTGTTTGTATAAAATTTCCTGCACCAATTAGCCCTTTATTTGTCAAGATTTGCCCAAAAAATTGAAAACTTTGTTTAATAAACTTCCATTTGCGGTCTAAGACTATTTTTGAAAATTTACCACTGGAATGACTGGCACAGTCACGAGCCAGTCATTTGTGGCAAATTAAAAAAAAAAATTATTTTCTTGACCTGTAAATGGGCATTCCTTAAGACCACTACAGGCCGGGTTTTGGCCGCCTTGGCCATTAAAGGGTTAGTATCAACAGACATTCTTTATAGCAAAAGGTTTGTTGTTTTGGTCTATATGATTTAAATTGTTAATTAATTTTCCAAAATGTTATAAGGATGTAACACCTTTAACTCATCCACCCGATGTTTTTTGCCAGCCATGATCTGATATCATGATATTAATGGTCTGTCAAACATTTCACAATTACTCTTGATGAATTGTATTCATTTTATTTCCCCTTTCATGTCTACTATTCAGCAAAATATTTTAGGTGGCATTCAAGTAACTGAGTTCATTCATTATGGGTTGGTTTCAGGACTTGGTTCCTCTGCAATAAGACTCCCTGTCTATTAAAGGCGGGGTTTAAAATCTGTGTTTTGATAAGCAGGTCAGAGAAAATATTTAATATCGGTGAGTATATTAACCCTTTCATCTACAAATCCCTGAAAAAGTATATTCTTTAAGATATAAAACTTATTCTGTTGAATATTTTGAAAGGAATTTGACTGGAAGCCGGTGCTGCCTTAAGCAGCAATGGCTTCAAGTCAAATTCATTTCAAAATATTCAACAGTGTTCCTGTAGTGGTGCCTTGAAAATGGGATAAGGGGAATTCATTGCTGAAAGGGTGAACAGACAAATAAAAACAAAAACTACAAGGTTTTTTGGATTTCTTAACTACCTAATTAAGTAATAATGTTGTAAAGCGACCTCATTGGAATTTGATCCCATTTTCATGGCAAAACTATAAATCTTTCCTTCCTGTAACCCTCCTAAGTACGAAATAAGTAGAATTTTGTGATTTCAGTATGAAATTTATACCGATGTACAAGTGTCATAAAATAAGTGCATGTTTTTACCAGTGGCCATTATAACTCGATTTACACAATTTTTTTCGGAATTTATAATGAATAGTTGTCTATTGATGGGTGGAATTAGTTTCTATCAATCATCATTCATTTGCACGCATACCTAAATGGATGTACATCCTTATTCCAAAAACATTGACATGTTTTTTATGTAATAAACAGATAATTAGGCATGAGTTGATCTTACGATGTTAAAATATGACACTTCGCAGTGAATGAGTGAACGTTTGTTGCATTTTTATGACACTATTTGGCTAATGCATGTTACTATTAGCATTATAATATACTGATCCAATGTGCCACTCAAGTATCTGATGTGAGTGATGTCGTAATCAGCTCCGTCATCAAAATCAGTCTAACTATATTGTGAAGGTTACGAATTGTATGTGTTTGATGAATTTACAATTTAATAAACATTCTGTTGAATATTTTGAACTAATTTGACTGGGAGTTGTTGCTGACATAGGCAGCAACAGCTCCCAGTCAAAGTAGTTTCAAAATATTCACAAGCTTGAAATTAATTTATGGAAAAAAAATGTGGGTGTAACTTAGCTAGAAATTGACGGGTCATAGGTATAAATGGATCAGTTTGTTATGACGTCTTTTCAAATGCACCATCTTGTACCTATTTATCCTGACATTGTAATTGATACTGTGTATCAGCGATATATTTGTTAGTTGTCATGGGGAGTGTGTGATCAAGCAGTATGCGTTGCATTCTGATGCAAAGCAGACTTGATTGTGTACAGTAATTGCTTAATTGTTGTCAGTGCTGATTTACATTGTCTTCCAATTACACACAGTAGTGGAATATCAAGTGCCGATTGTCCCCTAAGTTGTGCTGCTGCTGCATCTCTAACTAACCTCCGCCCACACCTCGATCGTGTTCAGATCGATCAATTTCCAGGTAAGCCGTTGAATAGTTTGAAACTAATTTGACTCGGTGCTGTTGCTACCTATGGCAGCATCAGCGCCCAGTCAAATTAGTTTCAAAATATTCAAGAGCATGTTTATTAAATAGTAGAGACATACAATTCGTACAATGTGTCGGACATTTAAGAATTAAAAACGGGCCAAAAAAAGAATCATTTATGACGTAATGATTATAATGTCATCATACACACCGCTTAGCTGTTTATGACGTTATTACTCTGGAAAGGCCCATTACGTTCATTCTGAATTAGTTTCGCTGTTGCAGTGTAAGATAGGAGAATTTGCAATTTAACTATGTTTTCGTAAGCGTCGGTTGTGGGTGTATATTTTAGATGGTTGTTGCAAATTTTAATTTTTAGTGACTATATATTGATATAATGATATATACTTATACTACATTGTTATTCATTATGCAATATAAACTGCTATAGATAATCAAGATATTTCTCACCTGAACGAAACCATGTCTGTAACTGACGCCTCATGGGCCATAAAATGATCATTAGACACCTGGGCCCATGTTCTCGAAGCTATCGTTAGGATAGCGATAGCGTTACACTCATGTTATGCTATTGGAATAACGATATCGCTATCCTAACAATAGCTTCAGGAACATGGGCCCTGGTGTGTTAGTACTCTGTAGTTGATTGGTAACTAGCAGCGGTAGTCAAATCTAAATGATGGTTCCCTAATGCTTTAACCTTCAAATTTGTTAAAGAAAATTTCAATTTTTCTGAGAAAAGGTCCATTTGCAGACCAAGATTTTTTTGAAAATTTATCACTTAATTGACTGGTTTGATTATCTAGCCAGTCATTCCACTGGTAAAGGTTTTCCCTTGGTCTGCAAATGGCTATTCTTCAAGACCACGTGAAGCCTGCTTAATGGCCAAATCAGCCAAAGGGGTCTTGGGAAATGTTAACTTGTAGACCAGAAAATATTTTAGAAAATTACTGATGGAATGAGTGGTTCGATAACTGAAAAGCAAATATTCGTCTCTTGGTCAAATGGATATTCGTTTGAAAAAGTTGCTATATTTTCTTGACCAAGTTGAACCATTAAAAAGTGAATTAAGCAGCAAAAGCCGGTTCCATTATAGACAGTTTTGACAGTAAAGAAACTTGTCTTCTTATATTGAATTTCTATTCTGAGAAAAGTGCTCTCATAATTTGCATCTATTTAGCACTACGTGCTATGAGTGGAGTGCATGATTGTCATACTGTACAGTTCAACACCGAGGTTCTGGTCTTAGTTGTATATTTATTAATTTAATTAAATTTGTAATCACATATACGCACGTACCCATGCACCAACCCACCCACCCATGCATGCAGGCGCACGCATGCACACACACAAAAGCAAAGATAGTAATCACTTTGTTTGTCCATCATGCTTGGCTATGAGATTGTACACCCTGTAGTTTCAACATGGCACATACTGTCCACCAATCTTGGTGTTTGGAAACATTTTAGGATAACTGTCATGGCTATGAATGGTTAGTCAGTGTGACCTCATTTTCATCGTTCATTGACATCAAGGTAATTAAATATCTTGACATGAATGATTTACTGACATGGTCTGTCGAATCAGGAACTGAGTTTTGATCTCGGTTTGTTGTTGCCAATGGGTACTGATTCATAAATGTCAGTGCCAGCTAAATTTTGCAACTTATTTGAATGATGAAATCTCGTCAATATTTTAGTGGATGAGGGCGGCTGTGATTTACTTAGACTGAATTTATTTAAAGTATGAATCGAAATACCATCAGATGATCAAATTAATTGCTAAAGTTAGAATTTAGAAATCAGGGTGGGGGGGGTGTGGTTTCAGAACATTGGCACAAAATTATCATCATCAAATGTCACAAATTCACATAAATCCAGTTTTGGTATTTCTGGGTAGTACTAATTCTGTGGTATGAACCAAAGCCATGAGCTGATGTATAGTGGTGTAAATGTGTGTCATGTGCCTAAGGTATGTCAGTGTCAATTGTGTAATACACCTTTTGCAGTGCACTAAACATCAAAGATAACTCGTCCAGGATAGAAGAGGGATCCATTTCTCGATATCCCACATCCATTTCTAACTAAGCTCCACCCATTTCTAGCTAAGTACTGCCCATTTCTAGCTAGCTCCGCTCATTTCTAGCTAAGTATTGCCTGTTTCTAGCTATCTCCGCTCATTTCTAGCTAAGCAGCACCCACTGTGTATGCATGATGGAATCGATTTGAAACCTGAATTTACAGAATCAAAATTTCAAGGTAACTATACAGGTAAGCTATTAGACATTTTGAAACTAATTTGACTGTGGCAGGTAGGCAGCAGAAGGTCCCTATTAAATTAGTTTAAAAATATTCAACAGAATGTTTATTAAATTGTAAATTCATCAAAGACATACAGTTGGTACACTTTTGTCAGACTTTCTGAGTTTTGTGACAGAGCTACAACGTTTTGATTGTGACACGGGCCAACATGTGACATATTTGATTATGACTCGGATACTTGAGTGACACGTCTCGTCGCTATTACATCTCATCTAGTCAGCAAACATGGTGTCTCACTACACCATTTGTTAAAGGCATATTGCTTATCGAAAGTAGGTGAGTTTGACCTAGTTTTCTCACATGTAATTTCAACCGTAATTCACATGATATTCCAAATTTTGGTATACATTGGTACATGTTACGCTAAAGATATATCATTCCTCAAAAGCAGATTAGTACGACACATTTTATTGGTTCTGACCATAACACTTTAATGGTCAAGCCGGCCAAAATGGGTGATCTTGAGAAATGTCCATTTGCAGGCCAAGGGAAGACTATTTTAAAGATTTACCGCTGGAATGTCTGGCTCATTTACCAAGCCAGTTATTACAATGGGAAATTTTCGAAAATATTCTTCTATTGGCCTGCAAATGGACATTTCTCAATAAGGAAATAATTCAATTTTCTTGAAAAATTTTGACCATGAAAGGGCTATGGAAATATTAGTGTAGGGCAGAGCCTCCGCAGAGTATCTCTCCAAGGTAAAGTTTTCTGGAAACTGTACAAAACTATATATTGCCCCCCCCCCCCCCCCCCAAATCCTAGTTTGATAGTTTGGAGAAGCAGATTCCTTCTGGTATACGCACACCACCACCCATGCCACACAACACACTCACATCCTTTATACAATTATCATTTGGGAGCTTTAGTATTTTACTGATAAAATGACTAATATTTATCAATTCAAATTTAGGTTTATTACCCGACTGGCAAGATTATCATTTTCAAGAAACTAATCTTTTATAGTTGAACATTTTAATCTAACATTCCACTGTGGCATAATAGGTAATTTTATTGTTTATAAATACTCACAAAGAATTGAATCTCATTCACCCCAAAGGTGCTTGTTGTTTGGGGTGGACATTTGGAGCATAATTATGTACGATAGCTGTAATCATTGTACTGTGAATTTATATCATGAGAACTGGCTGTGATGTCTGTACATAAATCAGACAATAAAACAATCGTATATCTATATAAATATATAACAAGTTTTTTTTATATGCCTTGAATTATTTATCTTTTGTCATCACACTGGCCAAAACCCGCCTCTGCAGTAGCTTTAAAGATGTCCATTCACAGACCAAGACCGTTTCAGTTTATTCTATAATCATATGACATCATAATCAACACTACGTGACATGTAGGCTGAGCTCATAATCAATTACGTCATGAAAGAAGTAGATAAGTTCATCACGAACGTTCAAATGACTATGTGTTGTTGTACTAATTGGTTATCTTTACTATATAATAAACATTCTGCTGAATATTTTGAAACTAATTTGACTGGGCGCTGTTGCTGCCTATTACAGAGTCAAATTAGTTTCAAAATATTCAACAGATTACTTGTATAGTTTTCTGGAAATTGAGTCAGTGAGTTCAGGGATTGTTTGATCGCAACACGGATGAATTGTGGTTGGAGCTTAGCTCGAGATGGTCAGGGTATAGCTAAAACTGGATTATTCAATTCTTTAATATTTACCACAGGAATGACTTGCTTGATACATGAGTTGACTAACTCAAAAAATGAGTTAGTCATTCCAGTGGTAAATTAAACAAGTGGCCCCACGGGGCCTGTATCGCTCAACTGGAGCACTGCATTCTTGTCAAAATAGTTGGTGGGTGGTTTTAGTAGTCTTTTAAATGAGTTTGTGGACATTTTTGCAAGACCAATATGGCCGCCAAACACACTATATTTTAATTGGTTCACTGCGGCCATGTTTCTGATGTAGCTCCTTCCCTTGAAACATCGTCGT